>JABFDZ020000111.1:950251-966089 GCA_019775955.2 Pollimyrus isidori
TTTGAAATTAGCAAGGGATAAATGAATCACATTTTACCTAAGAAACTACAATTTAATCAAATATAAGTTATATGATTGTATCTGCAATAGTATAAATACTAAACAAAATATAGTCTTGGTCAAAAAAAGTACTTTCTTACCTCAAAATCTGTTTTTTAATAATAGAATCTGCATGTATTTGTTAACAGCCTTGATATCCACCATGTGGGTTTAGGGAGGAAGTGGGTAAACACTGAAATGATCATATGACTCTTATCCTATCCCTGATCGGTGGAATTGGGGGTGTTACAACTCTCCCCATGTTACAACCATACCCGGTCTCCCCAACATGAAATATACACAAACGTGTTGTAGATCGATACCATGATGCTCCACCTCTGGTGAGCTCAGCCTCTCCATAAGCAGCTGAAAGACTGTTTCCTCTGGAACGAAGCCCCCGGTATTGAGAATGTCTCTGAGCTAAAGACACAAAGCAGTCAGAAATATGCAAACGACGTTTAAAGTAGCAGCTCGGCAGGTATAGATTATAGATTAAAATTACCTTTAAACCATGCTCGGTGAAATTGTCGATGTGATAAGTAAGCAGTTCTGTGTCTGTAAGATTAAAGAGACATTTGAGACACAATTATATGTAGGCCTATCACATATACCTATAATAAAAAATATGATTTAATTTATTTCGGTAGTCACGTAAGACCCGCTGGGTGATAATTACCGTCAATTAAAACGCAGTTCCAAACCTGGGCTATTTTTCTGGCAAGAGTAGACTTTCCTACTCCCTGAGAAAGACAGTTGCAAGTCAGTTTTACAGACCTTGTGTATATTGTTTGCTTTCTAAGCAGAGAAGGAAATTATCGAACGGATTCTCACAAATAACTGGCAATAATGACAGAAAAAAACTGTTGACAGGAGGTGATTTGTTCCATAATGGAAAGGTCACAGTAAAATGATTTACGCTGTTAAACCGTTTTTGGGAAAAAAAAAATCTGAAAAGACGAATCCCAGGAAAGACGTCAGCTATGCATACCCCACGAAACAGCTTACTGGCTTGCCGACAATGATGAAGCAAGCAGGTTTGGAGCGAAGCAGATCTCGCTCGGCCTCGTCCTCCATGAGGCTGTCAGTGAACGGGGCTGTATCTCGGCCATCCACATGCACGGGCGAACACATATTCTTCTATATATAGAAATAATATACTTATTTAATACCCCAATAAATGAATTATTCCATTCTGATTAACGTTAGATAGATAGATAGATAGATAGATAGATAGATAGATTATTTACTGAACTTATATGCACACCAATAAACGCATTAATAACCAATACTTTTACTAACCTACTATAACCATTACAGTAAGCAGCCATAGCTGTCTGTAGGATACTCTGTAGAATACCAAACTTACGTCCATACCTACCAAACGGTGCTTTTAGAAAATGTACAATTCCCATTAGCATTAGCAAGTTATTATAGTGAATTAGAAAAGTATTAGTACTGCACCATTTAGTTCAAGATGACTAGATAAACTTCACTTAAGCTAAACTACAAAGATTTTTGCTATCTAAACTGATTTTATTACCAACACGAAAGAGTAGTTTTATTTACCACGACTATGGCGCTTATAAACTGACCATAGGATTTGCTTTCGCCTTTGCTTCAGTTGTTTAGCGTAGTTACCATAGCAGCACTACTGTACTGTCGGATTCACCATACTTTAAGTATTTTCATATTTTACACTGAATCATATATATTATAATCTAATAATACAATGGACATTTAATTGATGTTTTACGCTACATTATTGATTATGACAGAAATTATATAAGCTATTTATATGTTAAACACATTAGCTATTTTAAATCGCTTTTTCCTTTAGTTAGGTTACTCGTTCTGTTTGACCTATGAGACTCTCCGTCTCAGCTGGACCCTCCCATGACTGTCACCTGATCGGAAGAAATACACACTGGTACAGTAGTGTTTTGGCGGTGTGTTTTTAATAGTTATATCTGCACATTTATTTTACGTTGACTACGTTGTTCATTAATGTTCTTAATTGTGCGGTTGCATAAGTTCAGTTCCGGACGCGTGTCTTTTTCGTGATTCATAAAATAAACACAATAGAACGATTTTTTGCAATGAAGCGGTAGCTAATTTTTAACACGGTTTGTGTTCCTCATCTGAAACGCTGGCGTTATCTATATTTATGCACATCCTTCATCCTGCTGACCTTCATTCAGAATTTGTATCACCTCTTTCCCGTGATGTGAATGCTGTTTGTTTACACCGATAATTCTTCATCATGCCTCTGTCGGCAGCAGTCATCAGTGATGTACAGAAGCTGGTTCTGTACGAAACTAGAGCAGTAAGTGAAATAAATTATTATTTTTAAAATCATTTACAGGAAGAGAACCGATGACTAGTTATTGTTTAAGGTTAGCTGGGTTGCCATTTACTGATATTCATTTACAGTCATATGTATGTTATTCATTGTAGGTTTTAAATGGTTTGGGCACAACT
Source organism: Pollimyrus isidori (assembly GCA_019775955.2). NCBI lineage: Eukaryota > Metazoa > Chordata > Actinopteri > Osteoglossiformes > Mormyridae > Pollimyrus > Pollimyrus isidori. The sequence goes on from JABFDZ020000111.1 coordinate 952,769, forward strand.
ATAAAATAATAAGTCATTTAATCATTTCTGAATACGATCGCTTTGAAAATTACTGCACCAGATTTACGACAAAAAACTGTCCTTAGAATTGTACGCAGTGCTAATTTAACGTAACGCCAGAACTCGAGCGTTTTAAAAAGTGCATAAGAACAACCAGATTGTAAGGGATTCATGTAATATATTTTAATTAGAAAATGTGAGCTGTTATATTTCTGACAAATTTGTAATACAAAAAACTTGATGAGAATCATACAGTTTAGCTTTAGATGTACGCTGCGTCGCTGTTAAATCACTGACGCAGCCAAGCGCTTCCCCTTTTGAAGCACCAGGGGGCAGTAAAGCACAAGCATTCATGTGAAATTTTATCAGTTTTGGTGCGATTCCTCATGTTACGTCCTTGGCTATGGATCCTTGCGGTTACAGTGCACGTTTGCAGTTGGGTCTCTAACGTGTTACAGTGCTCTGTCCAAGAAAAGTACCGTACGTCGTTTTAGCTGCTTAATTGAACTTTACAAAAGCTGTGCAAGACACATTTCTTTATAAGAGTGTGGAGCTGTGGTCCAATATGCCTCCGAAACTACGAAGAAGCCATGGATGGAAATTGTTTAGAAAGTATTAAGTAGTGGATATTACAAATAGTTAGATCTATACTACATCTATATCAGCTATATGTAAATGATACATTGTAACACTATATAACTGATGGTATAACTGAACTGTATATCACATTATTATAACATTGTATATTGCATTATTTTTTATGAAGCTTCAGCACTGTTTTTAAGCCGTTAGAGAAGCCTTCATATTTCAAAATTATTGTCAGGAAGTATGCTGAAAGTTTAAGTAATTACAGTAATGCTGTGCTTATGTGCATGCAGGCTTACGGACCGTGTGAATAGACACTCTTTAAAGAAAATGCTTCTTTGTGATATACAATGTGATCTGTCATTTTGTTTTTCAGAGGTACTTTCTCGTCGGGAGTAATCAAGCGCAGACTAAGCACCGCGTTTTGAAAATTGACCGCACAGAACCTAAAGACCTGGTGATTATTGATGATAAGGTAGGTGCCCAGTGACCAGGATTCATTTGGCGAGTGGCTCTTATGTAATACTCTACTAGCAGTAATATTACAATACTGCACTGTATTTCACCTTTGCGCGAATAGGAAGCAGATGGCAGAGTTTATTACATTATAAGTGTGATTACCATTATAGGTGGAGGTGACGGACGTTTCCCATTATTAATATTTTTGCTCTGATGCCGTGTGTGACCAGTCTCTTCGAATTCAGCTCTGGGTGCCTGCTTTTTGTTGTACTTCCCTCAGTCCTTAATGAACAGACTGTGCCAAATTTCCCCACAATGGGCATTTATTTGAAATGTAGGACATGTGGCTCCAGCAGGACAAATATGCCTTTATTTCACAGTTTTATGTAATTTTCATCCTGCACTGGCTGTTCATCCCACTTGTTGTACTTGTACATTGCTTGTGTTGTACCGGTTCTGGTCATACTTTTGTACTGTAAGGCTGTATTATGTGTTATTACACTTGTGGCTGTACTTTTGCTTTATGGGCTATCCTGCTTGTCCATCCATCCATCCATCCATCCATCCGCTAGCTGCTTCTCCTGGTCCAGTTTGCAGGGGGAGGCTGGATCCTCTATACCGCTTGTGTTAGAGAGTTTTGTTCTGGCAAATAAATTACAAGCTTCTGGGAGTCATTGCAGCTCTTCCTCAGCATCGACCAAACACCACCTGAAGAGGGCATTATTGACCGTGGGGTGTTTCATTAACATTCACCTATTGGAAGCCGACTCTGCGTCACGGAGACCTTGCACCAATTAATGCGGCTGAAGCCAGAGGCTGGGTTATTAGGTTCTGATTTCAGGGTCAGTGGGGACGTCTCCCTTCAGCTGAAAAGCGTTTTCCACTCGATAAAATGAGCCTGTAAGCAGCATTCATGCCAGTCATAGCATTTAATATATTCTTCCTTAAAGAAAATACGCCAGTCTGGTCAGGTTCAAATCAGAATTTTGTCACATGTGTTAATTTCAGTAACACTATATGTTACTGAGGTTCTGTGATGCCATCACAAGTCCACTGACTGTGGTATTATTTTACATTTATCTGCGAAAAATCACCAAAAAGTGCCAGATCTGGGTAAATTTTGGTTTTCAAAATCCAGCAGCTCTAGGGAAAATCTTTTTTTATATACGCATATGAAAATTTGGTTAATATCTCCTGATCTATACTTATGCAGTTCAGTGCCCCCCCCCCCCAGTTGGCACCGTTTACATGGGGGTGTTCACACTCCCACCTGCTGATCTGTCCCTGGCGCCTCGGGGGCCCCTATCAAGCCCATGAAACAGTCAGGCAGCGTTTCCTCTGTTTCCCCAGCATGTTTACAACCAGCAGGAGCTCCGGGAGCTGCTGGGTCGTCTGGAGCTGGGAAACCGGACCAAAATCGGCCAGAAGGGGTCCTCCGGTTTGTCCCGGGCGGTGTCGGCCTGCGGCGTCGTCGGTGAGGGCTAACGCCATCATGTATTCATCCTTTTACTCAACAGGCAATATACGCAATGGCCTGACTTGCACATCACCATCAGTCTGAATATCGTGAGCATCGTGGTATAGCTGGAGCATTTACTTTCTTGCATGGTTAACAGCTATAATGCACTATTTCTACACAGATTTCATCAAGGTATGTTCCATATTCCCTGGAACAAACAGCAAGTCAGAGAAAGAAAACCTGGCAACGAAATGTACTGTTGGCATTTTCTAGTGAGAATTCCTACAACAAAAAGTGTATTTTCATATAATTTATTTATTAGAATTAGATTTCAGTTTACAATCCATTCAGTTTTCCACCTTTTCCATTCAGTTTGTCACCATCTGAATTTGTTTAAGGGCAATTTAAGCAAAAATGGAACTTTGAGGCGAATAAATCCATCCATCCATCCATCCATCCATTTCCCAAACCGCTTATCCTACTGGTTCGCGGGGGGTCTGGAGCCTATCCCAGAAGCAACGGGCATGGAGGCAAAGAAATAATTACTTAAATTATATTGTGATACGGATCAATATTGTTTGATATGAAAAAAAATATCATGAAAAAGTATTTTGCCCTAAAGCCGATCCCTAAAGCCAGCTGTTTTGCTTTAGGTACAGTATGATTTTGGTATTTCCCTAAACTGTTTTATACATTTTTCAAGAGAATAATAATAGTCTCAAGGGGCAGCGTGTGGCTCAGTGGGCTGTGCCTGTAATCATGAGGTCACAGGTTCAAACCCAGCCTCAGCACGTCTGCGGGTCCTTGAGCAAGGCCCTTAACCCCCAGCTCCCTGGGCGCCCCAACAGGTGGCTGCCCTTCGCGGACAACTTGATCTACAAAGACCAAGTTGAGGGAGGCGTAAAAAGAATTTCCCCACGAGGGACAATAAAGGATTGGTTATTATTAGTTATTCCTCTTTGCATTTACCCCAGCTGTTCAACTGTTCTGAGCTTACATAATTCTGAGGGCCATGGTAACATAATCAGGACTGCAGGATGTTGTCATCATACGTGACAATGTGGAGTTTTGGAGTTTTTTTTAGCCTGCAGGTTTTTGGGCCAAGAGAGGTCTGAGTGTCTCCACAGTTCTTAAATATTTGTTTCATTGCATTCCAGCCTCATCCTTTATAGACCAAGGAAATCTAATTGCCCAGGATTGTCATAGATTGTTGACTGAGGTGGGTGATTTACTTACACAAAATGTTCTGAGGGCAGAAGGAAAAATAAAATTGTAGAGGAGGTGGGTCCAACTAAGTAGAGGAGGCAGGACCAAGACATGTGGTTGGTTGGTCCCACTTCCTCTACAATTTGATCTGGTTAATTATCTCCCTGAATCAATCATTTTTATTTCTGCCCTCAGGACATTTTTGTGTAAGTAAAGCTCCCACAGCCGACTTAGATACTTGTCTTTCAGCATCCTAGCTGATGTTGGTAATTCAAGGAGGCTTCTTATGTCCTCAGATCTATGTTTCCAGGCCTGGGGTTTAGCCGTCGCCGTGTGTCGTCCGAAGATGGCTGATCGCGCGTCTGTGTCCCGTTTGTAGTTTCCACCCTCCTTCCTGCTAAGATGTCCTTCGTCCCACTGACCCAGCAATAGCTAGCTACGTGTGCGGTGTCGGCTGATAGGTGTGGGGTAGTCCTTTCCTCTCCAGAATAAGCGTAACTGTTGAAATTGCATTATGAAGTCAGTTTGTCACAAGCATTGTCTGTGACCTACATACAGTGACGTTTGTACGTAGGCCTGAAATGGCCTTGGGTCAGTCACGCAATTCTGGTTAGGTGTCACTCCCTCTTGGTGATGATGTCAATGTCATCGCCGTTTTATTCTGCTTTGGGCCCACCAATGGCATACAGGTAGGAGGCGGAGCCTGTGTTAAGTTCATCTGGGTTCAGAGTCTGTTGGTGGTTATGAAACGGGCCCAGCTATTGGTTGAAAACAGCAGGAGACCGCCATCTTTCTGAGAAGGTTTTAGTTGGGTGTTTAGAACTCATTCAGGCCTGCTAGTACTACCCAGCAAGAGTGCATCAGTGTGGCCTGGAAACAGATTTTTAACGCAAGATGGGTAGTGCCATGTCAGTGATTTTATTGACATTTGAAGCTCTTATTGATCTTGCCAGGACCACTTTGTGTAACAGGGAAAACAATGGAAAGGGAAAGAAGTGTCCTTCGATTTTAGGTTATTTGTCTTTGGAGGACATAAGACATCTTACAATTTAGATTTTTTCAAATTTATTTTTATTTTTAATTTCACAGCATGTCCTCTTTAGTGTACAGCGGGACTAAATATGTTTCCTTACATCAGTGAAAAGATGCAAAAAAAAAAAAAAAAAGTCCACTACAATGGACATTAATGAATGGGTGGGGTCTCAGGAGGATATACCACTCTGGGATGAATATTGGACACCCCTGAGTATAAGACAACCCCCCACCACACAATTTTTCAGCAAAAAGTTTTTGCAATACCTTATCTTTATAAAGAAAACCATTTTTATTTCACAAGAACGCATAAAAAGTTCAATACAATGAGCATGTCGAACACAAAACATCACGTAAAACAAATGTATTTTGGTAATAAATTAATAAAAGCTACTTCACACTGCACTTCTGCTTGGTCCATTTCTAAATTTTAGACAGTCTCACAAAACAAACTTAATAAGCAAGGAGTCGAGTTCTGCATGTTCCTGTCCCGGTTGTCTCATGGTCCCTCTGTCAGTAATTAAAAGACCCACAATCATTTTATCACTTATTAATTTCAAAGGCAACAAAGACTTAACCAGATGGATGTCTCAGAAGCTTGTTTAGGGTAAAGGAAGGTACCAAGACCAGCCAGACTTATACCTGCCTTTTCCTCCCCTGGGTGGATAGCTGGCCCTACTTGCTGCTTTTGGGATATTCAGCCAAGATCACACCTTTTAATAAATAAAGTGTTTATCATTCTTTATGGGAACACACACCCACCACAATCTAGGTTTCCTCCATTTCTTTTTGCGTTATGTAATATCACATGTGACACAGCAGGTGGTGCTGTGATCAAGAAATAGGACTCTATAATCACATGCCATGGTGTGCTACCCGTGGGTGCACTACACAGGTGTAGGTTTGGTTTCAGCATTGGAATGGAGCAAATCAGCCCCCCGCCCCCCTAAACAAACAGTCCTCCCGCAATACCGTTGACCCTTTGGTCCACCAGACAGGATGCTCCAGTCTGTTTCTGGTCTTACAAGCGAGGTCTTTAATCAGCCAAGATTCTATTGCTTCTGTGTCATGTCACGTTACGTTAGCGCGATTCCACGATTGGCTCCTGCCATCTGGAGCTCATGTACAGGGTGAACATATGGGAATATCCCTCTCTGCAGGTTTCGTGCGGTTCTTAGAGGGATACTACGTCGTCCTCATCACCAAAAAGAGGAAGATGGCGGACATCGGGGGCCACTCCATATACAAGATCGAGGACACAAACATGATCTACATTCCCAACGACTCCGTGCGGATCACGCACCCGGACGAGGCGAGGTGAGCCCACCCGGGCACAGAAGAAGGGAACGATCAGGTGCCAGGGAGTTGAAGCTAATTGGGTGGGGGGTGGGGGGAGGGGCACAGAGGAATAAAGGTAATTAATTCGCCAGATAATTAGAGGATTCCGTCTTGTCCGGGGGCTTAACGATCGCCCTGGTGACACTGAAACAATACATTCTAAATATCCCCTGTCGTCCCCCCCACAACCACCACAAACAGACAAACACCGCATCACGAGACTCGATCCTAATTACCAACCCGCGAGGATCAGCACGGGCCCCAGTCGGCATAACCCAGCAGGACGCGGCAGCCCCCGGTTACGGCGACCTCGGCGTGTCGCGGGGGCCTCCCGGGTGCCAGGCTTTTGTGCTTGTATCCGCGCGCGGGGCAGTGCGGCGGCCTGGAGGGCGTCTCCAGCATGACCAGGAACTCGTCTCCATGACGACCTGCCGTCGCGGGGCGCCACTGCTCCCTGGTCGCGCAAGAACGGCACCGAATCCACTGTCTTCCCAACCCAGTCGTTTTCGATGTAGCACGTAGCGCCCGCCCAAGTGTCACGTATAAACCCCAATGTGCTTCGGCGCACTTAGAAAAGAATAACAGCTGTTTTGGTCAATCCACAATTCCATTATTATAGTCGGGATGGTTTTTGCATTCATAGTTTTTCATCCACCTGACGTCGGCTGAGAGAGAAATATTTAAGTCCTCTGCTTCTGAGCTGCGCTGTCTGCATAATTTCATAGTTTCTCACCAGTAAAAATTGATCTGTGTATTTTTACCACCTTTAGCTCATTTTTATACGATTGAACAAAATTGCTTTAAACTCCATGAACTTCTGACTGCTTGCGGCTTTAAAGTAAAACCTTAAAAGATAGAAAAACCTGCATGTTCCATGTGGTCAGATAGTAAAATTACAGGTTTGAACCCCTCTAGCTGGCAAACTCTACTAAGGGGGGGGGGGGCACTCCATGACCCCCCATGACCCTGAACGGGACAAGCAGTTTCAGAAAATGGATGGATTTGGCGTTAATAATATCTTTTATTTGAGCCACTTTCAAAATTGAATAATATCGTGACTTGGTTTGTTTTGGCAGAAATTGTATATTAGCTCTAACAGAAAGTCATGGTCAGCTTTACAGTCCAGCAGGGGCTTCTGGAAATTGTAGACGCAGCTTTTTGAAATTGTAACCATTGTTCCATCGGCTCTTTCAGCAGCTGTCTCACCCTTTTTTCAGGTACGTGAGGATCTTCCAGAATGTGGACCTCTCCAGCAACTTCTACTTCAGGTAAATGCGCGTTGATGTGTCTTCACGTCGCTCTGAGGCTTCCAGAGGATGATCCCGGTGATCCGAGTCCGATTCCGTCCGTCGTTTATCATCCCGCCCGCCGCTCGTAATCCGTAAATGTGCGTGGTGGGTCGCGTGTCAGGTATGGGCCATTGAGTCGCTCCCTTTGTGCGCCATCCCAGCGACCGGAAAAGAGGAGGAGGGTATTTTTCGAGTTGAGAAGCGCGCTGGCCATTTTTAAGCATCAAATTAGAGCCGGTTGCCGTGTTTTCTGGGGTGATATGAAGTGGCTGATGTTGAGCGGAGTGTGTGTTCTGAGCCGACTTAAGACAAAAGTAATGATTGGTCCTCGCCGAGGCTGGTGCGTGTGCAAGCAGAGCCGCTAACAAGCAGCTGAGTAAAATCTGTTTGCCGTCTACACCCACAGCTTAAGGGCCCAGAATTTGAAGAGCAGTGGGGGGGACGATCGGAGATGACATAATGCTGAAAATAAAAACATGGTGGGATCATGAAAAATAAAGTCTTTTTTTTTCTTCTTCTTCTTTTTGTTTCTGCTCCAGCTACAGTTACGACCTGAGTCATTCCTTGCAGTACAACCTCACGCTGCTGAAAACGATGTACGACCTCAGCAGGACGGAGGAGGTGCGGCCTGCAAGCCGACAGGACAGCTTTGACATTTTTGAGGACGAGGGCCTACCGACGCAAGGTATCGCCGAGTTTGTGTCGCACGTTCATTCCGCACGAACTCTCTCGCCTTCCTCCCTTTGTTCACCACGGTATGTGCCCCCCCCACCCACAGTCGTTCACGGGATCAGAAATGAGCCGTACGCAAAGTACATTTGGAACGGCAAGCTCCTGGAGAAGATCAAGGACTTGGTGCACCCAAATTGGCTCCTGCACATCATCCACGGCTTTTGTGGCCAGTCAAGTATCCTTCACATGGGGGGAGAACGAGGCCCTGGCCTGGTGGGTGGGGGGGGGCTCCTTTATTCCCTCAGCGGGCGCCTGGGGAGTCGGTGTGGAAGGTTGACGTCGCTGTGGGAAGAGATTGAGCTGTTTGGCTGCATCTGCCCAAGCTCGTAAGCTTGGCAGTTTGTCAGGACAGGCTTGGAAACAAGGCCACCAGCGACTCGAGGACAGCGACACAATTGACCCAAATACCCGAGCGAACTCTGACTTCTGTTGGGTGTTCCTCAACATGCGCACTTGACCGTTCTTGTGTTCTTGTGAGCCTGTTTGACGTCATCTCCCGTTGCCGAAGACCAATTCCAATACTACAGAGGATGTAAAAAATTTCCAGATGTCGTTCTTGCTGAAATCCAAATATCAAGGACACATCGGTTACATCCTTGCCAGATGAGACCAATCACATGATTTGATGCAGTCAAAGTTGATTCTTGGGAGGCAGTTCAGCAAGTAGGATTTTGTTTTCCATTAAAATTGAGTGGCAGTTATTGGCAGGAAATTGGTTCTGACTAATGCAGTAGTGGACAGTACTCCTATATGGTTACTGAGCTGTACTTCCACATGCAGCTAGATGATTGGCTTGCAGATGTCGTGTGATGATAAGCAGGCAGCCTCTCCTGAGGACAGGCTGAGCTATGAAGCTCTGGTCTTGAACCGGGTGCCCCCTGACATCTGGGGGGGGGGGGGGGGACAGGTAGCCTTATGGCTGCCGGGGTTGACTGGTGTCTTTTCTGGTCAGCGTTTAGTGTATGGGGGTTCACAATGTGAGAGGTATAACTTCGGGGAAAAGTTGACTCCTTATTGGTGTGGAATCCTTGCAGACAGGCAGATGGAGAACTTTGATAAGAGTGAGAGAAAGTACTTAGCTTGAGGCAAACATCAGTGTGTCAGACCAAACCCAAGGCTTCATAAATGATCACATCCTCGTAAAGCCTATTCTCTTGTTTTTATTTATTTACTCCTTTCTTTTTCTCCCTTTCGATTTTCGGTGTCGGCCCATAACCTTGGCACACATGTTGGGCGTCTTTCACGGCAACGTGATTTTCCTCGATGCCCGTCGCTCCGGCGCCCCCTGTTGTGTCCGCATACTGCGCTGTAACGCCATGCTGTAAAATGCAAGTCGGTCAGTAGAGTCTCCGTCCTGGTTCGCCCGTATGTGTGCGCTGTGGAGGCGAAGGTGGGTGGTGGAGAATGCCTTCTGTGGAAGAGCTTACTTCAGTGGATTACCAAGCCTGGATGCTCCTACCTTAACCCCAGTTCACCTAAGAGCTGTTGATCTACGGCCGGCCAGTTTATGTCACCCTCATCGCCCGGAGGTCCAGTCGATTTGCCGGAACCCGCTTCCTCAAGAGAGGAGCCAATTGCGAGGTCTCGTCTGCATCATTTCCCTTTTTCTGTAGCTCTGGCGATAGCCCATTGTGCTGTTTAGGGTCTTTATGTTCTGAGCTAGCATCAGTTGAGGACCATAGCGTACACCTCTCATTCTTGTCTTGGTTTGTCCCATTTTCTGCTTGATCTGGCCCCCTACATATCAATCACAGTCTCAGCTTACGGATCACGCTGTTGTCCCCCCCCCCAAGGGCGACGTGGCCAATGAGGTGGAGACGGAGCAGATCGTCCACGATGCCTCTATGATGTCGTTTATGGCGGGGAGCTACTCCTCGTATGTGCAGGTGCGAGGTTCCGTCCCCCTCTACTGGTCCCAGGACATCTCCACCATGATGCCCAAGCCGCCGATCCGCCGTGAGTTTGCCCGCCGCGCCGCACATTACCGCGGCTTTTCCGCGCATCGCTGTTGCGTCCATCCCCAGTGTGCGTCGTTGATAACCGTGCTTTGCTGCGGCATCCTGAGGCCCAGTTTAATAAAGAGCGGGCGGTAGGAGGTGGGATGAGCGGAGGGTCGCTTCGGGCCATAGGGAGGAGATGAAAGACGGCAGCGGTAATCCACTGATCCACTTCTGAGGGGATGAGTGCCACACGCTGTATGAGATCTCTCAGGCCGGCGCTGCAGGGAGCTGGGTGCCCCACGGGCTGCGCCTCCATCTGCTTCCAGCAGCGTGCATCTCATGCACCTCTCTTGGTTCATGTCCTCGGAGAATGGAGTCCCATGTCCTCGCATCCGCCCGCTGCGCATGCTGCTCCTGTTCCAGTCTTACATTTTCTCGACATCCACCCTCATCTTCACCCCCACACCTTCATCCAATCCGCTCTCTCTCCCACTCCTTCTCTTCTCCACTACTGCACCCACAGAGCCTTTGTACATTCAGCCACACTCTCGCGTCTCTCTTCCCGCAGTCCACACGTACCCTCTCTCTCCCATCCTTTGTCCCCAATAGTAGTTTCCACGCAGAACGCACTTAATTCCATGCAGTTTAGTTTGTTTTTGATGTTTAGCATAATTTCCTGATTTTGTGGCTCAGAGCACCTTGCATATGACACAAAAACTATTTTACAAATACATTTTAAACAGCTTGTCCCCCTCTTAACAAATAGGAAGCCGTTAAAACCTGGATGGGGCCTTTTCCCTGGAACGCGAAAGTCGAGCCTTTCGGTGTCATTTTCTCCCCCCCCTTCTGATTTTTTTTCCCTGCATGAAATGCAAGTTAAACCTTACTTTTATATTTCAGCATCGTTTGCTTGTCGCCATTAGCTGATGCCATAAATGGCCTTTGAAATAATTCTTCATCAAGCCGCCCACTTGTTCTCTATAAAAACACGGGGTGCTTTCTGCTGTCGTGCTACCATGTCACTGTTTCAATCCATACGTTTTAAAAAGTGCGACATGGAGATAATGACACAGTGTGGGTGCATCGTTGACACGGCCTGTGGCTAACGTTTGTTTCTGTGTTTGGTTCGGTTTAATGTGATGCTAAATGCCCCGTGCTTGAGATTATGCCGACATATTAATTCAGTATTCGGATTCTTGTCTGGCTGTTAACTTAATAAAGTCACTTAGATATTTTTCAGAGAATCAGTTAAGCTGTTTGCAGTTTCAGTGTTTGTTTTACTATGAAAATTGTTTTTCACTGAAAGCAACTAACATACGAATAATTTATTACTGTAGAGATAAGTAGGTCAGTGTTATTATGTTTATCCGCAGTCTGGACCACACGGCCATTTGTCATTGCTTATGCTACATTATACGCACACAAATGGGCTCGTTATACAAGATGATTGAGTTTTATGCGTGGGATTTAGCCGTAATAACTATATGAATAAGTTAGTTACGATCCCGAACAGGAGTGCTGCTTGGATGTGGTCCTTTGTGCTTTCAAACAAGCTGCGGTCCAATTACCTACGGTCCTCATTTGGCTTTTGAATAGTGGCAACATTGATGCTTTGAAAATGTTAACAAGTTCCTTCCTTTGAACACAAGGGAGCAACACGACCTATATTTTTACGTCTTTAGATCTTGAGAAAAGCAAACAAAATGTTTTTTTAAAACTAAATCTATAGCATGTTTTATTAATGAAACAAAAAAATTTGTTTCATTTTTTGGGCAGAGAGTAAGTTTTAGATGTTTTAGATGATTACTTTCTGGGAATTTTTTTCATTTTGTTGACGCTAATAAAACCAATGTTTTTGTTATTACTGCCAATCTAGAACGGTATCATTAAACTGCTTGTGTTATGATGATTATGTAGGACCAAGGTATGGCCCCTTTTGGGAAGGTGGGCAAGTGGTTAATGAACTGCTGATCCGATGTGCTCTGCATGTGTGGGTTTGAATCCCATTTTCTCTGGGGCGCGGTGTGTCCCTCAGTAGGTTAGCGTTCTGTGCCTTTGATCATACTTGTACTAATCCCCGAAAACTGGACCTTTACGCATCTCTGTTATCAGAGCAGGTTTGGACCTGCAGCTCTCTGATCCAAGTAAGTCTCAGCTGCCCGCCGGGCATCACCACCCGTGTGCTGCGTTGGCATTTCGCGGGCTTTCTCAGAAACCGTTTCTGTGCCCTTCCAGTGGACCAGGCAGATCCCTACGCTACTGTGGCGGCCCTGCACTTCGACCAGATGCTGAAGAGGTTCGGCTCGCCCATCATCATCCTCAACCTGGTCAAGGTAGCTTTTGGGGCCGGGTGTCTGTAATTCGACGGACCTTGGGGGCTCAGCGTTTGGCACGCTCTGAAAGTGGGGGCTTGCCGGCCCTTTAATATGCGCCTTTAGTCGGTTGAAAATGTAAAGGAAGCTTAACTGGCTATTTAACATTTTTGGTGCGATTAGGTTTCTGGTCACTATGCATGGCTGGACCCCAGCGATTGTTTCACCAGCGGTCGCCTCTGCACGCTGCCTGAGCGCCACCAGTGTTCTTAACACTACTTCTAAAAACTTGCTTCACACCTCTCCCAAGAGCTAAGAAGGGTCTGACATGAGCGATAGAATCAGAAGCTGGCAAGTCCAGCTTCGGGGAAAGTCCCAACATCGAGTGCTGATGAACATTTGCCGTGTTTTAATCAGATGAGGTCAGAAGGCGGCTGGAGTCTCCTCTAATTATTTACAGTTCGACTGCAATTCATCAGCTCCTAGTGCATTTTGTGGGCATCTGGATCATTGAGCCTTAAAAAGTCAATGTCGTTTTTTATAAAGGGAGGAATCTTCCCTCAAATGGTTATAAGTGAATAAATCTCCACAGCTGTCGTCTGCGTCCTCAGCTGCTGGTGGGGTGTTGGGGGGGGGGAGGTTTTAGGGCTGGGGCCTGTTGCCTGCATGACATTGTTTGGAGGGGGGGGGCTTCCTCACACCAGGGGGATGTGGGTGGGGAATTCCTATTTGTCACCTGAGAGGAGAGAGGGAGACTTAAACGCAGTGACCTATTACTCGGGGGGGGGGAGGGCAGCACGTGGCCTGCCTCATTCAAGGCACCTGTCCCAAGTCGTTATGTGTAAATTACCTCGTTAGCATTTGTAGAACTATGTCCACATTAATCTGTGTATCTGAAGATTTACTGCGCCCGGGGGGGGGGGGGGGGGGGGGGGGGGGGGGGGGGGGGGGGGGGGGGGGGGGGGGGGG
>JABFDZ020000111.1:1018608-1033743 GCA_019775955.2 Pollimyrus isidori
GGGGGGGGGGCGGGGCATTGGGATTGAGGAACACTGGCGTCCTGGCGGGAGACTGGGGGCGGCTGTCGGTGTAGCCAGAGCTGGAGCTGCAGAGAATGGGGAACGCAGGCATGAGAGGTAGCGACACCTACAGGGCGCGGTCGGAAACACGCAGGAAGCAGAGAAGGAGAAAGGAGGAACAGAGAGAGTGGGCCGCAGACCCCCCAGTAATGCCCCCCCTCCGCCTCCGCCTGCAGGCAACAAGGTCAAACAGCGGCTTCTCTCTCTCTACTGACTATGGACAGGGTATCTGTCTGGGTGACTTCAGCCTCGGTGGTGTGGACTGAAGCTTCCTGGGCTGGATGACAGCGGCCTGATCAGTGGGCGGAGCTTCAGGGACAATCAGGGTGGAGCCTGTTAATACTGACACTTTTATGTACTTCCATCCCGACTGGAAAATAAATACAGACGTAGATGTGTGTCTATGGACCTGACCTTAATGAACGTGCATAACATACGATGCTGGTATTAATATCCGACATCATCCGGCCCTGTAATATACTGCAGCCATTTTTCGAATTCGGTGAAAAAAAATAAAATACCCCGCCTCGCCTTGTGATGTCATTTGGCGCCGGTACCAGTTTTTACATCAGTGGACAACCGACACCTTGAAGTACCGTCTTTTTGGTACTTTCTTGAAGTATGGCACAGGTCTGCCGCAGTGGAAATGCGCCCACCGCCGGGCAGCTGCCTAGCGAATTGTGTAGCTGCCTTACCCAGGTATCTGTAAATGCGGGACCCATATTCTCCTGCATCATGTCCGCTTTCCCGGCGGTGTGCCAGGTCGCATTCCGGCCTACGCGACGACCCTGGGATTCTGGGTCATCTCGGCACTGGGAAGCTGACTGATTACCGCCACTTGAATTCCCCCGGACGGCCGGACCGCAAACAGCCGCCCCGCTGGCGTACCTGACGATAGAAGCTTCTTTCGAGTCCCCAGCGCCGTGCATGGGTGGCGGCGGGGGTGGCTCGTGGGGACGCACGTATATCCTGTCCCCGGTCCTGTTCAGCAGCTCGTTCATCTGGCTGTACGGGAGGGCGGCCAGGGAGAACGGCCCGTCCATCTGCTCCATGTACAAGGGCTGCCTGAAGGGGGCGCACACACACACACTACCACTGAGCACCTCCCCACCGTAAGCACATCGGCATCGTCTGTCCTGCTGTCGCAGGTTTTTCTCGCCACGCTGTCTCTTTCTCACGTGCAGGGCAAGGCGAGCCGTCGTTTACTGTTTGGTCTGTAGGAAGCGAAGCCTTGATCTGGCTGGAGAGGCCCGAGGACAGAGCTATGGCTGCTAGTGGGAGGGATTAAGGGATGTGATCACACACACACACACACACACACATAAATACGCAGAGTGTGGAGAATACGGGCAGAGTGAGGGATGTGATGTCTCTCACAAACACACACACACACTTTGGGTAAAGGCCTCTACAGAATGTATATTCTGAGAATCAAACACACTATCAGTGTTTCCAAAACCGATCCCAGCTCCCAACAAACCTAGACTGTACGTGGACTGGGAAACACTGCACTACTATATAACTACAGATACCGTCAGAGCATGGGGCATGAACACACACGCACCTGGTGTCATGGTGTGGCGTGGAGCCGTTGGCCTCCTTGTGCCTGTGGACCTCATTGATGTTGTCCTCAGCCAGCTCCGGGCCGAGCGCCCTCTTCTGCCACTCCTTGCGTCTGTCGGGTGGGGGGCGTGGCACCTTCTCCGGCTCCTGGGGGCGCTCGATGTTCTTCAGCTAGGACAAAAAGGGGTGGCCAATCAGGGGCTGGACGTGACCGGACTGTGGCAAACAGGGCAGCCTCTTGATTGGCTGTGTGATTCAAATCATGTCAATCTGCTCATCGCGATTGGATGGAGGGATTGAGCGAGGTGGGGGGGGCACAGGTTAGGGTACGGGGCATAATTAAAACGATGGAGGTTAAAATTCCCAGACACACAGCATGGCTATACCCTTGAGTAAACTGTTACTGAATATCCTGCAATATTAGGAAATAAAGTGCAAAATCTCTTAATTAACTTTGAATCGACCTGCCGGATGAATTCATCAGCGCGAACATAATGACATTACCATTAAACAGCTCCATTACACCTGAGGACAGAGGTGACGCCCCAGTGCGACACTGCCCGGCGGCCTTGCTGCGCCGACGCCCCCCCATCCCGCAGCACCCAGGAGACAACGCCAGAGTGAGTGTTTAATGTCCCAGAGAGAGGACTGTGTTGAGGGGAGGAATCGTGCTAAAATGAATGAGATACCTGAATTGTCAATGAGGAGAAGTAGGAGGATAACTGGGTAAAATGAAGAGCTGAAGTGATACTTTAATCCCACCCAAGTGACTAAGTAGTGGACTATGGGCTTAACCCTATAAATAACAAAATGTTTCTCCTGAAGCAGTTAAGTTCGGGCACGCTTCAAGGGTACAACAGCCGAATCCCTCTGCCGATCACTACGGTGCCTGCGAGATCAAGTAACAGTAACTGTCCAGTTTTCCTGTCACAGGCTGTGGTCTGGATGGGGGTGCCGGGATGGCCTAATCCTAAAGGGAACTAACCCATCAATGTCGCCCCCCCCCCCCCAGCCGCAGAGCTCCTCTACTGACCTCACCTTGGGATACTGTCAGACAGCGGCCTGCAGCCAAAAAAACTTCACTCTGCTGTCATTTACCGAGAGCGCATTACACGCTCCCCCCGCGGGATAATGGCAAATAAAACAAGCGGGAAAAAAATCACACAAAGGTGTGGAAGACAGCCGAGGCCGTGAGTGTGGGGGGGTCAGCTGAAGGGGTGGGTGCCGGTGCAGTGGGACGGGCTGACGGGGTCCTCGTGGCCCCCGACCGCACAGCGGAGCCAATCCCCCCCCCCCCCGCGCTAAGGATCCGCTAGCGAAAGCGGCTCAAGCTGCAGGCGCATGTTATGACACATAAAGAGAAACAACGGCGGCGACGGCAAAAAGAGAAAACACCAGTTACGCAACGGGATAAAAATCGCTGTGCGTTTTAAGTTACTAAAAACGGCAGCAGCAAACAGATCGGCAAAGCAGGACGCCTCTGTCTCCTCATCCCCATATCTCTGTGCTGGAAATGCTGGCAGCCTTTTTAGAAACGCTGAGCTATTATTCACGTAACAGAATTAAAAATAGAGCATTCAGTTCCCATTCATCCCAATACACATACCTGGCTTGTGGGGTCTAAATATCTATAGACCTGATCGTACCTGAGGTGGTCCAGCAACTATTAAAACAGAAACAAGAAGACAAGAAGATGCCGTCTTTTTATTCGCTGCTTCCCAGCCGGTCACAGCATGCATGGCAACACCGCCCATCCACCCACCCCCTGGTGGTCATCCATGGAATTGCAAGCAGCCGGGACTTCCTGTTTGGAACGTGAGGCCTCACCCCCCCCCACCCCAACCATGTTAAAATGAAAAACATTGATGTGGGTGTCACACCCGCTAACGGGGACGGGCGAGGGGTCGGTTAGGAGGATTTATGCTGATAAAGCTTAATATGGCCAGCTCTTTGTTGCATTGGTGCCCGTCATAGTAATTCAAATTAGTATTCAACTAGATATTAAATTGCTTACATAATTAAAATGGACACCAGAGAGGGGCAGTGGTTCAAAAGGCACCGTTTCCCATCCCATACTCTGGATTGCAGGTTTGACTCCAGCCCTGACCGTGCGTGTGTGTGCGTGTGTCTGGTTCATGTGTACATTACATGATTTTAAACCTGTCATTTTGACGTTGTGGGGACCACAAGAATCTGCGAATGGAATCAAAAAGTTAAAAATGCAGAAACGCTTTGTTTGATTGCTTATGGTTAAGGTTACGGCTGGGTAGGGGTTAAAGTTTGCCGTTGTTGGGATTAAGGTTTTTCCCATAGAAATGAAGGGATGGTCCCCACAAAGATATGAGCAGAAACGTGTGTGTGTGTGTCCGTCTGGGTATTAAAGTGCCCTCCCACCATCCAGACATCCAGACAAGCTGTTGAGATGGTCACACTCAACCATCACAGTAACAGTATCCTGTCTTGCCCCATGCCACATGGAAGACTCCAGATCACCTTAGGGATGGATGGATCGATGGATGGAGGTCACAGAAACAAAAAAAGAAAGATTAGTGCCTATGAACCAGAAAAAAGGAAAATTCTCCATGCACTGGAAGTTGCGTAGATGCAGCAAGGTCAGAATTTATCCACACCTGATCAATAAAGTCCTCAGCTGGAAGCAATAGCAGAAGAGGGTTCATCTCAAGCTGTCAGTACAAGATCTAACCTGAACATGCTGAGCTGGCGTTGAGCGCTTGCCCTGAGCATCTGTGTTTTCCATGTGGCAATGGGGAGTTCTGGGAAAAAGCACAGCACCTCTCCGGTCCCACTTCCCAGAATGCCCCATGCAGAGCACGGAGAAGCCTCGGGGTCCCAGTGGATGCGGCCATGTTAAGTCAGGCTTCCGCTTTCGCTCTCTGCCAAGTTCACGCCAATTCCAGAGACAAAGGCTGTGTGAGTGGGCATTACTTTGGGATGGTCAGCATCAACAATGGCAAATATGAACTAATGCGCATGTTAATTACGCAGCACATTCACATTCTGGCAGTGCAGCTTGTTTAAAATCAAAGAAAACAAACAATAATCAATCAGACTATTCAGAGCAAAGTTCACTGTGCCTGTTTACTAAGGTCACTAATGGCTGATATACCGCTGATGGACTCCAGCAGCAGACAGGCCGGATTAGTGTTGATTAGGTGTGAATCATTACGCTGATTAAGCGCTGATGTATACACACACACGGACTTTCCTGTTGAATAAAAGTGGTGGGTGCTGCCTTGGGTAGAGCGGTCCTCTGAAACCGGCCAATCAGGGGTGAAGAAAACCATCACCGCTAAAGTGTTCCCATCGCAAAACTGTTTCTGCTCAGGGCTGTGATTCCTCTCAGAAGTGTAATGCATATTTTAGTGTTTTTTTATCAGGAGTAGGATGGATATTGGTAACCTGGGACAATTTTTGAGATTCTACTTTCTCATTTTAAAAAATATTATTCAAAATATTTTATATAATAAGTTCTTCACTTATAAATAATACTTTTATCACAAAATAATAGACCGCAGAGGTATAAAGATGTAGTTTACTCCTAGTTTACTCTTTGTCCCACTTAAGCAATACTTATATTATGTAGTTACTCTGAAGGAACTGATTTTTTTTTGGTGTGGGGGGAGGGGGGGCATCCCAGCCACATCCTGGTCAATACTGGCTTACAGACACAGTGACATGGTTTACATTTCATTTCAATCTGGGGTAAATCTGGAAATACTTAATTACCACCCGGGAAGCACATTTTTCAGGAAAGGCTACTCTCCTCTGACATCCACAAAACAAGAGACTTTCATGTAGTAACTGTTAAAATACTGTATGCTGACTGTATTGCTGGGGTCACACGTAAGACACTAACGAGCGACAAATAAATGAATGAATAATCTGTACATTACAAGGTTAAGTTAAAACACTAAACCAACAAACAAAATATGGGCCATTGTCACGTCTTGAGAATATTTCAGAAAACAAAATGTTTTGGTGAAAGTGTTTTTTGAGTAAAACAAGTAACATCACCTCAACTTTTATGTATATTAACAGTATGTGTTTTGTTGCTGTGATTTGTTAATAATTTTTCACCGTTTCCCCCAAATGGTTACCAAAAGTAAAACAAAACTATATAAAATGTATCATCTTATGAACATGTTAACTTATTGGATGTAATCTACAATAAACAATCAATTTGAATAAGATATATATTTTTGCTAAATTCTTGTTAAGTTTTGACATTTTTTTCTCATCTCTGTAACTCTTGCCCTGGATATAATTAAATTACAGAAATAAACGGTAACATAACAAAACTGATTTACTACCCCAGATGCAAAAGCGTCAATTTAGACAATTTAGTTATTAGACAAAATTAGTATGTTGCAGTAATGAGTTTGTGAGAATGAGACATACAATCCCATTTGTGTTAATTCTACATTAAGTTTGCCGATTCAATGTATAAATATTTATGATTATAGGTTCTAATATTAGCTCATCGGTAATTGTGATTAATCACAGAAATGTGCAATTAATTAGTTAATTTTTAAATCGATTCATAGCCCCACTTAGGTCTAATATAGTTTATATTATGAACGGGACAGTCACGTGTCCATAACGATGGATGAATGACTAAGAATAATGTAGATAATAAAATTTGACTGACATATCTTAACCCATTAATTGTAAGTGCTTCCGTAAGGCGTACGGTGGTAAGCAGTGGATGACTGAGCTTCCGGTTATAGCACTAAAAGCCCAACAGAAAAGAAGACTAATATGTATAGATGTAAAAATCTGTCCATTATTATTTCTCGCATATAATATTCTGCCTGCTGAGTAATATGGGGGGGGGGTAACAAATGGTGTTTTTAAGCAGATAACAGTGCAGGGTGTCATGTAACAAAAAATGCATAAGTCATGCATCTATATGCATTCAAGTGATAAAAATTCAGAAATGGACATCGCTGCGCCCGTGTTTGCAGTTCACTGTGTGTGCAGAAATCAGAGATCGCAAAGCCAATGGTCAGCCTGGCATTTGCAAACCACTCCGGTGTTAGTGGCAGTGAGCGAGCAACAAGCAGCGTCACGGTCACCTGCTGCCAGGGGGCGTCAGGCCAGGTCTTACCTCCAGGGCGAAGCGGCCGGGGGCTACGGCCGCGCAGTTAAAGCCGTCTGAAGACACGCGAATAGATATTTCCAGCTGGAGTTAAAGACATCAGAGAGCCGGTAAGACAAGGAGAGGGAGGAGGATGGACGTAAGGAGAAGCATCCGGAGCTTTGCTTCCCGCGTAAGAGTCCAAGCCTCCGTGTCCTCACACCCGGCGATGTCGGGAAACAGGGATTTAAATGCATTTGTATGGGCAGCAACAACTGCTGCCTGAAGCTAGCTTCCTCCACGCCTACGGCTCGAGGCCAGAATAAAAAGCACTACATTAAATTCGAGGTCATATCTGCTATTCTGCAGAGAGGTGTCATCGCAATACCTCCGTAACGACGTTGCCAAATGAAGAAAATTAAATACATTTATCTTCATGACAGCTGAGGAGTCCCCGTTGTTTTTCTTCTTAGTGACTTTTTCTAAAAGCCAGTTTTAAAAAGCTTACTGTGCGTAGGCCCGTTTAGATAAATATGAAATATTTTATTTACTGCATGTGAGACTCTTCATCGCGTAGAAATATAGTGGCCAAGTTCACTCATTACATTCCAATTCCTCTACTTAACTAACCTGTTTTCCACTGAATTACACACAGATAGCTCGTCAATTAATTTTCCAGATCATCGCAGGTGTAAATGTTCAACATGCGCGCTCACGCTCAGGGTAAGAGATTTTTTTTTTTCATCCGTAATGACAAAAATAAGCATGGAGAAAATCACCTGCTAGTACTTGTTTTACAGAAAGCTGTAATTAATTAAATCATAAGTGCGCTATTTTGAGGTACAGAAACAGACGCTTTCCCTCTCCGCCGTTAATGTTCCAAGGTAACATCGTTTTTAGGGCTACGCATGAAAATGAAATGGAAGAGAAGAACATTTTAAATGCAGGGACATTAGTGTGGGTTAATTCAGTATTTTTGAAGAAGTAATCATTTTAAAGGGACATTTTCAGTACACAAAACAGCCAAACTATTTCTGAGGAAGAGACGGAGAAATCCGCTTTACTACAGGCACCTAAACGGATGATGTTAATGCTCTATTTTCCGGGCGAAGAGTACGATGAGCTGAAGGATGAATAATAACTTCATTCATAAGTTGACAATAAGTACGCTGAAGTGAATGATTGAAAAATGATTACAAAAAAAGTGATTTCCTCACTGAGAGGCACCCTGCGGTATGGAAACGCCACGGCTGGATCTGACTGTCACCTTCCCGCTGGGGTCATTCCTTACCTGGGAGACACCGCAGACTGTGGCACGTCTGTTACCATGGCAACGGGCTGAGTAACCCCACCCCGTACCTGGGGCAGTAGGGCGGCGACGTGGGATTGACAACGTGGGGGCTGGGCGGGGAGTGGCGGTGGGAGAGGACGCTGTCAGGACTACAGTTGCATAGCATTTGAAGCTCAGGTTTTGCTCGCAGTCTCACAGGAAGCGATTATAACAGGGCGACTGTGCACTTTCACTCAAATCTTGAGCAACACCACATTGTTATTATGGCGACTCTCTGCGTAATTCTGCAAAATTAGGGCTCGCATTAAGGGCCTTGGCTGTGGGACGCGCCACCACTCTCAGAACTCAGAGCAAGGATCTAATGGTTTATAGCTTTTCAGCAAAAAAAAATCAAAAATTTGAAAAAAATAATTACGTTTCTTGACATATTTAGTCCCTATTTGTGTGATTAAATTAACTTAAGCAGAGCTAAAATGAACAGAATCTAAACAGGAATATTTTGTTTTAAATAAGATAAAAGATATTTTACAGAAAATAATAGGTTTTAGCATGTGAAGAAAAATACTGACTCTGTCCCAGGCAGGAAAGCCCCCCCTAGACTAATTAGTACATATAAATAAAAGTTGTAGATATACAATCAAAAACAGCCGTACGTTGGCGGAATCTGAGGCCAGCAGTGAGTGTAACTTAAGCGCTGGCTGATGGGTTGTTTTGTGATTTAATTAATGTGCCGCAACACGTCTCTTGATTAAAACCTTAACGAGGGAGAAATGAGTGGAAAAAAAACTAAAGAAGGGGAAGCGGGGGGCTGGATTTTCAGCTTGTGGCCAAACTAAAATCCACAGAGATTTTGAAGACACAATAAAATTCGTCCCTCGGGTTTCCTCGCCGGTATCTCCGAGCGGCCCCCCCCCGCAGTGGGCGCCAGGCTCTGTAGGCCAAGGCTGACGGGCCCCAGCAAACCAGTCGGCCACAACAGTATACATGGTACATTTTCATAGTCACCCACTGGAAGGCATCCTAGGTGCCAAGGTCAGATTCAGGACCTGACTCTTCTCTGCCACTGGGGGGCGAGTTTACCATAAAGATACACATTGGGCTGGCTACATACTGGCAAAATGTACCCTGAGCTGCTGGGTCTGTTTCCGTATTGCATTGCTTGCTTGACAGTCATCTGGAGGTAAATTATTCTGCATACATTTCGGTTCTATTCACCTATGCCACTGAACACGTCATTTAGTCTTTCAGGGTAAACGGGTGCTTTCGGTGTTTCCAAATCCAGTCCTTGGGCACCCCCAGCTGCTCCACATTTTTGCTCCCTCCCAGGATTGGGACTGACTTGGGAAACACTGCTTTAAGTCACTGTAGGCTGACCCTCTGAATGTGAATGTGTTTTTTAAATTATTCACATGATAATCAGACTACACTTCAGTAAAATGCCCCATTTCCCTACATAAAATGGCGGTGAAGAAACGCGGCTAGTTCTCAAACCAATTTTCTGTCCCTAACGATTGCAACAGTAATTCACAGCCCCTGTGTCATACAGCCAAATTACGGGAGATAGGAGAGGACACTGCATTACTCACCGTGGTAACTAGACTTCTGGACACTGACAGCACAGTGCATTAGATGCCAAAATGATAAAAAAATGCCTCTCAGTCTCACAAAATTTAGTCAGAAAATTTCATGTGGGCGAGATGATACAGTATACATCATATGCTCCCGCCCATTCTGATGACAACCCCGCCCCTGCTTACATCAACCCCACCCATTCTGATGATAACCCTGCCCCCGCTTACATCAACCCCGCCCATTCTGACGACAACCCCACCCCTGCTTACCATCAACTCTACCCACTCCAACGACAACCCCGCCCCTGCTTACATCAACCCCGCCCATTCTAACGACAACCCCACCCCTGCTTACAATCAACTCCGCCCACTCCAACGACAACCCCGCCCCTGCTTACCATCAAGCCCATCCATTCTGAAATCAGTCCCACCCCCACTCATCCCCACCCATTCTGATCACAGTGACACCCCTGCTGAGTATCAATCCTGTCAAATTCTGGTGGTGTACAGCCAAGATAACTAACCACTGATGTTTTCAATAGCTGTCTCACCTTAGTGTCACAGTACATTATGTACCAGGGAAACCCAATATAATTTTTCAAATAGTAATTTCCCTGGTGACTTATATGGGGCTTTTGGGCCCTACCAGAAGTGCGGAACATAAAAAATGTGTGGGGACACCAGTCTGTGTCACGCTCCATGCCCATGGAAGCCAGTCAGGCCAATTCTATTCTTTCTGTCCTGGGGGAAAGAATTCTAACCTCCTGCCATATTCCCTACCCTGTAACAGAAACTCTCAGGAGAGCCATCTCTCCAGCATGGGATGGCCCAGCAGACCAGAATCTCAGTCCTGCAGGAGCGTGGCGCCGGGAGCAGAGACCGGTCCACCGCTGACTGCTCTCCAATTGGCTGGTGGGGGCTCCAGGCCTGTGAAGCAAGCCCTCGCTAATAGCAACGGTTAGCTAATTGTAACCAGTCGCAGTTGAAAGTCTTCAATTTGCGTCAGTTCTAAATGAGCCTAGCCGTTAATTACCAATAATAAGCCTGTAGCTCACAGTCGGCTCTGCATCAGAACCGTGCGAAAAAAGCAGAAAGGCGGAGTGGGTAGGCGGGCGAGGGTCTTGCCGCAATTTTCATCTGACAGACAGCACTAATTTTCTGAGTCTTTAACAGCCCCCCAGCAGGCAAAGTAAGCTGCAGACATACAGCCCAGAAAACAAAGAGTACCCCCTCCTCCCTCCAAGTCCATACCGTAGAGGCCAGCCGCTCCAATGCTCTGCGTTGGTCTGCAGGCAGTAAATGAGATGACAGTCTCCAGTCTGCTGTGGTTTTATTCAATTTACAAGCCAATGTGACCATGTGACCACGGGGGAGACTGTCTGAGGGCTGGGCTGAGACGGGAGAGACAGCAGACATGGCTGACTTCCACGGAGAAGTCACAACCGCAATAGGGTCAGCACACGCGTGAGGTTAGACCCTGCGATTGGTGCCAGTTAATGAGATGAGTGCCCCTCCACCTTATCCCTACTGCCACCTCGGGTCTGTGGCAGGATCAGCCCTTTGCCACCCCACCCCCCCATCCCACTGCCCCACCCAGGAGACCCAACTGGGCCCCCATTCTCCACACTCACCCTCTGCTTCCGCTTCTCTTTCCTCTTGTCCTCGGTGTCCTGCAGCATCTTCTCCCTCCAGAGGTCAAAGAAGTAGGACGGGTTTGTGTAGAATTTGAGTCCCTCCTTGCCGTCATCCCTGGGGGGTAGGATGGGGGGTGAGGATATAGCCATTAGACAGAGCTCCCACGAGGCTCCGAGGCACAGACCCCTAAGTACATTCCGGTCTAAGGCTCATTCCAGCTCTGCATTCAGCTGCCTCAGTATGTACTGGGAGCAGGAAAGGGTCACGTCTCACAGGCGTCTGCTCTGATTGGCCGAGCAGCCAAACGGCAAGCAGGTATGGATGCTCCCATAATAAAAAAGACCTGAAACTTGTCCCAGGAATGACCTCGCTCCAGCCGCCAGTGAACAGTGTCTCTCGCCCATGCCTTCACATCAGATCCTTCATGCTTTGGTTGTATAATATTTTTCCCACCATCCGATGACTAATGTCTATGAATCATATTTGATGCACTACAGAAAGACTGATATATATACATTTTTTTTTTTACTTATATATGTTTGGGGAAATGTACCGGCACATTTCTGAAACGTCTCGTCTCTTAGTAACAGCTTCTGTTTCTGCCTTACCCCCTCCCCCCACTCTCTATAACCTCACCAACCCCCCTCTCAATGAGGGAATCAACCAAACTCTGCTGTGCTCTGTAGAGGCCTCTCCTGGGCCCGATGGGTGCAGGCTGAGCAGCTGATTGCCTCCCTGTTTGTCAAAGTCGCTCATTAACACAAATTTTTCATTTGAATGAAAGTGTAATGAAATGTAAAAAAAAAAAAATAGATTCCTTGCTTTAATTACTAATTAAATGTCTGACTGTGGATTGTTTGTAGATTGTTGTAAATTAATTATATATGACTTACAAATGTATTTTTAGAAATTACCAAATTGTGGCAAACAAAACAAAACAATGATCCTGATTGTTCGAGTCGACCGCTAACGAACCTAATAAGGGGAAGATACGTCGGGTTTTTAAATGAAAGTCCTTCAATGGTACACCAAAAGCAGGTCATATTTGTTTTATTTTGTTGACCAGCAAACAAATTTATCCCTCTGGGTCCGCGTTGATGTTAATTGGGCAAATTAACTGTGAAACATGGACACACGGTCAATTCCCTGCTCCGAGTCATTTGGAGGAGTCGCACACTTATCATTGGTGATTTCCAAAAATTGGCAGTTATCTGGGCCAATGATGGCGAGTCCCACCCACCATGCCCACACTGCCTGCTCCGCCCACAAACTCATAATGCAGCAGTTTGCTACATCTGTCCTGGCATTGATCTTCATGTAGCAGAAGATCCATCCATTCATCTTTCTAGGCTAATTTTGCCCCTTACGATAGGCTTTTGGGAATGTAACCCGGGAGCATCTGTGTGTGTGTGTGTGTGTGTGTGTGTGTATAAAATTCACTTCTGAATGACGAGACTGAAGCGCCGCGTCTGACCTATACGGCGTGAGGATGTTAAGAGGAGGTGGCTTTTCACACAGCTGGAAGGTCTCTGCCAGGGGCATGGGCAGCGTCCGCCTGTCGAACAGCTGCTGGTCCTGGATGGTGGAGCTCCGGAAAGCCTTCCTCATGGTGATGTCCTGCAGGGACACTGGAGGGCGGTAGAGGGAGAGAGGAAGCGCACATCAGGCCCGGCCGCGATGGCTGCCGTCGGCTCTGCGCCGCCGCGGGCTTTACGCCCATGACACGCCGGGCCCCCGTCACCACGTGGTGACATGATCGTCGCCGGTTCCTCGTTATTCCGGCGAACCAAGCTCTGCCGGGACCGAAATAACACCCGGTGCCACATCTTTGCCTGACTGCCTACGCTGGGTGCAATGTACGCGCAGCCAGTAGCTGGAAACAAACTGATTAACGACACAGGAGGACGGTAAAGTAGGAGGAGTCTAGAGGGAGGGGCCTAAATGGGGGCGGGGCCACGGGGGTTAAGTTGCACAATGTCTTCAACATTTTTTAAGTCTTAGTGAACTTAGAAAACACTAAATTTCCATTGTCATTGTCTTCCCAACATGTGGCTTGAACCGCAACAAATTTACAATAATAATTATTTTTAAATACACTCGACAGCCATCAGAAACAGGTCCCATCGCTGTGCAGCGCGTCCGTCCAGAGTAATTGCTTTTCGACCGGCCTGACATTTGAAAACGCATGGAGGAGAGAAAAAAAAAAAAATCAATGCTTCTCCTTAGAATGGCCGCTTTAAAAAACGGCAGTGAAGGGAATGAAAGAAAAGTGGAGAGAGAGAGAGAGAGAGAGAGAGAGAGAGAGAGAAGTCAGTCAGAGGAGAAAAAACATACTTAGAGGAGGCCTTGAAAGAATAATAAAGAAAAAAAACAGTAGTTCTCTGTCCTCGATAATTTATAAGAAGCCGGCTGCAATCGCTTCACAGGGACAAAAAGCAGAGCTGGCATCTGTGAGCGGGCGATCCTTCAGTTGGCACGATCGATCCGCCCGCCGCTTATTCTGACTACTTCATAGGGCAAATCTGGCCCCGGCCTGGAGGATCGAGGCGACCAGTAAGTGACTTTAGGGTAATTCTAAGAATGACTGGGCTTAGCATCACTTCCACTCCAGATACCCGCAAATTGGCGTATTAACCAGCTAGACATGTACATTAATGTACCAAATGAAAAGTTCACTTTCTTTTAATTTGCTCAGGATGTCCTTAGGATGGTGTGAGGAGTACGCTGCACTACTTTAACATTAACTGTGCGCTGTCGCGGGCACAGAGGCGTCAGAGATCCTGGGCCCCTGGCAAAATGTCACCTTGAATGTCAGCCCTGCCCCCCCCTTGGTTTGGCACTTTTAATCTGAACTTAAATTGAATATAATTTGCCTAGCTGGGGGAAGAGGGTCCTTATAAAGTGGGCCCCTTATGGTAGGTTTATGGTAGGTTGTGGGGCCCCTATAAAGCGGGCCCCTTATGGTACGTTTGGGGCCCCTATAAAGCATTGAGTCCCTTGAAGGTCCCCGGATGATATCTTCTGTGGTGGGGTTTCAAGAGAAGTGTGCTATAGACCACAATGTACAAGCTGCGGTGAAGTTTTCTGGCTTCCAGAGCTGACTGGCGCGCTACACCTATCACCCTCCTTAATGGACGGGTCACCGCCGGTGCTTAATGACTAAGTGCAAAGGGGTTTCTCCCGCTCAGGCTGCATTAAGAGGCCCTTAGAAATGCCCGTTTGGTCAAGCAACCGCCACACGCCGGCTAACAGAATTGGGATAATAACCAGCGGGGCCATGCAGTGAGTCACAGAGGAATCTGATAGGCCATCTGGGAAGCATCACATGACTTGGGCGACCCCTGGTACACCGTTAAGCAGCAGCCCTGCCCAGTGATTGGTTCCACAGCCTCTAGCTCGGTCATCTGGGACTCTGGCATCTAGAGCTGCCATAGTTACATCACTACAAGGAGGACAGTCTCTGCTAAAAGTCCAGCCATGGTACCTGTCATCCAAGGATCAGTCAATTCAGAGAGACCTTCCTGTTGGGCCATGTTACATTTAATTCATCGATGTGACTCTTTTACCCAAAGCAACTAGGACTAGGGCTACAATTTTTGTGTGCTCCCTGGGATTAGAACCCACAACCTTTGCAATGTTTGCACAATGCACCTATTGTAGAGCTACAGGCTCGCGTTACGCTCATCACGTAAGCACTTTGGTGACGGGTCACGGTGACGGCAGATGGGGGCTCTACAAAAGTAAAAAGACGGGATGAGAATGTACAAGCAGACCGCTGCTGACTGCACACCCACCACACCCCCGCGGCTCTCTGAAAACGCAGGAAGGTCAGGCCCCGTCCTTTCTGGGGGGGGGGGGGGGGGGGGGGGGGGGGGGGGGGGGGGGGGGGGGGGGGGGGGGGGGGGGGGGGGGGGGGG
>JABFDZ020000111.1:1087343-1103349 GCA_019775955.2 Pollimyrus isidori
CCCCCCCCCCCCCCCCCCCCCCCCCCCCCCCCCCCCCCCCCCCCCCCCCCCCCCCCCCCCCCCCCCCCTAGTCACTTATCCACAATAAAATTAAAAATACACACATTTTACACTGTGTGTAAAAATTCAATTTTATGTATATTCTGTGGATTTTGAGCTTCGCCATCGCGTCCTTCTGTATTACGCATATGGAAAGATGGCAAGAGGTGTTCACTTTGACTTTGAGGGCTGCAAACAAACAACTACAGCTACAGCACGTGAACCGAGACGACAGCACCGCGACCGACAGAGTTTACAGACTGTACAAATTAACGGTGGAATATAAAAGGAGCCGCGGAGCCACAAGCAAAAACGTGTAGACTGTCCAGGAGGGAGAGTTAAGGCTCATCAAAGAGCTGAAGATGATCGCGCTCAACACCGGCCAGACAAGATGGCAGTTACCAAGTTAAAATGAACCGCTAAAATAAACAGCATTTCTGATACCTTTTTTGTGCCCTCAGCCCAAGGGTGTAGGTTTGGTTTCAATACCAATAGGGATCAAATCAATTCTGAACCACCCCACCTCAAAACACAACTCTCTAATCTATAGATATAGAAGATCTAATCATGTTGCTCTCTAAACAAACACTCTACTCCCACAATATTGGCAAGGACATGTCTTTACAGTCCATACCCAAGTCTGTGCCTTTGTACCAGCCCCGCCTGATAGAAAATGAAAAGAATGGTATATGAAAGAATGGTATATAAAATAATCAAGTAACAGTAATAATAAGCAATTCAGTCTTTTTTTAAAAAAGTATGAACTAACTGGAAATTGCATAAGCGACACGGGAACACTGCATATGAAATTGAAGAAAACAGACAATTTACAAAACAAGCCTAATTACTATGACTAACCAGGAAAAATGGACATTTTGTCATTTCTGGTCAATATTAAATTACCCTGGTGCATTATTTGTGTTCTAATCAGGAACAGGTCCACGTTTACATTCATGCAATTAGTTTATTATAATACTTGCTAAGATAATATTTATAGTATAGATATAGAAGAAACATCTGCAGATGTCCTTCCACTTACAGCTTCACCACTCTTGATTGATTTAGCTCACGCTTTTATCCAGAGATTTCTGAGAAAGCGGGGTCAAAAAATAATCCCTGGGGCACCTGGGGGTTAAAAGCCTTGTGCATGGACCCAGCAGTGGAACCACCACCCCAGCCTTTGAGTCTGTGACCTTCAAATCACAAGAACAGCATCCAAACCCACCGAGCCATCAGCTTCCTTATAAGGTCACGGTTTACAGCTTCCCATTGGTCCAGAGCTGCACAGAGGCACGGATGAAGGAGATCTGTTCCCAGACATCCTTTTTATATAGAACCCTTACCTATATGCGGCCAGGCGCAGCGAGCTGGCCAGCCTGTGGGGGTCACGGCCTGGCAGTTCATGCTCGGCTGATGCTTGCATTAAATGGCGCCAGGGGGCTGTCAGCGCGGCCATCCGCGGTAAAAGAGCGTCACTTGCAGATTGATGGGAGAGCACGCGTCACACCTGCAGCGCCGATGTCACACCCTTTGCAGCTTTCTGCTGCCGTTACATGCTTGTTGAACGTCATAGCATCATAAGCCAGAGGTCCACAATCGTGTAACTGGTCCAAAAGCTTCTATCCTACAAGCAGCGCTGGCGTCTACGACCACCAGAGTTGCCAACTCTCACGCATGTTGCGCGACACGAACACTTCCAGACTCTCACGCTCACGCAAGAAATACTGCGGCAAATCTATGTTATTTTATTATGAACCTAAAAATAGCCACATCAAAAGCGTTTGGGCAGTTCACAAACCTTACCGACTATTTACTAGGTAATAAACATGTTACATACATGTAAATGTGTGTGCATGTGTTTGCAGACTTGTCTCCAAATGAAAATCTCATGCCAGCCTGCCGACCAAAGTTGACAAACATGCGCCACTCAAACCATGCATTTGCATGGGGCTCCCAAGGTTGTGGCCACAAACAGCCACGATACTAAATGATACATGTGTTCTTAATTCCGGAGATCCAGAAGCAGCATGTTAACCAGCTAGCTAGCTATGACCTTCACACTTAACTTGCTAGCTATGATCTTCACACTTAACTTGCTAGCTATGACCTTCACACTTAACTTGCTAGCTATGACCTTCACACTTAACTTGCTAGCTATTTGATTTTGCTTTTGGAACATCCAGCGGGGGAGGGGGGGGAGTTTGAGTGGGTCTCCGAAACAACAACTGTATCCTGCCAACCAGATGAGTGTTCCTGGTACATTTGTATAGATAAGTACTTCACTGTGTGTAGTATGTGACCTTAAAGTGATTTGGCTCATTAGTTTGCCAAAATTCCTCCTCAGGCTAAAAAACAAAGATCAACAGCTCACCCGTGTTTAACTGTTTAGGGATTTGAGTAATTAGCAATATTTTCTTTTAGTCTTATCAACTCAAATTCTTCCTGAAAACATCGACGAAGGTTGTGGGAATGTAAAACAGGTCGGGGCAGGGTGACGGTTTGACCGACGGCTCAGTCACATCTCAGTGAACTGCTCAGTGGGAGTGGAAATCAGCCAGCTCAGCTCTGGACAGCTTGATACCACCCTCACACCCACAGCCACTTAATGTTTTCAATGTTTAAAGTCTAACTACAATGAAAACCTCAATCACCGTTAGCCATAAAATCTATTCATCTGTTCTCAGTGATAGCTATTCAGTCTATATATTTTGACGAACATAGGGTCATGATATCCACAATACACTGTTTTGTATTGTTAGATTACATTATTAGATATTATTAGGTATATTTTACTAAAATAATTTTTAGAAAGTCCCAATGTAGAGACTAATATATCTGTTTATATATGCAGTTCTTGTCCGTTAAGACTGTGTGTCGTCCCTCCATTCCCGCACAAAGCCCTTTAGTCAACGTTTACTTCCACAGGGCCTGTATTGCTTTTTATTCAGCAGGAGAAACGTTATTTGCGATATGAATTTATCAGACAAAAGGACAGGCAAGAAATTTCCCATCATGCCACGGGGGCACCAGAGGCCGTGAAGCCCTTGAAAAAGGGGGAGGGGTGGTGAACGTGAGCCGAGGCTCCGCAGGGTTACTCGGGCACGCCGTGGGTAGTCGAGTCAGACAGGGGCATCTGGCCCTGTACCAGTGAAGGGCCACGCGCTTCATGGGCTCCTGCGAATGTGGATGCTAATTGCAGCTGGCGATCGCAATTAAGCACCCGCCTTGCTGCCACCTCGAATGAGTTCAGGAGTTCAATGTGCTGGTCCTGCCATGTTATCAACAAAGACCCCCGGGGGCAGTGAGACGGAACGCTGACCAGCAGACATGAGTCACAGAGAACGCTGATAGGACACCAAAGGAAATGCATACTCGCACTTCTGTGCAGGATTCTCAGTCCCTGTGCTACAGCCGAAAGGAAGCCAGCTATTTCATTCCCCTTCGATTTTGCGAGTTATAAGCTGACAAATTTTCTTGCTGCCAGAGCATAAGGGAAGCCTCTGTAGGTGGAGATGGCAGAGGTACAACACTCCATCTTCCACTTCGGCCCTTTTTGTTTTGCACTTTCACTTTTGGCAGGTAGATGGCACTGTGGTTAAAGAACTGGACCTGGCAAAAGCAGTCACAGACTTGAGGTCTGCGAGCCGCTCTGGACCGGGGAGATGATTAAGTAGGTGATGTGGTTATCAGCCTGCTTCTGAAAGGCTGCTATAGGCAGCAGTCCACTCCAACTCAATCTGCTACTCACACCAAGGCAGAAAGTGACGTGGAAGAGCCACTACACACAGGGGGAGTAATACATGGATAACAAAATGACAAAAGCAGGAGTACATATTTGTTTTCCCTCCCCGATATTTCAGCACATTTCCCAAATGCTGGAATGCTAACGTGTTCCTGTTAGGGACAGGTCTGTGTGCAAACTCACAAAGCTGTGACATTTTCATACACTCAACTCCTTCATTTCTACCAGGCTCTGTTAGCGACATCAGCGTCCTGGTACACAAGGGCCTTCCCCTAAAGACCACCCGGCTACATTTCCATAAATTGACACGGTAATGAAATGCACCAATCAATAAGAATCTAACAGGATTCGGTGCCGTTTATAAGTTTAGATAATTGAGAGCAGATTTAAGGTAATATGTGAAAGCCCATGGATGGGGTAGGTTAGGACCAGGGAAGGTATTCTTAGAGTTACTCACCTTCCTTACAATCCTCTTCAGTACTTCCCGTGCCCATTTTTCACAAAGCCGACACACATCAGGACCTGCTTACAGCTATATCCGAGATTCCCTCACATACATACCTACAGAGACCAGACAAAAAGCTCCCCTTTATAAATCCATGGGAAAAAATGCAGTGTCACAACCCACAATTCACTCATAAAAATTCCAGTCTGGCTTCCATCAGACCAAAATAGCTTAACCAGAGCTGCACTGGAAATGTAGAAATAATAATAGTATTTGAGATGCTGTTTTACGCCTGCCTTTATAAGACCTTCTGTTACAAGGGATAAGGTTATCAAGCTGAATCATAGAATCCTGCACGGGCTAGTTCTGTTCTTTGGCTCTTAGTCTCTGTATACAAACACATGCACACACATCTGTAATGATATTTTTGTGGGGACTGCTCATAAATTTCTATGGGAAAAACACTAATGATAACTATGACAACCTTAACAGCAAGTTCAAAATATGATTGAGAATTATTTGTGTTTAAACCTTATGGGAATAAATAGTGACAACAGTAATTCTGAGGCTGGGAAGGTGTCAGTCCTTAACTGTAGAGGATGTTAAACTTGAACCGCCATTAAACGCAAACACAGTAAAATATAAAGTGGAATAAAAGCACTTATAACAAAATGAATGCAATAACACCAGGTTACATGAAAATATATTCATATATATATATTGGGATTTAAGCTCTTCATTTTGCATATATGATAATCGGACATTAGCAGACATATTACGTTTATGTACTTTTTGGATTAACAAAAACGATTGTCAAAAATGTGTCCACCTCACTCCGAATGAGGAATGACCTACATGACTTTCCGAGAGCACAGTTTCTCCCAAACCCCCCCCCCCCGGCTCTGCAGATGCTGTGGGGGTTTGGCAGCTTTAACCTGAAGGTACGCATCACGTCACACAACACTGCTCGTCTTCACGCTGGCCCTTCATTCCGCTTATTATAGATTTCCTCTCAAATACATGACAGTGATTAATGCACACAAACTGGAGGGTAGGCCGCCATGCCAGAATGTAGGTCTCCTCGGTTTATTTTTTTAAGTAAAACTACTGCCTGTAAGCCTCCGTCACTAAATCACCTGCCAGCCTTACTGAGAGAATCTGCCCCTGCCTTGATTTAAGCTGCATGACAGCGATTCCCAGCTATTAAGTATTTGTAGCAACCAAAGCAAGAAAATAAATAGATGTTTAAGTATAATATGAGCCATCTTGTATGTGTTTGAGTACCTTTGCTTGATAACTGTATATTATTTGTCTCTTAAAAGGTAAGAAAAACGGGGATTGCGGAGCGTTTGTAGCCTGTTTTTACAGCACCATTCATCTGGCAGGCCTCCCGCAGAGCTGTCCCCGGCAAGTGCCTGAGCGAAATCCTTCTGCAAAATCACCTTTCCGTTTAAAAAAAAAAAAAAACAGCAGTTATAGGTGGAAAAACATCATAAACTGAGCGAGCTGCTCTGCCTTGTGAATACTTCAAACGCAACGGAAAGTCGCGCCTCACCGTCCTGTGCCCGAAGTCGCTGAGGATGGTCGCCAGCTTCTTGGCAGTGCCGCGCTGCTGTTGGGGGGGCACAGCGGGGTTGGGGTCCCGCCAGCCCACTGAGAGGCTGTGGTGCCACATAGCGGAGTCGTGCTGGTGCCCCCGGGGGCCGCTGGGGTCGAAGCGATGCACCTCACATCCCGACCGTGCCAGGGCCAACTCCAGCTGACGGGCATCTACACCCAGCCTGAGGGGGGCAGCACACAGAACAAGTGAGCTCACACACACACACACAGATACACAAACACACATGCATGCATAGACACACACACAGACACACACTTCACCTTTAAGACCGCAGTAAAGATTCAGTTCATGAATATATTACTGAGTGTCTTCACAGGTCTCAAATTTAATATTCCTCTCAACCTGATTCATCTTATATTAATACAGAGGTGTTCAAACTGTAGGCTCCCAAGGTTATAAATTGATATCCATTTATTTGTATTTAATAGTGTGTGTGCTGGGGATCGGGACAAATATATCAACCCTGGAGGAGCCATCAAAAAAAGCTTGAATACCTCTGTATAAATGCAAGAATTTTCTCTTTCCAAGGGGCTAATTCATTTAGCCATTTCCTGTTTACCCTATCTGGGGCTCCATGGCACCCCGAGGGGGGGGTGCTGTTTTTGTTTTTTAACCTTCCCAAGCACTTCCAGACAGTGGGTCTGCTAAGTTGGGGGCATGCTGAGGCAGGCTAAGTGTCGGCAACACAGTCCACGCAGCAAGCCTGATAGATGACATTCAAAGGCACACCAGGGCTCCCCCCAGACAATAATGAATCTCCGTGATAAGCCCACCGTCAGGGAGGAGGGACAAAGCAGGTTTTTTTTGTTCCCTGTTTTTGAGTGAAATGCTTGCCGTCTTGTTTTAATTACAGCTCTGGGATGTGTCCCACACGGCGATTATCCACGGATGGCGTGTTCTCGTTCCCAACAGACGCACATTTCTGGGGCTGTCATTAATTAATTCGTCGTCGCAGGACCGCTGCCAACTGCCAAACGAAAAGCTGGACGAGATCGTAAAGGCGAACGGAACCACGAAAGGAGTGGATGCAAGGTCTCAAAGTAGCTCTGATGGTTGGGGTAGGGTGGACAGAATGAGGGTAAGTTCATTAAAGTGGGGAAATTCATCCATATATTATCCATCTTCGTATCAGGTACAAGAGTGGCAAAGAGCCTGGTGCCTATGCCAGGCAAAGGAGGTGACAATGCCGCCGGTAGGGTACACCTGCTATGGGCAATTTATAAAATTCATCCACTTGGTTTAACCACATGTCTTTAGCTGTAGGTGGAAATAGGTGCACTCATGTAACATGGGAAGAATGTGCAGGGTTCACGCACCTGTGAGGAGGTGGTGGATTCTAACCCAGAACCCAGGGGGAAGGAGGTGATGGTGCTACCAGACGAGCCATAACTACTCTGCATCAGCAGGACGCGGGAATAAGGGAGTAAAATGTCGGTACGACAACGCCACACAGAAAAGCAGCAAAACTTCTCCAAATGTGCAGGAAACATCATCCATCATCCCCCAGAGTGATGGTGGCATCAAGGCCAGCCTGTTCATTCTGTCAGGGAGCCTTTTAAATGAGGTTTTACTGTAGGTGGCCAACAGAAAACTGTCTGGGACGCCTGTATTAAAAGAGGGGGAAGTGGGAGCAAACCAGCTTTCATGGGAGGGAATCACAGCATGCAGATCTCCAGCAGGCCAGGAGAAAAGCTCCTATTCTCCAAGTCGCTTTGTCTGAATTAATTCTCTGTTTTGATATGAATTATGCAATATGGGGGGGGGGGGCAGTCTCAAGAGGGAGAGTCCAGTGACAGGAGTTCAATGTGCTAATTAATTCACCCCCCATGCTGTGATATGTGCAAATTGGTATGGTCTGTTTTTTCAGCGCTGACTAAGCAGCAGGAATTCCCTAAGCCGCAAGCCACATAGCCCTGCAAGCCCCACCCCTCTCTCATCTGATTGATTCTCTTCTCAATCCCTGCCTCCATCAAGTACTGCCTCTGTACTAGAAAGAACGCTTTCCCAAAATCAGATCCCAGCTCCTGCCTAGGCCCACCCTTGCAGGCCGGCCTCACCCTGAAGTGGGACATTGACATTTAGATTGATCTGGGCCATTGTGAATTGCAGCTTCTTGGAGAAAGAAAAAAAAAAAAAGAGTCCCAAAGAGGAAACAGGAAGAGTGCAGTGGAGGGGGCGTGAACACCACCTTTGAGGACAAACCGCTTTGGTACAGCATCTGAAGGAACCATCGGGGAGGCCACAGTGACAGAATATCCAAATCCATGGGACCTGGCACCTTCACTAAAAGGCCTGACCCACCTGATTACTGCTTGCTTAATCCCCATTGGGTTACAGCATGCAGTGTTTGACAGCTCATGGTTAATCCCGCCCCCTCATTACTTTCAGCCTTTTGTTGTTACCGTTCATAGCCAAAAGCACCTACGCCATTTCCTAACACCTGCACCAGCCCATACTGCCCCGACCTGCCCCACCCGGGCTCGACGCCCCACAGCGGTCAGGGGGGGTCTGAAATAATGGCATTTATGTAGTAATTTTCAAAATGATACCAAGTAAGGAGTGAAAACCAGACCACAGCAGGCTCATTACATTACAGTCATTACAATCAGAAACAATTACATACAGTGTAGCCAAAAAGTATTTGTACGCTTTGAAAAAATAGTCAAAAATGCAAGTTGAGGATTTTGAAAATTTAAAATTAATGTTACAGTTATGTGTGAGTTAGGTAAGGAAACAAGAAGACCTTTCATTCAAAAATAATTTTCAAATAATGAAATGTATCGTCTTCAAACAATTGAACACCTGGCCACTGGAGTTTTCTCAAAGTCCTGCTAAGTATTTGATTGGCCCTCGTCTGGCAGTGATGTCAGCGTGCAGCTGTAAACAGCCAGGTCAAGGCTCTTCTATGTGCGATGGAGCAAGTCCTGTTTGTTGTTTGGTGGGTCTGTTGGGCATTACCTCTACAATTCAGCCTAGAGGTGCTCAACAGGATTGAGATCCGGACCTTGTGGGGGCCACTCAAGCACCTTCACCTTCTTACTGGCGAGAAAGGCCTTCATGTGCTTTGCAGCGTGCATGGGCTCGTCATATTGTTGGAAAATGGTCCAAGCAGTTGGAAATGGTCCAAGCAGTTGGAAATGGTCCAAGCAGTTTGGCAGCAGATGGGATCATTTAGGTGGACAGGATCTCCTCGTACACCTCAGAATTCATGGTGCCTTCAATGAAATGCAAACTGCCGACGCCTCGAGCTGCCTTGGAACCCCAAACCAACATGCTCCCACCACCCAGCTTGACACAGGCTCTGGATTCAGGCACTGGGGGCTGTACTCTTCCTTTGAGTTGCACAACACTCTCTGACGACCATCTGATCCAAACATGTTGAGTTTGGATTCATCAGACCATACAGTTGATTTCCAAAAGCTGATAGGTTTCTCAACAGGTTCTTCAGCAAATTTCAGATGTTTCAGTTTGTTCTTCTTACGAGGAACGAACCCTGCCATGCAGCCCATGTTCGTTCAGCCTTCGTTATTGTTGGTCTACAAACCTGAATCCCAGTAGCCTCCTTGACTTGCTTTGCTATGTATGTAGCAAACAATTTTCTATTTTTCATGGCAAGCTCGTCGATATACCTATCTGTCCTTGGACTGGACTTTTTTTCCTCCATCTTCCCTCCAGAGTAATGGTTCCACCAGTCATTTTGAATTTCAGAAAGATGTAGTGCACAGTTGTGTGCCTCATATCAACTGTTGTGCGCAGAAAGGCATGTTTATCAGAAAGACATTGATTGTGAAATATTACGATTATTTCCCTCAGTGCATTGGGTATTTCTGCAGTTTTAGTCATGTTGAGAAACTGAACCCACCCTACAAATGCTTGTGTGAAGAATGACCACCAAGGGTACTTGTAGAAACTAAGGCCCCCCAATTACCTTCCTGTTTGGAGCCCCTGCCGTTTTGTGTATGCCTGTTAAATGGCCTCTATTATGACTGGGAACTCCTCCCATTGTCACTTATTCATCCAACTCCATGAATGGCCAGCTGTACGAATAAGTATTTGAAGGTAATAAACGACATAATTTGAACATGACAGGGGCGGCAAGATGGCGCAGTAGTTAGGCCTGCTGCCCCGGGTTTGATCCCGAGTCCTCTCTGCGTGGAGTCTGCACGCTCTCCTCGTTTTTGCTGTGGGCTCCAGTTTCCTCCCGCAGTCCGAAAGTGTGCAGGGTAGGCTGACTGTAGTTGTGTGGCTGTGTGTGCACCTGCGGTGTGCTGGTTCCCGCCTGTGCCCGTTGTTCACGGGATAAGCTCCGTGACCCCAGTGGGGAATAAGCGGTGACGATAATGGATGGATGAATATGATTCCAGAATGCTTTGCATAAAAGTTTTTTCTTGTTTCTTTATATAACACACACATAATTATAACATTTTAGACGGTTTTTAAAGTTTGTTCTTGGGTTTTTCGAATTTTCGTAGTGTACAAATAATTTTCTGGCTACACTGTATTACAGTACATAGGTCAGGAAAACTGGGTATTTAAAAACAGTCCACCAGTGCTGAACAATCCCACAACGCGTGACGGCTCTCTCACCCCAGTGAATAGACGCGGCACTGCCTGTCCCTGATTCGCTGTGCCAGCCTGTAACGTGCATCCAGACACACCCGCCAGGGCCCCCCCAGTTGCTCCAGGTCTGCGGCTGGTCCGCCTCCAATCGGGGGGGCACAGGACACCTGAGTATAGAGGGGGGAGTGTATATTAGGAGCTCGATCATTTGAGAGTGAAAGTGGAAAAGCTTTAGACTGAGTTATGTCATTTTTACTGGCCCAAAAGCCTGGGGTGGGGGTGTGGGGTTATAGTTAATGGGCACGGCTAAGAGGGGAGACGGGGGGGTTCTAGGACCCAGGGGATTCCACTCCCTGAGCTCCCAGCCAACACCAGCTATAAAAATTCCAGAAACTTTACGAAAATCCCTGTATTTCAGCGAGATGCTGCTGCTCGATCCTCGTTGACGGGACACTCCTGCTGGGGTGATTTACAACAGCCTGTGTTTTCACTGTGCGTTTTCAACCCCATGGCCCGTTGTCAGTCACCACCCCGGACGCCGGTCCTGACCTTGGCTCTGGTCCAGCAGCCGCCCGGGACCCAAACTGGCTGCAGAGCTGCATGATCGTGGTGCATCATGTTATGTCCCAGCTGTTTGGGGGGGTGAGGGGGGGGGCAGGAATCCATGGCACGTCGCGCATGCCGTGGTATCGATGAAGGTAGGGGCAGACAAACAGCTGTCTGTTCTGGTCATCCAGTGTAGCCTGGGGCAGGAAGGAATATTCCACTTCCCCCCATCTTTCTCTCAGCACGGTGCCCATCGTTCGATGGACGCC
This sequence comes from Pollimyrus isidori, assembly GCA_019775955.2. Classification (NCBI taxonomy): domain Eukaryota; kingdom Metazoa; phylum Chordata; class Actinopteri; order Osteoglossiformes; family Mormyridae; genus Pollimyrus; species Pollimyrus isidori. The sequence goes on from JABFDZ020000111.1 coordinate 1,098,566, forward strand.
ATCTGGTAGGCCTCACACGGATGTAGACACCGCGACAGAAACACGAGATACACAGGCAACGCAGCTGTCTAACCAACCTGACGGACCAAGATATTGCTTTGCCGTCTGGGCAGGCTTCTTGGACGGCATATACTGCTGTTCACTAGGGGGTGCCATTTGCACGGACGGACGGATCCGTTAGGGAGATCCAATCTTGTTGCAAAATACTAAGCCAGGTCCAGCAGTCTTAGATGTGGCATCACTCTTGATTCTCCACTAAACAGGGGCCCCAGGAAATGGATATCTGAGAGGAACCCCTACCAGACAGACGACAGCAGCATCTCCGCCAGGACCATGCAGGAGAAGGAGAAGGAACGGCATCGCTCCCCGAACAGACCCACCGTCCCGCTCTCAGGCATCCGGCCTCTGTCCCATAATCCTTTGGCTCCGTTCACACTCCTTCTGATGTGTTCCCATAAAGCCAGATCCTGAGCCTGAATAACAGGATCAATATCTCCAGATCCTCTCCGAGCGGCTTGGCTCGTTCCCGCTCTGGCGCCCAGGCGCCGCTGTGTAACAGACAAATATGCGAGACTTTGCCATTTGCTCCCAAACGGCGGATCGATCGCGCCAGGGGGAAGGGCCAATCATCTGACAGAACTTCTCATCGACTGCTGGATATACTAGCATGTCAAACACCTCCGCTTCCCCATCTCTGATTGCCACTGAAAGGGAGACGAAACAAATCCATCTGACTTCAAACCACTTATCCTGATCCGGGCGGGAACTGTAGTCCATCCCAGGCAGCACAGGGCAGGAGTTCACCACGGGCGGGATGCCGACCCATTGCAGGGCTTACACACACAATGCAGGCATTTCAGAGATACCATCTAACCTAACTGCATGACTTGAGTGTGGGAATGAAAATTGAGAACATTCAATCCCTGCAGGGGTGGGCTGGTGGTGCAGTGGTCAGCACTGTTGCCCCACACCTCTGGGACCTGGGTTTCAGTCTCCACCATGGTTCTATGTGTGTTCTATGAGTTTGCATATTCTTCCCGTGCTGTTCTGGGGGTTTTCTCCAATTTCCCCCACAGACTAAAAACATGCTGAGGTTAGTTGAAGGTACCAAATTCAGGTGTCCTCACACATAACATTATAGGTATGAGTGTGTCTGCAATGGGTTGGTGCTCCATTCTGGGCTACTCCCTGCCTCACACCTGTAGCTTCTGGGATAGGCCCAGGATCCCCTGTGACCATGAATGAGACAAGCGGGTATAGAAAGTGGATGCATCTGATGTTTGCCATGCTTTCATTCTCTACTCTGGAAATAAAACCTTGGATCCTCCCCTCCAGTGAAACAGAAACCACAATACCTTCAAAAGACACCATCCAGACATGTGGAGAAGTGAGTTTGCAGAATCAGCCAGAACCAGGCCCAGGAGTGAGTTTGGGAGATCAACACTGAGGATTGCAGAGGCCACACACTGACTGTGGGTATCTGGGGGAAAAACGCTCCAGGAGATACAATCGACACAGGCAGTGTCATGGACGCCTCACAGGACATGGTGGCTCTGACTCACCTGCGGGGTCTTCATGTAGTTGAGGAACCGGAGGGCTTCCTCCCGAAATGTGTGCTGTGGAGAGGCCCAGGGCTGCAGCTCGATATGCCAGCGTGGGATCTGTAGGCAGAGCAGAAGATCCAGGTCTTACCAAACAACTTTCATCCTCCACTTGACCCTCATGCCACCCCAGCTCTGAACAAGCGCCGAGATGCGGCCGCCTTCAAAGCCTGAGCCACTCGTGATTTTTATTTAAAATGTAGATTTCTGACGGTTTTTTATCTGTTTTCTTTCCTCCCCTCTGGGCATAACAAACACTCGGTAATTCTGGCAATGAAAGGTCGGCAGGCTCTAGGAACACCAGCGTTTTCTCTCCGCTGGAAGTCGAGGCATCAGCAGTTAAATGCTTCTGCCCGGGAGTATTTCCACGTTCTCTCCTTTTATAGAATTATGCAAATGACGGGGCTCGTCTCCAGGCCTCACTGACACTCCAGATTAAACACAGAACCAGCTGCTGTTGCAGGCAATTAAACAGTACAGATCAGTAATCGATTAGAGGCATCAGTGTGGACAGGGAGCAGCTGCAGCTCACGCCGCTCACCTTCGGCTATTAAATATTGGTTAAACACTCAAACGCGCATCCGTCTGTTCCTAAAGTTCAGAATCACCAAATAAAGCCTCCAGCAGAACATCAATAAAACAAATGACCAAGCAGCAGATCCAGCCAAACAGAGCTATCCTTCTCAGAGGGGAGTTTGGCTGTAGCCCCCCTCCCACAACAGACACTATACAGCCTCCCCCCCATTTCCCACAATCCTTAGCAAGAAAGATGAGGTTTTCCCCAGGGCAAATCGTAGGAGTCTGCATTCAACAGCAGTAATTTGGTACACACACAGAGATTCTGGCGAGGCCTCAGATCTCCAAAGCTGGTCTGGGTCTGGTACGGGGACCACATGGATACAATACACCATTGGCATGATTTCATTTCTAGCAGAAGGCCACCAGCTTATACTTTCTTAGAATCCTGGTCCGTGCCAGTACTGGAACACGCATTGATGTTGTTTTACGTCACTGAGTAGGCAGCTGAGGGTCTGCTTCCCATCAAACCCATTTTGAGTTTAAACTTCAGAATTTGCACTATTTCTGCATACAATATAACTGATGCTTTTTTAATGCCACCTGACTCCACCAGAACTTTGTAGGAAAAATCTAAATAGTTTCAAATCTTTCTTTGGACAACAGCTTGTCAACTCGCAGTTTCAATACCTTGAAAAATTACTGGTAAGTAATTGCAGACCATTGAAACCTCTGAAAGACTTCAACTTAGTTCAGAATAATGGCAGTTGACCAAAGTCTCCAACCTGACCTGAACTCCAGGGGGCACCATTGCGGTGAGCTCGCATGCAGACTGAAGGAGCCACGTGACTCATCTCCATTCAGATAATCAATGTGTATTCATGTGATACCGCATGGTTGGTTTGTAGAAATCAACCCAGATCTCAAGGCGAGCGGGGTTGGAGCCATTCTGGAATGCATTCATCAATTCCAGTCCAAATCCATTTCCTGATTTGGATTGGAATTGACTAATGCATTCCAGGATGGCCCCAACCCTGAAGGCAAAGTCAGAATTCTGCAGTAGTGCATTCAGGTCACTCAACTCCTACCAAAACGAAGTCAACAAAGGTATTAGTCGATGATATTTTAATTGCACAGCATATCAATTGTGCCTCATGACAAAGAGCAGCCAGTGGCTCATAGCTACACAAGATTTTCACGAGTAATAATCTCAGCTAACAATCTAACTGCTACCACTTCACAGTCAGGATTCCAACTCCCAAGGTCTATGGCGGAGTAAGTAGCTTGACTCTCTCAACAGCGCCACCTGTTGTCCATCTTCCCTCCCCCTTTAATCTGCGTAGCAGTCGGAGCACGATAAAACAACTTCAGCAGTGTCCCTCGGGGCCTAGTGGAGCCTGACGATGCACCAGCGAGGTCCCTGTGGATGGCAGAGCTTCACGTCTCACGCTGCTGCTGCACCTCCCTGTCGCTTAAACCCCTTTTTTCCACCGCAGGAAAAGATCTGATCCTTATTTCAGAGGTCCGGACTTGAGCAGAATCGAAAATCACACTACTAGGACCTCGCAACAGGAGGCTCCGGAGCACGACTGGGAAGAGCTGCGGAAAAGGCAAGTGTCAGGTAAGATTTCCGGCACAGGTCATCCAGGAGGGTCCGTACTGCAGACGCAGACGGCGACCCTGGTGCACACAGCAGCCTACTAGCAATTTCTTGCTTCACTGATGTTGCCGGCCAGAGAAAATTACTTTTTCGTCCAGCTGGATGCTTTGCTGGAGCTGAAAGAAGTTACTGACAGGAACATTGGCGTGGCACTCGCCAGGAGCCAAGACTGAACGCTGGACTGCGGGTCCATATCCTGGCTGCCCCGTTACCTGCTGTGCTAAAGTCACAGACTACAACCAATGCATATATTATATACATTTTACAGTACTGAACACTCTGGCTGCGATCTAGTATTGGCTGGGTCTCACCATGTACCATGACCTGACACAGAATACGATGAGCAGGGTCTGAGGACAGACAGAACTATGGACATGAATCAAATGAGGTCAGCTGGAGGGAGTGGAACAGCGGCCTTGGGTCAATTATCACCCTTTGTTACGCAATCTGAACAGGCACCAGAGTGGGGATGTTAAACAGGGCAGAAAAAAACAGGGTAAGGGCCAGGCTCAGGCAATGCTGAAGGTGGGGATTAGTCAGTGACACTATGGCATTGTGGGATATCAGTCAATGTCAAATAAAATACAGAGAATGACAGTGTGAGTGAATGAGAGAGGGAGAGAAACGGCCTTTGGATTTCCTGCAGGATAGAAGGAGATGGCCCATCATGTCTCCCTTGGTACCAAAAAGGGCCGTGTCGCTCCATGTGATGCCCGTCCTTCTTTGACCTTGGACTGACACTGTGATTGTCCTTTAGCCCCATTCAAAGTTCTGCATAAGCAGGAAAAAAAGCCACAAAGAGACACATTTTGCACTGCGTATAAACACACCAACCAGCCCAACAGCGGAGTCCAGGCCTGCTTCACCCAGCCACCATTAGCTGCACCCTGAGCCCAGTGGGGTGAAAGTGTCTTGGGTATCTGAGCGGCGATTCTCAAAGTGATGAGTCAACAGGTTCTGCATCTCGCGCCACTTATAACAGATGAGTGAGGAGGCAGAGGGTTCCG
>JABFDZ020000111.1:1124351-1144812 GCA_019775955.2 Pollimyrus isidori
TGTCAGCTGCTGGTGTTGGTCCGTTGTGTTTCATAAAGTCCAGAGTCAATGCAGCTGTGTACCAAGAGATTTTGGAGAACTACATGATTCCATCTGTTTAACAGCTCTAATGAGATAATGATTTAGGGTTAGCAAAGCAGCCCACACGCCTTTGAACCATCTCCACAGGAGCGCCTGGTACGAGATACTTTTGGCATTTCTGGTGACAGACCATCCTAATCAATGGGCATCATTTTGGCAAGGCAAATACGGGCAGCACAATGAGCTGGCAGTATTGGGAGCAGCAGTGCAGTGTAGCACTCATTCGAGCTTCACCACCACAACTTTAGAACTATTTAATTACGCTCAGGAATGAAAACTATTTCTCGGAGCTGAAATTTTGGCAACATTGAACTCTATAATGATATACATTTTGGGGTAAAACCGAGCATTAAAGAACATGAATTAAACCGTTGCAGTTCCAGGATGCCAGATCCGAAGTAGCCATTATTTTCCAGCTGCCGGAGGTGTTGGGTATTGGCGGTTGGGTTGCCAGATCCTGTCAGGGCAAACGTGGCATCCTCCCAGGGGGGTGACTTTGTATTGTCAATTGATTCCAGGTGCTGTTGAGCTCCCGTCCTACTTGGTAGGCTGCTTTGCCATGGACAAGGTTGGCAGAAAGAGGACTTGTGCCCCATCCCTGCTGTTGAGTGGTGCAGCATGCATGCTCATCATCGCAGTGCCCAAGGTATACCCATCTTTCTCGAAGTTTCAATGGGAGTTATCCTCTTTGGTACCTACATCACCTTCTGTCAACATGACTGTCAGCAATAGCCATCTTGTAGCCGCAGTGCAGTAGCTGCTAGCCAAGAGCTGTCTGTTGTGTGGTTCAACAGCAATGACTGGATGTCATTACAGTACCCTCTCAGTTCAGAAATTGGCAGGGGTGAGGGTAGTGTTGCTTCCTCTGGTCAAAGTTCAGGGCATATCTTGTAGAACCGGGGTACAATTGATGGGGACAATAATCACATGTTGGCTGGTAGGCGTGACATCACTGGTGATAGTAGAGATGGACCCTACATCTACACTGCTATGATAAAGTAGATGTTTGTCTTCATTTCTGCTTTTCCTGGTTTTGAAAATGGTCTTCAGAGCTTTATACTTCTGAAAACTGTTTTAACGTTGCAGTGTGCATGAGTGAAAATGGAGACTTTTGAAAGTACAGACTCTAAAAGCCCCCCTGATTGGTCGCTACTCATTCCCTGGCCCTTCTCTGATTTGATCCCTTTGATCCTTGATTTCACTGGTCACCTGGTCACCCTACACAGACGTCATGAATGAATGACACAGGCTTATGTGACGCTTGCTTTTCTTGATTTCGTGGATACGTGCCTACCCACTGTAAGCTAATAGCTCAGATTTGTTTTTTGTTCATTTCAGCGGCATGGAAATACTTTTGTAAACAACATGAAAATGGCTGTACGGATGGAGATTGTTTGAAAAGTCCATTGTTAAATGAAAGCAGTATGGTTTTAGTCTGAGACAGAACTTATCTCACTGGGTGGGGGAATATAATGATGAACGTGCCTACAAGTGCTGTAACATAGCCTTTAATGTAAATAGGAGAAAATAGCCCAGAATGAGGGAAATTTGACCTTGTGCAGGATAATGGTTACTCAGCTTTGGGCCTAAATGATGGTAATAACTCAGCTTAACTAACATTACCTTTATATTTACATTTTCTAATAGGCAGTGATGTACAAGTGAGGCAGATAGCCTGGCTGGCTCCTTGACAGCACTAATGTACTAAGTGTGACTAAGCTGAGCTTCCAGTGAATTCTCAGCTGACCATCTGGCTGAATTGTCTCCAAGGGATGATTGATTCACTTGACAGGAGCTGACGGTAGACCAGCCCTCCAGGGTTTTTTCATGACAGACCCGATGGGGGGGGGCTCACATACTGCGAGCTCCATATTGTGTGTCAAGTAGCTGTTACGGCGCGTGTCTCCTTCAGCTTTACAGGCCCAGATTGACCCACAAGGAACTCGCTTCCTTACAGAACTGTTTCCCAACCTAGTCCTTGGGAACCCACAGACGGTTCATGTTTTTGCTCCCTTCCGGCTACCTACCGGGAAGCATGTGGGGGAGCACAGTTACCGGTTTGAGGAACAGCGCCTTACTGAGAAGGAAATTCACACTGTGCGTGTTCCGTTATCGGGTGACGTGGAGTAAACAGGTCATGGTTCAGTGGCGTAAATGTGGAGGGGATGGAGTCTCTGTCCGTGGCATTGATCTGTCTAGTCTCCATATGTTATTTCTTTCTCCTCTCCAAGGACTTTGAAGTGCTCACTATTATCCTAAGCATGATGGGAAAGTTTGCCATCGCGATTGCCTTTGGGCTGATATATCTCTACACCTGTGAGCTCTACCCAACGATCATAAGGTTTGTCAGTCCAGAGGGTCACTTGTATGCGTCTTCCATTTACCCGATGCTGTCATCCAAAGCATCTTACAGTACAGTGAAGGCTTACAGTTTATGCCTGCTCCCTGGGATTTGAACCCAAAACCGCTGCATGGTTAGTGCAGTGCGCCCCTTGTTCAGTTACAGGAGCACTGTTCAGTTGTTTGTATCATGGTAATGTAACCTGGGCTTACTGAACTGGGTGAAAACCTGGGGACATCCACTCACAGTCTCAAAAGGGTATCGGTGATGTGTGTGACTCCCCTGTAACAATGCAGTCTGTAATAATGCCACATTATGTAATGACTCAACAAAATGTAACAGATTTTCATTAGAAAAATTTAGTAAATTAAGTATAAGCAAAGCATTAAGTAAATTTTCAGGGGTGCTTTGCCCTAAATTTTTGTGATACTAAGTCGTTAGTTATCTGGTACTTAGGATCATTTGTTGAAAACCCTTTCTAACTAGTAGTTCGTAACTCCATACATACATTACAGAGAGATCAGACCCACTCATTATCCTCTGTCATTCTTTATTTGAACTTTTGCCTGCAACTCGGTCACAGCGACACAGAAGTCACCCGAAACGGATCACAAAAATACTCTGATGCTCTTTTCTGGATGATGATGCCACAATCCTTGTATCCCCTGAAGGTCCCTGGCCGTGGGTAGTGGGAGCATGATGTGTCGTGTCGGGAGCGTTGTGGCCCCCTTCTGCGTCTACCTGTCTGATGTCTGGGTCCACCTGCCACAGGTAAGGGCTGCTCTGGGTCACATGGTCCTGAGGAACTCCACAGGGAGGGCTGCATGGGGCCCCATTCGCCCATTTGTAAAACTGAAATAACTGGGACAGTTATGCTGGAAGCTGACTACAGGCAACCAGTGCCATGTGGGGTCACGTCCCCCTTAATGTCATGTGTCCTTCAAGTGTGGAACTTGAGAGAGGATTTAAGATTTTTTTTTTTCTGGAAATATCTATGCATACTAACTAGCATTTCTTAAAGTCTTCCCTATGGAAGAATAAGAAGGACAGCTGAAGTTAATAGGGAACTTCTCCGTCATCCTGAGCACAGTTGGAAGATGGATAGTTGATTGGATGGAATGCAGGGCTAGACTGGGCCCTGTGGACTTTGGGGTCCTGATAGGGGATGTGGAGGTCCACCACAGTAAATTTTGGCGGCCAAAAATCCATCAGCCCACCAGCAAAATGCCTGGCGTGCCGTTGGAGCAGGACCCCCGCATGATGCATGTTGACTTCCTGCTATGTGGGGGGGGGTGTTGCAATGAGTGCAGCGTTGTCAGGTTTCTTGGGCCCCCCAGCAGCGTTTGCTAGAAGTTGTCCTCTCACCCCAGCTCATCGTTGGCATCCTGGCTTTCGCCATCGGCGTGCTGACGCTGCTGCTACCCGAAACCCTCGGCAAGCCCCTGACGTCCACCCTGGAGGAGGCGGAGGCCTTGTCTTCCACGCCCGGCAAGAAGTCGCCGCAGCAGCAGGTGCAGGAAATGCGCCACAGCGCCCCGCTGGATGCCAAGGCTGACGGACTTGTGAGTGTGTGATAGGAGATTAGAAACCGTAGGGTGACTCGAATGCCCGCGGAACAGGTGCCCCTGACCTCCCAGGGCAGCGAAAACACCCAACGGCCTCACAGAGGGGGGCACCGATGAACCCTCACTACCTTCCCCTTGTGTGGACACTAGCACAAACCAAACCACTTGTTTATGTTACGAAAATTCAGTTTCCAGGGTTTTATTGAAAAGTAGTGCAGTTCTTCACATGGGTAAGACCAAATGGAACATGACTGTTCAGAGGATTCCCTGTTAATGTCAACATTTTTGAGCATTTCTGCTCCCTTTCACATCATCAAAGACAGGAAGATCCAGGACGGCATTTTTGCTTTGATGTAAGGGTTGTTGAATCGGGGATATCGAGCATGTAAATAAGGGTAGGAGACGGACTGTGTGTGTGTACTTGTGTGCGTGTTTGTGTTGCTTACTCTGTGTGTGCTGTGAGAGTGTGCATCAGACCCCTAGCTTTCCAAACTGCCCCGAGGGACCCGTCCGAAGCCTCCCATGTTCACACCGGAGCATAACAATCAAAATAGGCTTGGTAGTTAACTGGACAGGAAGCAGGGTCATATACAGGGGCGGGGCCAAAGGGACATCAGCCTCAGCTGAAAGCTGATTGGCTCACAGAGTGCCCCCTACACTGTCACTCACGGATTCAAAACAAATCATTGGCTAATGATAAGGTTGGCCTCGCTGTATGAATTATGGCTGCTCGTACGCCTCCACAACTTACAAAAATCCTAGAATTGCTCTGACTAGAAGTATCCAGTGTGCAGGTGGTGAACAGTGATGCTGACAGAAGGTAACAAAAATGGGGACTGGCTGGATGTCTCTGGAGGTTGGTTTGAAAAACGCTGCCCTGGGTCTGAACCCCACCACAGCCCCTGTCTTTGTAGCGGTGCTAAGTCACAGTTAATAGGTTACTTCCAGGTTTTTCACTAGCTCTGTGTAAATATTAGCCGCATAATTTATTGCCGCTGTCTGCCGAGTTTCTATTCTAACTATAAATCTGTATTTTCTATGCTAATTTCTCAGGGTATCAGTTTTAAATACTAAATTTGCTGGTATCATAAGTTTACCGATAGAGAGGATGCCAATATGTTTTTAAAGGTGTCATATTTTATAGCAGCTAGTTCTTAAACATGCTTTGGGGGCTTTTTTGTACCCAAAAGTACCCCCCTCCTACTACAACACTGTGAGGTGTTTCTTTGTTATGCGCCTGTAATCAATGTACATTGTAACACATCGCAAAACAGAATCCAGGACGTGAATGTTTTAAGATCTCCCTTCAGTTTTTTAGGACATTGATGTTTTGGACCAAAGATGCTTCTGGAGCCAAGGATAACTTGAGCTGAACCTCTAGTTCACAAACATGCCCATACTGTAATTAACTCTTATTTTACAACTGACATACTTTTGTCAGGTTTCTCACTTTAAACTGTATATTCATCGCTTGGACTTCTTAGAATACTGTAATGATTTCTTTTAGTAAGAGTTCAAATTAAAATATGTAATCTATTTAAATCCTTTTCTGGTGTTATATGAAACTACCTGCCAAAAAAAAAGTGCAAGCTCATACTTGTAGAATATCAGATAATAAATGTGGACAGGTCCTGGGCTCGATGGTAGTTTAATAGTACAGTCATATTTGTAATTTCCAAATCCTGTGGGATCCCTGTGTTTAATGGCCAACAGCGAGAATATCTGCATTTTCCAGTTGATTTAACAACGAGCCGAACGTTTCACGCACCATACTTAGACATTAAGTTCACATAAATGTTCAGGGCCAACAAGACATCTAATCCGATCAGTCATTCATGGGAAAAAGATGGACAAGAAAAGTTATGCCTTAATGGACAATCTACTGGAAAACTGCTTAAACGAGACACTTTTGTTTTTGCTGTAGAAGGTCTCAGAATGGAGGACACTGGGCAGTGGACGTTGTGAAAGCATCTGGCAGAAAGAGGAGAGATCGTGCAAAAGTCAATGCAGGCTCAAGCCTCCCTTGTGTAATTTCAGATTCATTTTGCTTTATCCTGGCTACACTGGTGCCACGTGTCACAGGAGAGCTTCCTAAACCTGGCTCAGGCTGTCAGGCAGCGAACGGCTTGCTTTCCCAGGGAATCTCAGACAGGATCGGCAGCAAAGTCCACCCTGTACCAGGTTTTAACAAGCCTGCCGCCGGCTTCAGCTTATCAACGTGGATCCCTGAGCACGGATCGCTGTGCTCAGAATTATTCATGAACACAATCACATATGTAAATCTATATATACACACACTGATTTCTCTAAACATATATACACCGAACTTTGTTCTATATGAATTTTCCCCTCCATTTACATGATCGAACTCTCAAAAAACATTAAGAGCGGGAGAAATTCAGCCTTAGACAGTCAAGGGAAACGTTTAAAGCTATTTATCTGTGTAGTAAGTGTGTATGTGCTCAGAACAAAAACAAACAATTTAACATTAGAATATACAGTAATTAACAAGAAAACTAACAGGATTTTCTTCTGTTCTTCAGAAAGTTACTTATATTTTCTGGCTGTACATCGCTTCAGTTCCCTAACCCGTCCCCACGGGCATTTCAGCATTGATACATTTCACAACCATACTTACTTACTCACGTATTTAATTAGTGTAAAACAGTCAATGAGGTATCTGTTTGCCATATTAGGAATGCTTGCGGGAATGTCACAAAATATTGGATGCGTTTTGGATGGTCGCTGCAAATATCAGGGTGTCGAAATGGCCGCGCGAGCAGAGCATCGCATCGACATGCAGATCATTCAGCCATTTTGTCTGCCGTCCTGAGGCTTCTGCACAGCGCTGCGTACGATGGCATCAGCGAGGAGAAAGCCTGCCTGGGATAAGGAGCCGGAAGATGCATGAATGGTTTTCTGGAACAGGACTCTGAAGCTGTTTGGCATCCTTGGAGACGGCTGGAATCACGAAGTCCAAGTACCGACATGGACCAGCCACGCAATGGAAAACTGACAAGACAGCCGGAGATATCTTGCCCGCCAGACATTGGTCCTACATACAAAACAGGATTAGCTAAGATATAATTCATGAACCACAGAATCAGCACTAGAACAGTAAAAATTTACAAACAAGGGGAGGTCATTCGGCCCATCAAGCTCGTTTGGGGAGAACTAAACTAATAGCTCAGAGTTAAAATCTTATCTATCAGCCCAGACCTTGAACCTGTTTATTCATGGATCTCTTCGGTTGGAACATTCTGCTTGAATAAATTCCTACCAGAAAGTGCTGTAAAATTGATGCAGGACAATTGATTGGCTACAGGGGTATAAATGAAAGTGGAGGTTAGTTACTGTATGTATACATGTAGGACAGAGACGCTTGAAGATAGGCGGCCTCTCCTACATTAGGCAGCCCTCTCCTCTGTATGGGATCTGCTTGCGGACATCAGTGCCCAGCAGGCGGAATAATCAGGGTTCTTTCTTGTGATGTTATACCCGTTCACCAGGAACGGAGGAGGCACTGCTGGAGCAGACCCAGACCTCGCCTCCACACTTTCACTCCCACCTTCAAACGACAGCAATGAAACACACCACAGCTGCCATTTCTCCCTTGGAAACCCATCAAAGACTGGCTTCCTTTCGGTGTGTCGATCACGGGAACGTGGCCTAGCAAGGCACAGATACGTTAAGCGGCCGGGGGCTAAGGCCTTGACCCATTTCGTGCCTCAGCTGGCCCTTTCTCACGGCGGTAGCGGCAGCAGAAGGTCCTGGGACTGGGAGATCAGCTTCCTTGGTGAGAAGGTCTCCAGGTGTCTCCCTACCACTGCACCACGTCAGGTTTCTCTAAGCTGCCACCAGCAGGGAGCCTCACTCAGGCCCACAGGCATTTTCTCTGGGGTGTTTTTGTCAGCCCCCCCCGGACAGTATCCTTGGTGAACATGGTAACAGGTGAAGTTCACGGCAATAAGCAGGGTGACCTATGACCACATTTGACTACGGAGCCCGAAACTGCTCTAAAGGCGTCTGGGTGGATTCCAGCAGAGGCCACATTACAGACAGGGTCAACCTGAAGCGACCTGAGGGTCAGGATGAGGGCAGCTGCCAACGTAACAGAAAGAACAAAGTGGACGCTGGTGATGAAGGTGGAAAGAGGAGAAGGGTCACAGCAGGAAATGCATGGCAGTTATGGTTTGGGGGGGGGGATTGACAGACAGCCGCCCCCCGCCTCTGCGGGTTATTGATAGCCCTGGGCACAGGGCCAGATGGGGGGGATAAACCCTGATGGTAAAGTGAAACTCTCCTGCCTCAGCCGCTGGCCCACAAGCTGCTCAGGGGACGCTTCTGTTGCCCGGCTACTGAAAAGTTCGAGGGCCGACGTTTGAGGGCCCTGCTGCGCCTTTTTAAAGGTTTGAAAGATGAACCACCGCGCTGTAGAAGCTCAGAGATGCACAGGCTGCACTCGAGCACCTGCTGCCCAGACGAACCTACAGACAGTCATTTCTGAACAGGAAAAGCGCAGGTCTCCCCGTTTCCTTTTCAGACAGGCAGCGGTGTGGACGACCCAGGTCCTGTTTCTGAGACAGGGGCAGTCGGGCCTCCCAGTTAAAATGTGTCAGTCCTGTCAATGATAATCCCTCAGGTGTGGAAGATTGCTCTTGAGGTGGAAGAATTTATAAGAGTCGGCAGCTCTGACACGATAGACTGGCCAAAACTGGATTTGTAGGATTCTGGCTAATGTTGGTAGAGATTAACGGTGGGTCTTGTAGGAGGACAATAACTTACAACCCAAAAGTATTTGGTGCCAGCAATACAGGTTACTAAAGGCCAACTGTAAAAATAAAAAAAAGATTACTTGCTTTGGATTTTAAAAAGGCTTTAAGGCGTCATAAGGCTTTGTACCAGCTGACCACCCTTGATCATAGTATGAACACACAGGTGAGGAAGGATGTTGGTGAAAAGGTGAACCAATCAAAACATAACAATCCAGAGGAGTGCGCCATCTATTGTATGGATGTATGCATACAAATTGCATGCATATGATGATACCACTGTCCAACACATGGCAGCAGCTAATTACCTTAAAGCAATGGTCACCAACATGATGCCCGCGGGCACTGGGATGCCCCCAAGGACCACATGAGTCACCAGTGAGCAGCATCTGAAATTTAATTTTATCCTGTTGCTATTATTCTTTAATCAAATTTGCATTTATATAGATTTCACAATGACAACAACATTTAAAACACGTTTATTATACATGAAGTTTAGATAAGTTTAGCAGGGCGTTTCAAACGGGTAGCCCTTCGTTTGGCTGAGTACCCGAGAAGTAGCTCTCAGTTTCCCAAAGGTTGGTGACCCCTGCCTTAAAGCGATACACTGCACAAGGATCAAATCCAAATAGTTTCACAACAAAAATATTTCAAATGCTCTTTTTCACCATAGAATAGAACAAAGGTTGACAAGAAAATGAATGAGAAGAAAGTTCCTTAGAAAAGCAATAATTAAAAAGCTGTTAGGAAACTTTTATTTTGAAAGCATTCCAAGACAATGGGGGGTTTCCATTAAATGACAACTAATTCTGCAGTTGCCCCACAGAATCAGGAGTTGAAGCAGCGAAGTTTAATTTGAAGACTAAAATCCCATAGACTCTAGTTACTGGCAAGTGCGGGTAGATCTAAAAATTCCAAAGCGGACTCCCTTTCTTCTCTTAAAAAAACAAGCATTTTTTTTCCTGAGAATTATATCTGGAATGCAAAAATAAATTAAAATGTAGCTCTAAAATACAGTCCATTTCATAAATACAAGTAGGTGGTATGTTAAACTTCGGTAGAGTGGGGCAGGATTATTTGTGGCAGGATGACACAAGTCACGTGACCATGTCCGGTCACATGGCAGGCTATACTGACCAATCAGAATGCACCACTGTTTATGCTTTGCTTCGCATGTCGGGGTGAGAGTATATGCTGACCCCAGTGAGCAAGGCCAAGTGGATCGGGTTAACTAAGGAATAGATTCACCTGCAGAGTCATCTAACATGGCAAAAAAAAGCGTTACTCCCCATGATTTAATGACCCGTTTAAAGCAAATCTGGAATTAAGAGAGAGGGGAAACATTCAAATAGAATGACGCCCCCACATACTTTTCATACACTCTAAAGCTTACAGCGGTCCCCGCACCATACACTTCACAGCCAACATCGTGTTTGGATTCACTGTATCTCCCCTCAGTGTATTCAGGGCAAAATCAGAGCAGATCATTTACAATGGACTTAGATGCTTACTCCACTGGTAGAAGATATGAAGTTAATTACTGGGTCCATTTCGCTGGGGGCACTGTATGTTCATAGGAAGCTCCGTTCCTAGTTTGATTTTTCACAGCTGGCTAGAATCAGCTGAGTCATCTCGACCTGCAGCTCAGATCTTTGCTGCCGCAGTGCCACCGAGTCGGCAGGTCCTCCAGCACACGCCCGAGGGTGTAGGCCCAGCAGACAGCTTTATATTATGGGCTAACTGCTGGTGTGTCAATGACCAGAAAAGCCACAGGGTGGGACACAGAACAAAGGTGGTTTTGCTGGTGAACCAGCTGATGGAAGCTCGATCTCATGGGGAAAAAGGCTGGTCTGTGAATGTAGGGGGGTGGTGGGGGGGTGTATCCAGCTGTAGAGGGCAGAACACCCCCAACAGCTTTCCTGGGGCCTGGTGTTGCTGTCAGGTGGACGTCGAGCAGCACAGCTGAATCACTTTAGAAGCGGCTGCTTTTGACGGCATCGCTTCTCCGGAATGGGACCGGCGACGGACCGCCATGCCACAAACGCTCACGGCGGCTTAGGAGTGACGAGGACCTCACGTCACTTGGAAAGGAACCTCACCGTTCCACGAGGAAGGGCCGCTCGTCTCCACATTGTTCCAATGGGATCTCGGTTCCACGTTTGACCTGGCTGGACGCCGTAACCCCTCCTCCAAGGCAACGCTCAGGGATGCACCAACCACAAGCTGGCATCCTCAAGCTCCTCCCCTTGCTCTGGCTCCTCCTCCTGCTCCGGCTCCTCCTCCTGCTCCAGCTCCTCCTCCTGGTCCACTTCCATGGGCTCCGGGGTCTGGAAGCTGTGCGGGATAGTGGCTGGCGCGGCCGACCGCAGGCCGATCTTCTTCTTCAGGAGGTGGAACTGCTCTTGGATGAAGTTGTAGAAGTCATACTCGTACTTCATGCGCTGGTACAGCACCTGCAGGGCCTCCAGGGTTGGGGCCTGCTTCCGCACCGTACCCGTCAAATTGCCGATCTTCCTGTAATCTGGGCCAGGAAGAAAATTCCACACAAAAACACACCTGCGACATTACAAACGTGTCACTGGCACACATGCAGTTCATTTCTGCAAGATCTTCCTGCCTGCCCTTGCTGATCGAACACTGTTGTTGCACGACATCCCATCGTTTGGATGAACCCTGGAATACGACCCACATCCCAGACTGGGTATAATAATGTCCTCTAAAGGGCAAAAAAACAGAGTTGCTAGGCGACGACCGAACAGCAACAGGCACAACACAGACTTGACACATGTGTGCCATGACTTCAGAAGCTCGATGCAGGGAAACGGCATTGTTCCAAAAAAAAGTTGCCATAACGACACAATCCATGTGGCTTCAATAAAACCGTGGAGTAGAGGCAGCAGAGAGGGAGAGCGCTCACAGCCTGACCTACTTCTTAGCCGCCCAGGGTCACCCTATCCGCCTCAGCCATTATATGTAAGGCCAAGGGGGTCCAGGAAAGTCTCATCTCATAATACACACGAACTGACAAAATGCCAAACCTACAATTCTTACTCAGTGACAACAGCGCCAACTGCTGGCCTGGAGTGGGAGCACTACCGATTGTAAATCTGGTCTTTATTGACTGTGGGCTGACAATCACAGTTAAGTTTGTCCATTGGGAAGTATATAGAACCAGACAGCAGCTGTCATTATGTAATATATGTGTGATGGTAGCAGGTGATTAAACCAAAATATAGTATTTATAAACTTTTATTAATAGATTTTGGTGCCAGAATGTTGCAGGTCCAGTGCTACAGGAAGGAAATGCTTTTATATAGCTATGGTGAGAGTATGGGCTACATTTTTTTGGTAGATGCTCAGCACAACAGTAGAATAAATAGGGCCAAGCAACAAGAGGCGGGACTAAGCCAGTGGGAGGCGGGGCCATGACCACAGCCAATAACAGCAGAGTTACCTGGGCTTTTATAGATGCTCAGAACCCCGGTGAAGTAATGAGGCAGGAGTCGCTCCAGCAGCAGCAACGTGTCCTCCAGCTCCTCCAGCACCCCCACCAGCAGGAAGTTCTCCAGCACGTTCCGTTTGGCCCGCTCCAGAGCCCAGAGTCCGGGCTCCCTGTTCCCATGACGACAGGAGTCTTACAGCACTGCTCTCTCACCATAGACATATATAGCCTCCCCCCAAATTACACAAAAGAACTATAGAGAGTTCTACAAGTTACACACGACATAGCAACGAGGGGCATGAGCACTGCACAGCTGGAGAAGTAGGGAACAGGTACTCAGGACAGTGTCAGTTCTATGCCCACGATGGTCGTGATGCGGGAGGGGCAGACTCACCTGCACTGGGGGTGCTGGCCGCAGAAGTAGGGGATGATGTAGAACAACCGGGGGTTTGAGCACTCAGGGTAGCTCTCCAGGATGCAGACGTTAATGTCCTGGGGGGGGTGGGAGGAGACCATCAGCCCAAAACACACACTGGACAGTGCTTAAAGAGACAGTGAGAGTAACAAACTGAAATAAATGCAGATGATGGGTGGGGGGGGCTCTCAGTTAGGCTATGGCAGATAGTGGCTAGAAGGGGCAGAGAGGCACCGACACACCTGAAAGAAGCAGAACCAGCGGCAGCAACGCCGGCCAGAGGGCTGGGTTCTGTCGGACCTTTTTACGCTGGTGATGTGAAGGGATCCGTCAGGATTAATACAGCTGGAATTTGCAGTACATACACAAAAATAACCAAACACCTCTTGTTCCAACGTGACAAGTTTTAAAACTGAAATAACGCACGATCCTGAAGTCAGTTGTCCAAATAAAGACAACGTCACCAAGGATGCTGGACTGAATTTATTTGACCAAATCTGTAATTGCAGGCTCCCATCACTAGGGGGCAGACCTTCACCATATAGTTTTCCCAGATGGGGCCTGGGTGAGTTTCTGAAAGTGAGCCTTTTAGCTTGAAACCACATCCTGGCAGATTAAATAAGAGCAGCAGACTAATGTGCAGAATTTGTTAGGTTGGACGCAATTCCTCCTTAAAAGTAGCCGTGTGCCCCATCAGAGACCCAGTGAAGGTCAAGCCGATGGGGTGAGAACCCTACCAAGTGTGCAGTGTGACATCTCGCCCGTTCTCACTGCACGATTGCATAATGCGAGCGGCCCCTGATGGAACTGAACCTTGATTGCACTGTGAAAGTATTTCCTTCTGCGTTGGGGGAACGCTGCTTTCAAGAGGCTGTGACCAAGCAACGATTCATCCAGCAAACCGCTGCATGTGAACCGCAGTGGTTAGAATCTGAATATTTCTGCTCTCTGAGCACTGCAGGTGCATGTCGTTTATTTCCCCCCAGGGGATGTATGTGACACATTAAAAAAATGCAACTCAAATCTAGAAAATACTGATCCTCCGAAGGCAGACACTGAACACATTGTGTGAGACAAAAGCCTTTGGAATTACATTTAAAAGCATTATATGGACAGTGAAGGCAAAAATGACGCAAGCAACAGACTGCCAGTGAGGACAGATCAAGTCCTTCCAGTATGTTGCACGTTGACAATAGCATCTTAGACACCAAAATCACAATCACTTTGTTCACCAAAAGCTTTTCTCCAAAGTGATGTACAATTGAAAGCAGGGTCAGACAGGCCCTGGAGCAACTGGAGATAAGGGCCTTGCTGAGGGGCCCAATGGGGCCCGACAGTGAAATCCTCCGACCAATTGTGGGATTAGTGCTGGCAGCTTTCTCATCACATGAACAGCGACCTACCCACAGAACCATACACCTCCCCCACAAGGCAATATGTAGGACACATATGTAAAAGGTAAAAAAAGGCATAAACACAAGCACCATTAAGATGCCCGAGCGGAAATTTGAGCACAAGTTGTTTACTGTAGAAATCCCCCCCCCCCCCCACCACCTCCGACTTTAAACTACTCTGCTTTGCATGACCAGAGGCCTCACTCTGGCACCCTGATTACCTGCCTCCGACAGTCTGCTATGATCAGCTCACAGGTGACAGGAGGCCTGAGGGGGCAGGGGGCGCTGTGGAGCAGCCTCAGCCCACACACAGAGCGCCAGTGGTGGGCAACTCAGTAGGTGACAGAACCAAGCCGCTGGGGGTGCGAGGGGGGGCATGCTGGCATGCTCCCGGGAGCAGGTGACCCCTGCTTCTTCTGCTGTGCATAGCGCACCCGGACAGCAGGAAGCCACGCGATTAACGGACCAGACCAGCTTTATCAAAATACGATATTAATCTAGATGGAAAAACGTCACCAATCCAGGAACCAACCATGTATACAGGTGAAGGTATAGAAACATAATGGAAAACGAAACAGGCACACAGGGAGGGTGAGATTGTCTGCGTCAAACAAAAAGCCGCTTAGCAGGTAGTAACCCAGGACCACGGAGGTTCTCCGGCTCCATAAAGATGGCCTGTATCGGCAGGTCGCTAGGAGATGCGGTGTACCAGAGCCGGCGGCTGTGGAAGTTCGCCGTCATCGCCTCCGTTCTCCCTGCGGCCGACACAAGGCCTGGGCATTTCCCCCCACAGTGAGCTTCATTTGTTCACAACGTCGGCTCTTTGCCTTTGGGTTTACCGAGTTTACGGACAAGCTGAATGGCTGGAAACGGCTTCAAAGCCACCACAAAAACCAGAACTAAAGAAGCACAGAGACGGGGAAGCGCCGTGTGACGGAGGAGAGCAGTCCCTGAGGCCGGGCCGGTGACAGAGCCGCTTTCAGGAGCAGAGTGTGGATTTCATCTCTCTCTCTCTCAGGACGCCAAACAGCAGCTAGTATGGCGTGTGTGGTTTGGGAGCAAGGCAGGGAGTCAGTCAGCCTGGGAAAAAGGGGCATGGATCTCAAGACCTTCTCTTCCCAGACTCCACAACGCTCTTGCCAACCGACCACTTCTTAACGAGGTCAGCCAGATGGCTAACGTTGTTCACGTATCCATATTATAATATGAAGGACATCACTACTACTTCCAGATCTGCATCTTCCATTAGTAAATATTCATTAACGTGCTGGCATTCTGCCCTATCCCGCATGGATATCGTCTTAACATCTGACTTTTACCCTACCGGGAATGGCATGTGGCAGAACCTCACTGGGTTTCCTTGGCACCCAGAGGCCCTCCGTGTAGATGACCGGCGTGCAGAAGCTTGCGTTGGAACACAGGGGCTCGGGAAAAGCGCAGCCGATACCAGCACTTAAGAGCAGAAACCACAAGGACCCAAAGTGAGCTCCTGTGCTACCACTGTGGTGTCATTGTTTGTTAGCATGCGGATGAGACCATCTATCTATAGCTTAGGCTACGCAAAGCTGTAATAATCTTTCCGCAACCCTGCCTGCAGACCGTGGGTTGTTGGGAACACCACAAGTCCATTCTGCCCCCTTTGTTTTGCGATAACTTCAAAAATGTCCTCATTCATCCGAACCAGCATGTGACCGCACACTTACATGCCAATTATCCAACTCGCAGGACCAGGGAAAAAGGTGAAGGGCAGAAAGAAAGTTTGGAGGGGAAAAAAAAACATTTTTTCAGATCTGGGATTAAGAAAGAACAGCAGCAATCCAACTGTGCAAGTAAGTCAAATAAGAGCCATAAGAGCCACGATTGGGCTCAACACGCAGATTTACACCAACCATTCTGAAAACCTGTGACCCCCCCAAAACGAAAGGGCCCCTCGCTGCTGCCCGCTGACACACCTCATCTGTTTCTCAGATCCTGCCATCCTACACACAGTTTGGGAGCTGATACTGCAGCTGCTCATTGACCTTCTCTTACTCCTCCAGGAGTTACGGCAGCCTCCTGCCCTCCTGCCTTCCAGTCTGTGATTTCTGGTCCCACGGTGCAAGTTGACAAAGAAACAATGGAGGCATTTGCCTTTTCTTTTTTTTAACCTGGCTGTAATGGAAGATGGGGTAAAACTCACTCCGTAGGGCACCATCATCACCACGACCACCATCATCATCATCACCACCAACATCATCACCACCACCACGAGCCCACCTCACTGGCTGGAGGGGGTGGAGGGGGTTCTGCAGGGCCTGAACATAGGAAAACTGCTGTAGACCTTCCTTGGTTTCCTACACTAGTCTCTCCACTGGACCCAGCACACCACTGGTCTGGCACTGAAGACTAAGAGGGCACTGGGTGAAGATCTCGTGGTCCATCAACGCAGATCCCAGCAGTACCAAGGCGGGCAGGAGTCACAACCAAAACAGAACTGGCTTCCCCAGGAGCTCTGTCTTACGGCCAGATGTTGCAAGGGGACATGTAACACCTCAAACAGGCCACGGGACGACCTAACGCTGTAACGCTCTGTATCTACTGTATCCCACATAGATATGGAGTCACCATGTGTATTGGCATCACCCCGCTCGGGGTTGCCATGGTGACAGCCAGGCAGCCAGATGGCCCTGGGCTCTGTATACCAGTACACTGTAATAACACCCCGTGGTCACATAACCGTACAGTGACAGTGCATTTCTCAGCACAGAGACTCCAGCTGGGTCCCTTCGGGTCTTCCTTCATGTCTCCATCACACACATGAATCTGTGCGTGGTTGGTGGCTCCTCAGTATGAGATTGTGTGGATATAGGCATCCAAACCACCATATGCGTCAAGAGCCACCCAGGGAGCAAGTCATCAGATTTGCAGGAAGTCGCCTAACAGGGAGAATTATACGACTTCCTGTCAGATGATAATCTCACTGCTGTGTTCCTCTACTACTGCTCAGTCATCAGTTCATGAAGACACTAACTTTTAGTCGTTTCTCCAAAGGGCATTGACGGCATTGAAAGGCATTGCCCCCCCTGCCTCTGATACGTTCCAACCGCACCACAGTTGGTCGTGTCATTATGGCTGAACAGCCAGCCCCATCCCCCCCCCCCCCCCCACTTCCTGGAGAGCCACCCAAGCTCCCAGAACGCAGATCCGACAGGCCGATGAGAGAGCACCTCCCTGGGTGTAAAAAGTGCTGACGAGACAATTCCGTGTCACTTCCTGCCCTGACGCTGCCACCCCGTAGATGCTAGCCGTTTCTTGAATGTACATCGGACTGAGGGGGGAGGGCTGCTGCTCTCCACGTTACACAGACAGAGCTGGCCTCGTGCAGAGAACATTCTGGAATGTTCTGGCCCTGCTCCCTTAGATGCGCTGCGGCACCACACACCCCTTCTTAGACTTTGCCTCCCGACCACAGGTGGAAGGGAAAAATTCCTTATGGGAGGGGGAGGGATTTAAATGCATGTGTTTTTCTTTTCAATGATCCAAATTATGTACATCCTCTGCAGTTGCTTGCACAGCACATTTCCCATGTGGCACTAGGAAGGTGGGCAAATGAAACTGGTGCCATGGGACAGTTGAACTAAAGCAGGAGCTTCTCCATCTGCTGAGAACCTGTGCACCCCCCCCCCTTCCCCTCCACTCTGACCACCACCCCTCCCCCGGTCGCAAACCTCTGGAAAATGACATGCGAGACCAGCACCAATACACACCGCGACACGTGTCACCCGATCCTCCGAGCCCCGCAGCTGGACTGGCCGCCAGATGGAGCATCGGGACTAAAACAGGGCCCGTGTCCTTCTGCAGGAGAGAACACTCCAGGTACCCCAGTGCGTAACACGCTCGTGTGAGACCACGCAGCTCACACTAATAGAGTCACCGCAGCCCTGTTGGCCAAGTCGTCCTTCCACGTCCCTGGGCACGTGCTCCACGCAGCAGTGTAACTGGCTCGTCGATCCGCGCATTTCTTTTCCGTCAGACGGCGCTTCCCCTTTCCTCGGGGACCTGCGGTAATCGTGGCCCTCACAGCTCACGCCGCTAACATCGAGCCTTAAGCTCTGAGGGATTCATCACGCGCTCCCCGTCATCTAGAGAAGATCACCAATGTCAGAAGCCATCGCAGCTTGAGGTGGGATGTCTTGTAATCCCCCGGCTGTCTACATGGTGACATGGTCGCAGGGGCGCTGGGCGAGACGTCAAAAGGCCAATCCGTGGACGGGGGCTCACCAGATACCGCTCGTCGTCCTTCATCCCTGGTGTACGGATCAGGTGGTTCTGCTCTCCCCTCCAGTCTCCAAATCGCCGGAAGAAATAGTTGGACAGGAACCTGTTGATTGGATCCCTTATGATGTTGATATAAACGGGCTGTTCTATCCTGAACCTGGAAGAAAAAAAAAGAAAAAGGGCCTCCTTTAGTGAGAGTATCCCCAAATGGTGAGGGGGGGCGTGCAAAGGTTAGGGAGGTGAACGGCAATTACCTGGTGAAGTTGAGGAAGTGCACGTGACGGGTGTAGAGGAAGGGCTGGGGAATGACGCTGATGTTTTTCATCAGGTCCCCCTGAAAGAGGAGAGGCCCAGTCAGAACCGGGGCAAAGTAACACGATGGCACCCAGTAGGTTAGCCTGCTGGCATCTCTCAGTGCCCTCCAGAGACTGGAACTAGGTTTCCAGTCAGGATCTTTAAACGCTACACTCCTTGTCAGTTACCGAAGCATTAATATTTTAGCAGAAGTTTGGCCAGAAGTGCTTGTGGATGCTAATGCGGAACATTCCTGTACCATTGGGGGTGTTCCATTTCTCTGCCTTAAATTAGACTAAAAGACCTACAGCTGGGGTACAGTAGGCAGCTCTGAGAGTACAACCTCAGTGACAAGCAGCGTGTGACTAACAGGTGTCGCTAAAAAAAATATTTCATTATTGTTAAAGATCGACTTGTGTGCGTGAAGTAAACACGGCATCCGGGACCGACGCAGGGCTCCGGAGGTGATCTGCACCCCCAGTTTGCAGAATCCCATTAGCGACGCTGCCACTGCCTTGTGGCCGCGCACCGCGGTCGATCTGCCATTTCGGCGTTGCGCTTACGCGAGGTCGAACATCACGTCGCACACGACTACAAGAAGTCGTGAAAGTGGTACACAGACAGCATAAAGAGACGTAACCGCCCCCAATTCTGCCATTTTCTAGGCTTGTGTCACTGTGACTTTAGAGATGGGGTGGGATAAGGCATCGAGACCACAGAAAGCTGACTGATTGGCTGCTCACAGCCAGCCCAAGTCCCATGCGTTAAACTCGGTCTTCAGGCAATCACTCTGAGGCGAGTGCAAGCATTTCACAGCAAGCGCATCACCCACCGTGGGCTAAGGCTGAGCTTGGTGGATGAACAAGTCGGTTGGTTAGTTGCTGGAAGGAATCAATCGCGATCAAAACAGGACACAACCTTTTATTCATGATTTATTTATATGACCCGGGGGTGACCTGTTTATAATTCATTATGAAATCAGGCCAGAACATCAAACTTTTGGTTTCAACAGAATTAAAAAAAAAAAAAAAAACAGTGTAACATCATTCTTTTAATAAACACTGGCAAGTTTGCCCGCCAGCACCGGAGATATTAGACAACAGTATATTGGTTATCGATCAAATTTTCTCATGCAGAAATATGGAGATGCAAGCAAAGGGGTATTCAGCGATTCATTAAATGTAACTGAGGTATCGAAATAATTATATCTGCTCACTCTTGTTCAGCTACTCCTATCGTAACTTCTATCATAGTGTTAGTTAGCGCCAGTGCTTGTGGCCAACCAATCAGCAAGCTATTGCTGCAACCCCACCCCAGTAATTCATGTTTGAACATAAAGGGACTGAAATTCGGTTCCAGAACTTCCTCTCAGGAACAACAATTGGGCCGAGTTCCTGTGGTGTGAATAAGACAAAAGTTCCTGGTTCTGGGGAAAAAGTTCTTGCTGTGTAAATATGCCCAATGATTCGCTCCTGTTCAGAATACAGGGGTTAGTTAACCACAGATGACTAACAGCGCAGAGCAAAGACAGACACCGTAGCTCATACAAGAATAAACCTTCAGAAGCTGTCCACTACACCACAACTGTACAACAGCAGTAACGATACCAGTGTTTTTTTTTTTTTTTAAATGCTAGTTTGGAGTATGTCTCAAAAGCATTTAATTAACTTCAGCTACAGCTCAGCTGCAAATGTAAAAGTGAAGCATAAGACAGATGATTCTTCATATTTTTTAAACTTCCATAAGATCTGAGGTGGTATTGAGCGTGTGCAGACACACTACTGTAGGGGCAGAGGATACACTACACTAGTGGTTCCCAACCCTTTTTTGCCTGAGACCCCCTTTTCCCCCGGAAAATATTGTAAGGCCCCCCTCTACATTTAATGATATTATCGCTCAT
>JABFDZ020000111.1:1157139-1172306 GCA_019775955.2 Pollimyrus isidori
GGAATCCAGTCGCGGGCCGGATTGAACGGCTCAGTGGGCCGGATTCGGCCCGCGGGCCGCCAGTTGATGATCAGTGTGTTAAAGTTTATTTCCGGGTAAAACAGCGAACGAACAAGCACCAAAATTAAAGCTGTACATCACAATTGAAAGAACAGACACCTCCGGTGTGCGGGATGCGGAGCGTCTGAAAAGTAATTAACGCAAAATCAATCCACTAGAGGGACTGGGGAAAAAAACATTATCCAAGTCAGCTCCAGCTGGGCCAGAAAACAGGCCTCGCGTTTGCCGAAATGGGATCGCAACAGGTGGCCAAACAAACAGTACTGGTGAGAGCCGGTTTGTCTTCCTCGCTCCGTGGATATTCCCCTCGTCAAAGAGGCGAAGAGATGCAACTTCCTATCGCAGTGGAGGGTGATTTAAAAATTAGGAACATTTCAGATCATTGCTCCGTTTGGCAAGTGCGTGAGTTCCCCTAATCTGCTGATGTGCATGAGCTGTTATCACAACAGGTCAGGAGAGTAAACTAATGAAAATGGAAATCCAGAGCAGGCCCCAACGATGCTGTCCCAAGGAGCCAGAATGGCCCCGAGACGTCTGCGGAACTGCTTAATGAAATTGAACCGTATTTGTGCCGTATTTATCCCTGAGTTAATGACGGAGATGTCCATTTTTTCGCGATGCGCAGGGAATGTGATGCAAAATTAATGCACTGAAACTGAAAAACACTTTTAAGTTGGTTTAAACAAATATATACACCGAATAAAGGCGGTTGCAGCGGCGATCCGTCTGCATATGGGAAAGCTCACCTCGTACCAAGGTGGCACATTTTTGTGTTAATGTTTACCTTCGGCATTGGACGGCCACATTCCTGCAAGCGACGGATCCCGTAAAGACAGGAATGCCCCCCCGCTCCACCCACGAAGAGTCTGGCTGCAGGTACAATGTGAGGCATATCCACTGACAGGCCAGCTTACCGTATACTTGCCGTCTGTCAGTGGATCTGCAGCGAGACTCTACTCGCCCCCGCCGCAATCATCCTGCAGCCTGCTTCCCTCTTCGGGACCCCGTCTCAGACAGTAAAGCGCTCTGCAGCGACATGTTGGGAAATGTCCCCGTTTCCCCGAAATTGACTACCGGGATACCTTTACAGAGGGATGAGGGGATATGAGCCGACCGGTTTTACCAAACCCACTAAAAGACCATGCAGTCTAACTACGTCACAAAAACACCACGCTGTATAACCAGACACACGACCACCTGAAAACATCCCTGCTGACAAACTTCGATCGGATTTTTTAGGGAAAATAAAACGGCAAACCGACCGCGAACAGCTTTGCAGGAAGACTTAATGGTTACCGTAAGCTAATGCGGTTTAAATATCAAACAGATGTTTGCAACGGCTGTAGTCTGTAGATGCTGACAGCGATAAAAGGGGGACTTTTATTGCTGCGTCTCTTCGCCTGGCCGACCTTCTTCATAAAGCATCTTAATAAATACAAAAGGGATATTCTGTATTTGCCCTTAATCCAAAATCCCCCGTTAACATGGACTACTTGGTTATTTACAGACCATAACTCAATCTCAAGAGGGGAAAATGAGAATATTTATTATTAATCTGACCCTCTTTATTAATAAAATGATTTTCATGGCTTTTATAAATGAACAAATTTTTCATTTTATATATTTATATTTTATAAACGAACACCTTATTATTCCTTGGGCAGGGGGTTTGGAGCAAGAAATGAAAGATTCCTCTTGCACATCCTACCCCCAGAAGCGTCTCTTCTCTTGAGCCAGTGTGGTATAATGCGCCAAAAGCTTCTAGATTATAAAGAGTCACAAAACTAAAGAGAAACAGATGGTGCATCCGTTAATGACCTAACGGGGCTAATGGCTTAATCTAAATAAATAAAACAAACCTGCTGTTTTACTTTGATCAGGATAATTGTTTCAATAAATATTCTGCTGTAGAGGATAGTATAAAATACGCAAATTCCTTTTTTTCCTTAATCAAATGAACAATTTAGCATATTTGCATCGGTAGTGTTTACATTTTCAGAAATGATCAACCTCGGACTCACTGGATCATCACCATGATTTATAAAAGTCAGCGATGGATACGTAAGATTTTGATTTTTTTCCCCCCCATGAATTGTATCCAGGAATCCAGGAAAGGGAGTGGGTTGTCTTAGGGGTGTTCCTACAGCTCTGTGTGCATGAATCTCACTCCCTGCGTCCCCCGACACATGACGGCCATATGTTCCATTTAAATATCTAAAGCAGAAGTGCGCACAGCTGACAGCAACAAACCCGCAGATGGATGCTTTGACTTAAGAGGTAAGAGGGCAGAGGCCGCGAGCTGCAAGTCTGCTATAACCGTAGAACAGGTGCGCTTAGTATCGGCGAAAAAGGAATTCCCAGATCAGCATGCACACCGCAGCATTCGAAAACCACCAAACACACGTCAGACACTCTGAAGGCTCAGGAACCCAACTATAAATTTAAATGGCGAGTTTAAATGGTGCACTGCTCTCGGAGAATAAAGGAAGCAAAACGACTCCAGTTAAAGTTATTTTGAAATGCAAGAGGAAAACTCTTGCTCAACTTGCCTTTTCTGCAGGCAAGACGACGACACGCGAGAATATGCAACTGCACTCAAGAAAATGATCCCCATGACAGATTTACAATCGGGCCCATTTAACACAGTCATGTGACGACAGTCTCCACCAATAGCGTCCAGGCTGCCCATCAGCCTTCATCTCAATTTTCACGCTCATGTAGGATCAGATGATGGAATTCTTACTGGGAATTTCTAACTAGCAACAGTAACGACTGAACCTCAAAGAGGTGTGGGTTGGCTACAAACCACACAAATAAATCCACACTCAAAGGCGTAAACACACACACACACACACATATATGCACATTGAGAAACAATCAAATGCACAGATCAAGATCCGTATTTATAAACACAGACAGACTCTTGGGGACACAAAACCAAGGCAGAGAGATGTGTGTAATTCCACGGGAAAACAAGCCCAGCTCCTAGATCGGAGCCAGTCAGTTTCTGCGTGTCCCGATAAACCAGACTTAATTTAACAAAACCGAAAGGTGACTTTTGGCCAGCACCTGGAGAGTGAGGGGGGATCCTGGAGTGATGCAGATGTGTTGTAGATCTCCACTGAGACCCCAGGGGTATGTAAAAATTACGTAGTGCATAGTGGTGGGGTTTCCCGAACGAGTAGGAAGGGGTAACTTTTTGGCCTGGGGACCTGCAGACTCTCCACCGCACAGGCAAGGCTTTTGAACTTGGTTTTTTGGTGCTGAATAAGCAATAAATTGATTTAGAAGAAGGATACAGACATCTTCTCCGTAGATGCAAAGACTGCATCAGACAGTGAGAATACCAGCATCTCCATCATAATGACCGTGGATGTTGCCAGCATGGACCGCAGTCGGTTAATCTCTGTAAAGTGTTATATTTTCTCTCTCCTAGCCGCTAATCTTGGTCTGAGTCTCAGGGACACTTGAAAGAGTCAGAGTAAAAATCCATATGAAGCAATAGTACCGCGATCAAATTTTTTCAGTTCCGATTCGATTCGAATACACAACTGCCGATCCCGATACATTTTCGGATACAATAGCTCTTTTAATTTGTATATTATTTTTTAAACTAGTAAATACAGATGGAAAAATGACAAAATGTATGACAAAAATATTTAGACTAGGCCTACTACAAACATGCATAATGTACTGTTCCACCTCGTTTGTTTTAAGTGTTTTTGAGGCATTTGCAGTTCGATATGAATATCTTCAAAGCAAATATACACAAGTTAGCGACTCCCAAATCATCAATTGCTTCGTTTTGTCGAGCTCGCAGTTGCGTGCGCTTTGTTAAATGGGATGGTCCATTAAACGCTTTATCCCCCCTTAAAGCTTTACTTTACAAAGATTGCAAAACGCTGTGCTTCTGGTTTCTGTTAAAAGCACAAAATACACCCAGATCGTCACGTCTTATCTTACGCTCCTCGTACTGCGAAGGGAATGCGCATGACGTCACAGCAGGCGGAAGTCACTGTACTCACAGCAACTGAGTAGCAAAAAATGGGGCAGCTATTGCGTTCGATTTGAATGCAAAAAAAAACACATGTGAAATTGGAAAGAGCTGTCCTGCGATTGACTGCCGAAAACTAAATAAGTAAGCATAGGACGTGGATCGGTCACGCATGGCCGATACCCGATCCGTCAAATAGGTCTGGATCGGTGCACCTCTACTATCAATGACTATAAAGTTGCCAGATCATAGAAAAGCAGAGGAATTCTCGGCAAAATAGTCTCTGTCACACAACTCCAAACCGGCGACACATGGGTCTTCAGACCGCGGGACGCCCACCATGCCGGGCACACGTGACCCGCTGTCTGGCCCTTCATCCCCTGCTCCCTTTAAACCACTAAGCAGCTGTGGTTCATTGAACAGTAAAAATTCAAAATCAGACGCAACATTTTTAACTAGAACCATTTCATTGTATTTGGCTTAAGGCATATATTCTTCTGTGTCTGGTCCAAGACATACCATAACCCCCTGGGTCAGGGCCAGAAATGTGTCACGACCCTGAGTATTTCGTCCAAGACGTATCATGATCCTCTGTGTTTGGTCTCCTGTCTGCTTGGACTGAGATACTGAGTCCAAAACTAAAAATGCTTGAGGAAGAGGGGAAAAAAAAAGATAAATGAAGAACATCTTGTTCCCTCCTCTGCTTCCCTAATATAGCCTCACAAGTATATGCAGGCTTAACTATTACTGATTCTTAACTAATTCGCCTCAGAAGTACCTAAATAAACAAACGGTAGGAAAACTAGTCAGCTCTCCCACTGACAAAATGCCCGTCAACCACCTGAAGTGGCTGACAGCTGCTCAATTAAAATTAACACCCCCCCCCCCCTCAGCGATATTGAACAAGCTGCAATTCCTCTCCACTGTCACCTAATGATTAACTGTCTGCCTGAACTTTAACTTGTTTCTCTACAGATCGATTAATGAGCGTCTTAAGCACACCGCCTCTGAAATTAAGTACCCTATCCCTGATTTAATTACTAAGCCAAGTGTTAGATGAAGACAGCTATGCCAATTTTCATAAATCTAATTAAGGAGATTAGACAGAAAAAGTGTAGATATCTCCAATGTAGATTTTTAATTAATATACAAAATGGCTAAATGGGCACTAAGGGACAGTTTCTGTTTCTGAAATTCAAGGCACACTCTCCTTATGGCCACAGGTCCATGCCCCCCCCCCCCCTTATTCAGACTGATTAAATCACTTGCTACATTTAAAAGTAGGCAGCCTCTTTCTGCAGAAGGGTTACTGTACATCCAGGGTTTCCCTCTGTCCAGGGAGTTTTTCAGAAATCGCCGGTTACTCCGGGTTCAGTGCTGCAACCCATATGACAAAGTGCTGCAAGTCACAGTGCAGGAAAAAGCACCGATTCTCAATATACGGCAGCCAGAGTCGTCGCTCAGCCTCGTCACCCAGCGTCGTCACCCAGCCTCGTCACCCAGCCTCGTCACACGACTCCTTGCACATGTTTACTTTACAAACCACAGTCATTTTGACACTTTGTTTATTTCTGCATTTGTGTGAACAGTGAATCGTGGCATTTCCTTGAATTTTACAAACTTTATCTTAGCGTTTTGTCACTTTCTTTGTTTTTTTCTTATTAATTGCTCATATTTTACAGCTGTGGCTGTCTGCAAGGCAAAGGCAGAGGGAATTTTTATTCCTTTTATATTTGTGACCTTTTGTGAGCGATAGCATGTCCCCTATCTTGTCTCACTAAATATGGTAACAGGGGTGTGGGCTAACTTACTAGTCAGTGGGGATTCACAGTTTTTCAGCACATCTCCTCACCTTGCCTTCTGTTTTTACTTTTAACCTGTTAAAAGAAGTAACGACACCACACCTGTGTACGAGCGAGGTGATTTTAGCTTCTACGAGGCACGCCCGATCGAATACATGCATTTACACATCTCACAGGAGGCTTCGAGGCAGGATTAAACCTTCACCAGACTAATCAACAGACCTGGATCTCCCACAGGACTGACATGCTTAAAGACAGCGCAGCTGAGCCGCACGCTTCCTGCCAGTGGAGAAACGGTGGGCGGCGCGGATGTAGGAAGCCTGGAAATAGCATGGTGGCTAAGCCCAGTGGGGCTGGGTTGGGGACCTCCATTCAGGATAATCTCAGATGGGGAAAAACAGGCGGAAGAGTCGAGGGGAGACCAAGAGGTCTGGCCTGGGAGACTCTGTGACTAGCTGTACGCCAGCTCCCAAGTGCGAGCTGACACACACACGTATGTACACTCAGGTCAGTATGCGATAGCAGCCAAAGCGTCCCAGGACATGTGAGGAGAGACTGAAGGAGGGCAGGCCTCTGCAGCATGGGGTAGCAGGCCTGCATAGAGGGAGGCAGGGGGGTGCCGGTACGGACGGCACGCTGCGTTCGCTTTCAACGGCCGTCGAAAAAGCACAGCTGTCAGAGGGCGGAGCTTCCGAGGACGGGGGCCGGCTGACCCCACTGTGCCTCACTGGATGGCAGTGGGTTCGAAGCCTAAGAGGGTAACAGTGCAAGAAACACGTTATGCCACCGAAACCTGTCACCCGGGCGCTTACAGGAAGTGAGTCACCGCCACAGGAAGAGGCGTGTCCTCATCCCTCCAGAGTTTGAGAGAGGGCCAAGGGTCAGCATGAGAGAGTGGGGTGGGGGAGGAAACCGAAATGATTTTCAAATACTTCCCCAAATATGGAACAGCCATTACCGTCTAATTAACCTCCAATGGTTCTGCCAAATGGCTGCCTTTCCAGCCTCTGGACTCTCAGCAGCTTCAATAAAATCCTCCCCGCTGAGCTGGCAGCCTTCCACGCAGCGCACAGTATGCATGTAGTGAAGTGTGTAGTAAGCATATAGTATGGTGTGTACTAAGTGTGTGTATGAAATGCACGGCAGTGTGTGTAGTAACGCATGTGATAAATGCACACCTGCCTGCTGGCTGCGAGCTTCTTCCACCGCGCGCTCCCAGCTGAAGGCGGCCTGCATAAATCTGGGCCGAGATCAGAGACGGGCGGGAAACCACAGCCCTCATTTACAGCACATGGCTGGGTCTAATGATGCCGTTAACAGCGGCAGTAGAGTGAGGAGAGGGCCAGAGTCGCCAGGACCACCCAGGGGTGCTGCTAGATATTTGTGAACTTGATTAAAACACATCATATTGGGTCCCCCACACAGGCCAATCCAATTGTGTTCTAAATTCTTTAGGCTCCTGTCAGTTACACATGGGACAGCAAGCTGCCTAAATCCGCAGCTCCCTATTGGTCAGTGAGTGGGATTTCAGCAAGAAAAGTTCACCTGAGAGTAAACAGGAGCCGTTTCTTAAAGCCTAGCAAATGGTTTTCAATTCAAGGTGTTCCTGTACATCTGCGTGCACAAGCAAATCTAATGTGTATGACTTCCCCAGATTAAATTTGCTTTAAATATTGTGAACCCCCCCCCCCCCACCATGTTCCAGGCTGCACCTGCCTCAGACAGTTGATCTCTCTGTGCCCCCCAGTACCCCATGACAGTCTCCCTTGTATCGCCTGTTCTCTCGCTAGTTGGGAGATCTGTTGGACCTTTGTTCAGCTTTGGGGCGGGGCTCACAGCCTATTGGCTCTTCGGTCAGGAGCCTACTGGAGCCCTGGCCTGTCAATCGAACCGGGCTGCATTTTCCATCGGCCTTCTCCAATTACCAGGGCTCTTTGGTCGTCAATGAACGGACCACTGAGGAGCGGGAAAGGGAGCTTAATGTGACGGACGGGGAAGCAGTCAAAACAATGGGTAGCCCTGGTTACGGGCCAAGGGCATCTCATGGCGGTGGCTGAGCCGCTGGCTGTTGGTGCTCCATCTACACACATCAGGCTGCAGGAAGGTCCGCGGCAGGTATGGGACTGCTGGCAATGGCGCTCCTTCCAGACCAGAATGGGAACGAGCCGTCAGGAGGCCCCACGTCCACCACAACCCTTCATATACACCCCTTCCCCGCCCGAGAGGCAGGCTGACAATGGCAGGAAAGGCGTAAACTTGCCCCCCCCAAACTTAATGAACCTGAATCAGTTCGATCAGCTGGGATTTTAGAGCATGCCCACGACACATTGCATATTTTGGGCCGAGGATAATGAGAGCTGAGCCGCAGTGAGGTAGGAGGGTGGACATGGGCCAACCAGCGCCTCTCAGAGGTCATGTGGGGAACTGATACCTCATTATTCAAACCCCAGACAAACGCAGCTATACAAACCGAAATAGATCTTTACTATGACATTTTCTTTTGGTTACCAAATTCATACAATGGCCAAACATAACTGCTTCTTCCCCTTTTTTTGCACGTACAGTCCCCAACTTCATCTTGCATGGAGACTATGATGTGTAATGAACGCTTTCTTCCGAATGACTTTATTACATAGGCCTATATTTAAACTACATACCTGCAGTTGGGACAGGCTAACATCCATATATCCAGACACCTCGGTCAATATGATGAAGTATAGTAGGCCTATGAGAAAGTTTTGTACTTATTCTGCTTACTTCAGAATCAGTTTAATTCCCGGGGAATTAAATTGATATCCTAGGTAAATGTCGAACAGATGTTTATCATCTTATGAAGCAAAGGTAAAAAGCCTTTAAACGTAACTGCGGAAACAATTCCCAATAGTCGACTAGTCCAATAAAACACCCGAAGATACCACGAAACAGTATGAACCTGTTGCCACACACTCACTTTAATACACTGACTCCTTCCAGGGAAGATCTTGCTATGCCTTTTATGGTTTTTATCTCGGAATATGAAACATTCAACAGACAAACATTAAGAAGCGGTCCCGGCGAAAAGACGGAAAAACCTATGTCAGATGTCAACAATACCACAAAGGGTATTTAAAATAAATCATCGACGACAGTTCACAGCAAAGCCGCAGAGGCGTTTAAAAATAGCCCATAATTTCACAGATTGGGAAGGACGCCGAGTACTTGGCGTCAGCCGTCCACCTTGCTGCCCGTATTTTACATATCGGCGTTTTATTTAACTTGTTACTTTAACTTGTTTTCAGAAACAGGTCATCGATATCGGAAGGCAGCCTACCATACAATCTCTGGTTGTTAAACACCAGAAAAAGCAGGTTTTACCGGTAAAACGTATCCTCCAGATTACAATACAGGTAAGGGACATTTCCTTTTAGCCATGACTAAACAAAACATCCGTCCTCTCTATATCCTGTCAGAATTAATAAGATTATAAATTATTCACTTGGTAGACTTTAAAACTCATCATCACTCACACCAGCTCAAAGCCGATGTAACTTTTTTCTACTTTTGGAACCGAGGTCGGAAATGCCTTGACTGCGATTCAAAACCACATTTTTGTTTAAATATATTGTACATTTAAAAAAAAACTCCCCGGACCCTAGAACTGGGGGGTGACAGCACCATAATAATAAACCTTCTGCTAGACGACTTCTAAAAAAAGACAGATGCATGCCGTGAGTGAATTGCACGCTGCTTTGCATAGCAATCACGGCCGGCTGGCACCGTTTCTTACCTAGGTACTGACGCATCTCCAGCAGGATTTTGGGGGGTCCTCCGTTCAGCTGATAAAACAACGAGCCGAAACAGAAAACAGACAGTGTTGCCATACAGAAAGCATAGTCACGGAGGGAGAACCGTAGCAGACTCCCCGGACGCCAGGGGCTCGCCTGGACTGAAGAGTGAAGCTTGCGGCGGACACTGTTGCTGTTGCTGACACTCTTCATCATCATCACCACCATCATCACCTCCTCACAAGGAGCCGCTGAGAACGGCAGCCACCCATCCGCATCCGGAAAATGAAACTCTACGATCTGATATGATTCGGTGAGCAAAATCTGGTTCCCGAACTGCTTGAATCAGCTAGGCTGCATTAACTGTGCCGACGAGCCGTTTTCACAGCTTCTTCGCATACGTCCGATGAGCACCTACTCGGGACTGTTAATCTGGGACTCCATCCTATCCGTGGGACGTTCAGTGGCGGAGTCACGTTACTGAGAGGACGAAAAAGTTCGGTATTGTGCCGCACGCTTCTTTTTGCTGCGAATCAGCGACCCCTGGCGGCACTGTAACGGAACTATAGCTACATTGCACGTGGCGGCTGGTGCGCTCCCGCTTTGCTTGGCGTTTGCCAGAAATCTGACTTTTAGAAGCCGAATAGAGTTTCCTATGAATCAGCTTGTGGGACCACACAGCCTATACGTAAAATAACGATTAAGTGCATAAGTGCTATAGAATTTTGATGTATTTATGTTCTTGGGAGATTATATTTTCTGATTTCATTCAATAAAACGAGTATTTTTTATGTTGCTGCTATTTAAAAACTGTTAGGGTTTTCTTAGAGACTCCAAAATGAATAATCTTCTTTTCAAAAGCAAGTGTTTCCAGAGGCATACAGCTAAGGCTTCATGCCTTCGAACCCAGCCTTCCATTCAGAAAAACACAATTCTTTGCCAGGAAACGTCAGACTGAAGGTGTTTTAAAGCAACACTGGTTTGTATCATCCGCTCCGTTTATTGTGTCGACTAGTCGTTTGACGATTGCACTAGTGTTAAATTTTCTGGGGAAACTGCTATACAAAGACTTTAGACTACTAAGATTTTATTTGTAATGTTTATATGGTCATAGTCCAGTATTACATATGAAGAATTGGACAAACGATCTCGCATGGCAAGTAAATGAAAATAAGTATATTTTGGATCAGGTATTTTAGTCTACGATTTTTAAAAAGATGAAAAACAAACACATGCACAAAAACGCTAATTAAAAGTCAACGTACATGTAATAAAAATAAAATGTGATGTTCTTGGATTTAAACACTTTCTAAAAAAGCAGCCGATTGCATGAACCACCTTAACATGAAAGTAAATGAGAGCGACTGCTAAAACAGGTTCATTTTAGATATATATAAATGGAAAGGCACTTCTGCCCGATGCCAGACAACTCATTAAAGATATAGGCGGCCACGCGAGGTGCCATTTACGGGAGGGGCCATCGGCCGTCTCCAATTTTATGACCAATGTGACACTTTGACCCGGCAGAAACATTTTAATGGCAAGAAAGATTTTTATTACATTTCAGAAGAGACAAATAGTTTTAGACCTTTTTATGTTTCAATACAAGCATATCTGTATAGGCAATTATTAGCTAGCTCAAACAGCATAAAATAATTTGTACACATATTTTACAATACATACTGCAGCTTTTCACTGGCTAAAGCAATTTGTAGGAGGGTATTGCTATGTGTATGATACAGCTAATAATTACATTTGATATGAAAAGCAAAAAAGAAAATAAGTTATTTAAATATGAATTACATACACAGATTGTGCAACATTTGTTAATTTCATATATGTAATTATGCTTCTGACAAGACAAAACAAATTTGAAGTAATTAAGTGGAACTCAGGTCAATTAGTCAATCATTGCTTTACAGTTGTATACAAGAAGCTAAATATGGAAAATTTTATAATTTGCTTAAATCATGATGTCAATTTATGATTAAAAAATGCATAAACTAATTCGCACTCTCAGTATAAATGTATAATGCTTTTAAAAAAATTCTCAGCCTGGGGAACTTTTGAACCTCTTTAAAGTGCTTTTAGGGATAACAGTAATGTTTTGTACTCAGAGACTGCAGAGCTTCCCTCTGTTGCCGAGGGTGAATCTGAAGAAGACGCTGACCTGTGTGTATGTAACCCCAGACAGACCTCGCCGTCCTATCAGAGCAAAGCACACCTCGCTGTCCTATCAGAGCAAAGCACACCCGCGGCCCATTTGGAATGTTTACAGATAAATGGATAGTGCGTGTCCGGAAGCCGCGGCATCTGCTGGAGGGTCACCTGACGGGGGAGTTGGTGGGGTTGGGGTGGATTCAGGCTCCTGACAGCTTGCCCCATAGACTGCCCTCTGCTGGTGGAATGGAGTGTGTCTGCCAATAGGCCATGAAGGCGGCATCACTGATCCGCACCTGCTGCGTCATACGGTGTCGTGCAGAATCTAGAGAGGGTCTCCGGAGCCAGAAAAAACATTCCCATGCCAGACTACTGCTGTGCATCCAGTGTTCAGTACATCCCAGCCTAAGTGCTCTCTAAGCCAGGCTTAACATTAACCCCTGTGTTGAGGCACGTTCGTTTGCACAGTCTTCTTCTAAGCACACGTGTTTGGGCACGTTACATGCTTAAAACATGTTGTTATCTTGGCCAACCTTATTAGAAACGTTCATTTATGCCGTCACCCTGACTGCAAGCTCAGCGTCACCATGTCACCCAGAGGACAGACTGGAGCGGCGGTAAGCCAGGCCTAAACCGCGGGTAATGAAAAGTGACGATCCCTGATTACGGATTCTTCTGGCATGTGGCAGGCCGCAGGATACCAGCGCCCCCCACTGGCCAGTGTGCTTGGGGTCTCTATGGAGACTCTAGGCAGCAAACGCCATATTTGTTTCTCCTGGATTCCAAGCTGCCATCCCTGATATGCAATATATCCAGACCGCCTGGCCGCGCCCTTTGGACACGGTGGTCACATTCCCTTTGGCCAAACCTCCACAAGCACCAAGACTTAGGATGGTCGCTCAATCAAAACGCAGATATTGTTTTTCTGACTGCATATTTCAAGTATGCACACACCTGTAAACATAATTGGGGGGGGCGGGATCGAAAGCACGCACACGCTCACACACACACACACACACACACACACACACACACACACATATATATAGAGACCAGCATTTCTTGTAGAATCTACAGGTATAACTGTGTGTGCATAATGAAAGCAGCCCCCGCGGCGTGGTAATGCCCGCACGCGTCTGCAGCCGAATGATGTCACGTCTGAAACAAGATGGCCGTCAACCCACATTTAAGAGCCGGGGAGAAAAACCGAACTGCAAAGCAAGAGCCGCTGAGAGCCTGAGTGCGAGGGTGGCACAGGCTGGGGCAGCGGAGAAGCGTCAACACACGTGCCAAACCGCACGGGACCGCAGTCACTGCACCCCCCCAGCAGTCAGCGATAATCACTAGACCTTTTTTTTTTTAAGCTTACTTCTAAGGCAACGCAAAATAAGCGGCGTATACTCTTCGTAAAAGGAAAGCAAGACGCTTCACAAAATAAAAAACAATAGGAGTTAGTACTGATTAAGATGTGTGTTTAGAGACACTAAAAACAGAAACGTCGACTGTGACCCCGTTTGTAACACAAACCTCGTCTGTCAGCACGAATCATAACGTCAATGTTCGTGCAGCACAGGGAAGGATCTTGTGATTTTTTTTGTTTTGTTTCATGGACGTGACCACAGAGAGTTCAGCCTGTAACGTGGGGTCACTCTCGTGACCTGGAATCACAATCAGTGTAAGATCTTCAGATAAAAACGATTAAAAAAACGCTTTGGCCACGCTGCTGTCTACGGCAAGCAGAAGGAGACAAACGGGGTGTTTGGTTAAAAGAATGAGCTAACAATCTGATATATTTCAATATAAACCTCTCAAATCTGGCAAACAAAACCTTGTGCTCTCTCTCCAAAAAAGGCAGCTCCTCAGTCACCCGTTTCAAGGTTGATGACTATCAGTGGGGGGGGGGGGGGGGGCATTTAGAAGCCCCCCCCCCAAACAGTCAGAAAACACCAAGAAGAATCACTCAAAAAAATATTAAACTTGGCAGTGGCTGCGCTTGCAGCGAGCTGCATTGTCTCTCTCTGGTGCAACTCAGCTGTGCAGTCTTTCACGCAGGTAATGCCAATCTCCTGATTCGCATCTATGCTGCAACCGTGGAGTCTGTTCCGAGGGGAAGGGGGGGGGTTGCAGACTGCAACCTGCACGCTGACGAGGGGCCGGGTCAGCATGGCAGGCACGTGTCCATCTGCGTCGCATGCACGTGTCTGCCTGCATGTGTCTGCGTCACATGCACATGTCCGCCTGCACGCGTCTGCGTCGCATGCACGTGTCAGTCCGCCTGCACTACAGCATCTGCACCCTACGGGCCTCCTCCAGCAGCCGCCGGACGTGGCGTTGCTCCTGGACCCCCGCCTGCAGCAGAACCTGCTCCGTCAGGCTGGAGACGTGCTCCAGCGAGTGCAGGCCCACCGCCTTGAAGCCGCCGATGTACATGGGCAGGCCCACGGACACCAGCCAGTCCGACGTGGTGCTCGCACCGCCTGCAACCGACGGCTTCCGGCTCGCGTCTGCCAAGCCGTCGGATGGGATCTGTATGGGGGCGTCAAATAATTTCGTTGGCATTATTCTGAGGAGATGCTGTACTGTTTAGGGGTGTCAGATCATAGCAGTAAAAGGGGTATATATGGGTTAGGGAGTGCTGATGTGGAGGGTCTCTCTTGCAGGTACCATGGGGGTGTTAAGCAGGCCGTTTCTGGAGAGTGGCTCTCCCTAGTGGGTTGTGTTGGGCTGGCGCCGTGAGATACTCACGGCCATGCGGTGCAGCCTGCGCAGTTGCTTGACCCGCACCGAATCCATGGCGGATGCCACCTCCTTGGCGGCCTGGCCCAGGTCCTCCGTGTACCTCTGGACCAGACACAGGGGGACTCCACAGCGGCCGTGCTGCAGGGGCAGGATGGAGTGGGCGGGTGGGGGTCAGACACGGCGCACATAACCAGCTGCATTCCCTGACACTATTAAAGTTTAAAATTAACACGTATATAAGGTATAACCTGCTAATAAACAGATCAGCTGGAAACATGTAAGTTTATTTTGATTTTTGGGTCTGCAGAATCAGGGATGACAGATTCACCCCCCTCCACCCACCCAATTTGAAGTGGTATGTCCCCTAACAGTCATGTGACAGAACTATCATGTG
The DNA here is from genome assembly GCA_019775955.2 of Pollimyrus isidori. NCBI lineage: Eukaryota > Metazoa > Chordata > Actinopteri > Osteoglossiformes > Mormyridae > Pollimyrus > Pollimyrus isidori. The sequence goes on from JABFDZ020000111.1 coordinate 1,172,053, forward strand.
ATCATGTTCAGTATTTGGATGTGGCGTAGCCCAGCAAATCCAGCATTCTATTTCTCAGAGACATGTCACGATGTTTTATCTTCGTCGAGCCTGAAAACGGCAAAACTACTTGCGGGGGTGAAGAAGCGCCCCCTAGTGGTCATGCTACTAAAAGTCAGGTAATACTATAGTTCAGACCCCTACCACAGCCAAGGAGCCATGCAGCTGGAGAATATTACTGACATTGATTCTTTGGTGGGGGAGGGGAGGGGAGG
>JABFDZ020000111.1:1175155-1186641 GCA_019775955.2 Pollimyrus isidori
GGCAATGTTGGGCCAGCCGGGTGGGATAATCGCCATGTGGGGCAATGTTGGGCCAGCCGGGTGGGATAATCGCCATGTGGGGCAATGTTGGGCCAGCCGGGTGGGATAATCGCCATGAGGCAATGTTGGGCCAGCCGGGTGGGATAATCGCCATGTGGGGCAATGTTGGGCCAGCTGGGTGGGATAATCGCCATGAGGCAATGTTGGGCCAGCTGGGTGGGATAATCGCCATGTGGGGCAATGTTGGGCCAGCCGGGTGGGATAATCGCCATGTGATGCAATGTTGGGCCAGCTGGGTGGGATAATCGCCAGTCCATCAAACTGCCACCGACCACAAACCTGCAAGTTTACCCACCGCAGTGATCTGCTTCAGCTGTGCTTTACCTTGGTATGAAGGTATCCGCTAAACAAATATTTTTCTCTCTCTTTAGAGCTAAATCAAATTTGGCTCGAACAGTTCACACATTAGGCCACATGCGAGTGAGCGTTTCCTGTGAAACTAACACTGGTTTTAATGAAAAGTTAAAAAAAACTAAAAACAGCATCTATTCCCAGATGAACACTATGAGAATGGATGCTATTCTTGACCTAGCAGTATGATGTATATGCGAGAAAGTGAGCTGTCATGAGACTCTTTGTGAGAAAACATCAGTAACGAATTAATTCATTCTTTCAGTTACTTAAGAGCTAAGAACGATGAGGTAATCATTTTAATTAAACATGTCTAAAACCATTTGACATGATTGTTTTCACGCATTCTGTTTATGAGGGTTTTATTTGAATTACTCTACCTTCCCTGCCTCAGTCCCCCAAGCCCCGCCTCCCCATCGCAGCCACATTTCAGGAATCACACAATTAACAATACCTCCATTAGGCAGGCCACAGGACAGGGGTGTTTGGCATTAAGCACCGGAGGGGAGTGGCATTATCCAGAAAGCAAGCCAGACGAAGCGTTTCAAATGTGACAAAAGCCAATGTTTATTCACATGACAATGCACATTAATCGCTATGCATGAGAGATGGCAAACAAGCATGAGAGAGAGCGAGAGAGAGAGAGAGAGAGAGAGACATGCAAAGCAGCACTGAGGAATCAGACAGCAATCTGAATCCCTCTGCCCTCCCTCGCATATAGAAAACCAAAAGTAGAGTCGGGGGGGCAGGACTCCCCAAACCAGTCACACGCGGGCCGGCAGGCTCCAATCACCCCGCTTCTGATGCTACAACGACTACCAAGAATGCCGATACATCCAGCTGTTTTACTCCAGCTTGATTATCAGAATCTTCTCTCTTTCTGCATGGATTTAAATTAATTTTATGGCATGGAGATGGACCGTCCTGAAAATGCGGGGCGAGGGGCGGCAGACTGGAGAGCCATTCCCCCCCCGCCCGCTTTGATCTGCCTGAGAGCCGCACACACGTGCTTCTGAATAACAGCCCTGAGAGGCGTGCATGGGCCTAGTCGACTGGCCATGGAGATCCATCAAACGAAGAAAACAATGTCGGCATTTACAACAGACCTCTTTCAAAGAACCCTTTTTACGGTACATTTACAGCATTATTCTGTATATATGTGCTCCATTTATATACATCTGCCAGCGATAAAAAAAAAAAAAAAAAAAAATTAAAATTAAAATGTGCACAAGTCTTCAGGTAGAAGAGCATGGTTGCTAAGCAACACGTGACTCTGGGGCAGGTTCCGCAGGAAGCACACGGGTGGGGGAGCGTCGCACCTCCAGTCCCAGGCAGGCCTGAAACAGTCACTGGATGCTTTGAAAGAGGCTAAAAAAGAGAATCAGCTAAAGACGGAGTGCCTCTCCACAAAGAAACATAGTGACACGTGATCAATGTCATCCGTCCGCCGAAAGCCTGTCCAGTAGGAGTTGGGGGTGAGTCAGGGGCACAGTTGGGGAGACACGCCAAGAGATTATGGTTCTGGTTGGATACGGTAATGACGGGTCAGATCCCCAGGTCCATAACAAGCAAAGTGACAGATTCCCCCCCCCACCAAATGTTGGGGGATCAGCATGAAGCAGTATAAGGATGGCAGTAGGAGGAAGACATGGGGGTCGGGGCATGGAAATGGGCCCCAGCAACAGCAGCCAGGACCCTCACTGCAGGGGGCGGGGTCCAGATGGAAAGTGGGAGGGGCCCAAAGCATGTGGGTCAGCCAATGCGGAAGGGCAGCAGGGGAGCGGGTGTCGCGGAGGCGGGCCTCTCTCATTACCGTGCTCCAGGTGCTCGCTGCTCTCGTAGCAGCCCGAGTCGCGCGGGGAGTCGCGGGGGGGCGCCGGCTCGTCCGCCAGAAGCTTCTCCTGCGAGCCGGCGAGGGCGCTGCGCTCGGGGTCGCTGCTGCCTGCAGGGCGAGGGCACGTGGGTCAGGGCACAGGGGGCGGGCGCGGACATGCGAGGGCACGCGGGTCAGGGCGCACACTCACTGTCGCACTCCTGCAGCAGCTCCACCGCGGTCAGGAGCACGGCCCGGTGCTGAGGATCTCGGATGTTCAGCTCGTCCAGGTCTTCCTCCTCCAGCAGCCGGAAGGTGTCCAGGTCCTCGTAGCCGTTGAAGAGGAAGGTGGGCATGTGCTCCTGGAAGCGACAGGAAGTGACACGTGAGCACCAGCCGTCTTGGGCCCACCCACTCCAGGAACCCCACCAAGCGCTGATGCCGCCGCCGCCTTTGCTTTGAGGGAAGACACCAGGATGGCCGCCATAAATACAGTGTCTCTCCCTGATCCTTGCAATTATGGCTATTTTGATCGAGAAAGATTGTAAGCAGCTGCGAATGTGGGCTAGCTGTTGGGTTTATTTCGAGAGCGGGACGTCCGCCGAGACACCAGGCCACGCGTGTCCTCAGGACGTGTCCCCTATTAACGCCAAACATATTCCTATTTAAAAACTGTGCTGTGGGAGAGTCTGTCGTACTTAGGATGGCCTTGCGGAATCAGACCGGGTGTCGGTTTCACAGCCTTTGGAAGCCAAACCCACCCACCTTAGCGGTTTTGCGCTGCTCAGACTATAAAATTAAAAAAAAAGGAAAAAGGCTGAGCTGAGCTTTCAGGCTGTTATTGGGTGAAGCCAGCAGGGTGACGCCCCACAGCAGGCAGGGCACATTATTTGGTTATATGGCTGCTCGCATCCATGGTAACTTTACTGGCTGGCCGCCGTGGGTTCAAACACTCGAGCTTGGCACCGCCCGGTTTCCTCCAGCCTCGACCTCCGCCAGATCCACCCTTCCGCCCCTCCCCCGGTCCGCTTGCAGGTCGCTGGGTCGGCTCCCACAGAGGGAGCAGCAATCCTGCAAGTCTGCCCTTGCGAGGGTGTCGCATAACATTCCCTCCCGGTAACCCTACACTCCCCTCCTCGCGATCGGCTTTCCTTTGGTAGCCTGGCTACAGATGCTACCAGGCACTCTGGCATCCATGTGACCGAGACAGAAAGGTGAGGGGTCACCTGCAGGTCACGAATGCCCATACCAGAGAAAGCCCGGCAGGTAATGACACCCCGGAGATGAGGTCACTGTATCATATCACTGCATTTCTGCTTTGAGGGAATATTTGCTACAGAATATTTGTACAGGTCTAAAGAATTAAGTAATAGTTACATTAATTTAAAGTATCTGTATTCTCTGAAGTTTAAGTAGAAGGAACTGAGTAGGCGGGGCCTTTGGCTGTTAAGAGCCTATGAATACTGACATCATGTATGGGCGGAGCACATGAAGCATGTATCTCCGCCCACTTTCAGGACAAATGGGAGGAGCCTCTGCAGGAGAGGTGGGGCAATGCGGCAGCTGTTAAATCAGCCTAAGCAAGCTGGTGCTGGGCAAGCATGGGCGGGGCTTGTTGTGGAGCCGAGTCTCCTCCCACCTTCAGGTTGATTCGTTCCAGCAGCTCTTCCACGGAGCTGGGCTTGGGCGGCCGGCCCTTCTTCCTCCGCCTCACGGGCCGCTTGGGCTTCTCCGCCTCCTCACTCAGCACGTCCACGTAGATGAACTTGAAGGTGCCCACCTTGTTGTTGAGTAGGCCCATCCAGGTCCCCATTGGGGGCTTGCTGATGATGTCAATGACGTCGCCCCTCTGTGGGGGGGCGGGGACAAGAGGGAGACGTTAAGGGCATGAACGGACTGGGTGGGAATCGCAGGTGAGGGTGGCGCCCGCCTGCGTGCTCTTACCTTCAGCTTGAGGGAGTCGGTGTCGTAGGGGCTGGGCGTGAAGTCGGTGTGGACCCGGGCACGGCCACAGAAGGGGCCGCCATAGGGAGGCTCCTCTTCGTCGCCGTCCTCCGACTTCACGCTCTCCCGATTGCTGGCTGACGAGTCTGTGGTGCTCACAGTCTGACCGCCTGAAACACACAGCCGCGTGTGCAAGATTAGTCTCTGCCAGCAGGGGGTGCCGCACAAACATTAAAAGCAATGTTAAAGACATAGTGATGTTTTACTTTTCTTAAATCGAGAATCTAAATATATCTGGAAAGGAGAAGGGGGGGGGGGGGGCCAGAAAATCTTGTGCAGATGTAGAACTGTATAGTAGAGAGATCCTTTCTGAGTTTTGTCTACAATCTTATTTTAGAGAAAAGCCTGGCAAGGTGGCAGAGAACCAAACGGCACAACCAAGAGCTAGAAACTCCCTTTGAAAGCATCCAAATTAAAGAACACGGCAGTCGCCTCCCACTCAGTATCGATTCACCAGCTGCTAACCACCGGGAGATAAAAAAATTTAAAAAACTGCCGTAACTCCATCGATGAGCGCAAACAAAAAGGAGCCTGTTCTTGCCCACGCAATTCTCTCAGCTTCTGATCAGAGGCCAGATCTCGCGAATTGCTGTGATCAGCGTGGGAAACGGGAGGCAGAGAAGAGCTAAATGACTAGCATGTGTGTCACCAGGAAGGAGACTGCAGAGTCTCACTTTAAAACATTAACTCAGGTAGTCCGGGCACGTCTCTTTGTGAAATCCAGGCAGACCTCTCCACTGCCCCCCGCAGGCAGCATTGTGTTTAGCACTCACCCCACAACAAGAGTTAGTTAGTGGCATTGAGTGAGCCCCGCAGCTGGTTTAAACCAGTCCTGCAGGGGTTCTCAAAAACAAAGATGCCTTCTCACTGGGTGGCCGGTGACACAACGGTTACGGAACTCAAAGTGTGACCGAAGGGCTGCTGACAGTACCCACAATGCCTTGCTGCCATGCAGTTGAGCAACACAGCCAGAAAAACTAGAAAAAACAAAAACAAAACACACACCAGAACAACCTAGCAGCAAATTAGCTGCGTGCAAAAAATGAGTCAATACATTAGGACAGGGGACAGGTCACCGGTGCGGCGTGATTTAAAAGGAGATGAGTGACAGCAGCACGGTTCACTTGCATACGAGCGGAAACGGCGCTCTCTGTCTCAGCGGCATGCGTGCACGCCCGCACGCACACGCCCACACACACGCCCGCACACACACGCTCGCACACACACACACACACACACACACACACACACACACACACAGACATACACATGCACGCGCACTTACTCATAGAGCTCTGACCACTCAGAGAGCTACGCAGGCTTTCCACAGACCCCCCTGCCTTTAGCTTGGGGGGCTTTTCCAAGGAGTCTGTGTCCGGCTGGGGAGACTGTGGGGAGCTGGGTGTGCCATCTGGGCTCGACTGTGGTAGATAACAGAGAGAGAGGCCTTTAACCCCCCCACCACCGATTACCTGTGTCACTGCAATCGTAACGACAGCACTGCTGAACCGTACAAAGATTGTAAAAAACAATATGAAATCTGAGAGAGGGGAAAAAAACTGGTAATTCATATTATGGCCGGCAGATGGCAGCAAAGAAGCATAAATTAATTATTCATCTATGTGGCATAAATTCGTAAAATGACTTGTGACTGGAAATATTCACAGATGAGACATTTTTAAGGAGGGGGCAATTCAGCTGCGCAACATATTTTTTAAAAAAGTAAAGCGAAGGGTTTCAGTGTACAGTTCACACCCCTCTGAGTGACGTTCCGCTGTCGCCAGAAGGTTCCTCCGGTTATTTTTATGACGGCACCTCTGCCACAAAGCAGCATTTTTGGAAATCCCACCCCCCTCGCCAGCCTCACCTTCTCGGCGCGCCACCTTCACGGTCTGGCAGCGAAATTGCAATAAAACACACAGGATGCGAGCATGCGGGCGCGGGCACGCACCTGCTCCGACGCCGAGGCGCTGTACTTCTTCGAGATCCGCTTCCGCACGGTCTCCTTGACGGACTTCACCTTCTTGGAGATGCGTGACGTGGTTGGGGACTTCAACACCTCCTTGTACATGGGCTCCTGCTCCTTGCTCTGTCGGGCAGAGACAGCAGAGTGCGCGGCGGTGAAAGAGCCGTCACCGCGAGCTTCGACGTCCTAAAAGGGACCACTGCTGAACCCAAGAGGCATTTAACTGAAAACGACTCATTCGGCTGAAAAATGCCACATTGAAAGATAAACTGACTCCCACTAACATCCAATCCGCTCACACACACTCACACTCGCCTCACTAGCACCATCTGTCTGCAGCACTCCTTTATTGCGCTTCCACGTCTACTTACATCAGGGTCCGCGGCCGTGCCAACCAAGTGGAGCGCGCGATTGGACAGGTCAAATCCGCCGAAGCTGCATGTCCTCTGCCGGAAAGACAACAGCGGTGGCGGTTAAGCGGCAGACTGAAAAAAAACGCCCTGTCCGCGAAGCAGCCATGCGCTGGGATGGAAGCTATCTGGATCATGGGAGAACGGGCGTAGGACATCATCGCCGCCACCGGAGGGCGCCTTTTCTTCAACCATGCAGGATATCAACTACACTAACCCTTGCTTGAATTAAGCATGCGATAACAAAAACAGACTACATACACAGCCACTATTACTGATACTTTACTGCCGTTTTATCACTATAATGCAAATGTTAATATCAAAGTAATTTAAGGTTTACAAGATTATACAATGGGTTTTTCCCACTAAAGACTTCCTTATACAAGACAAATGTAAAAATTCAAGAGTCCTGTACAAAATGAATATATTTCTGAGTACTTTAAACTAGGGGTAAGAAATGTTATAAAATGCCTCAGAGGTTTCTCAACGGAGTCTTCAGCTATCGCCACTGAACCTGGTGGAACCAGAGAGGTTCAGGGACCATATTGCCGGACGTGCTGGAAAGGGGTGATGGACCTAACACCTCAGATGGAACCGTAACCAGCAGATCCTACAGAAGTATGAGAATGCTCAACGTCTGCCTTGGACCGCCTGCCGTTCCCGGGTTCACATTATGCTTTGAGAAGATCCAGGCTCGTGTCAGAGTTCTTGAAAACAACACTGGTAAATAGAACTGTCGACTTGGTGGGTCCCAGATCATGGTGGGGGGGGGGGTCCGAAAACAGTGAGGTTTAGGGAGAGCAGTATTCATCCAGAGGAGGGGTCTTTAGATGGGTTGGAGTTGGATATTCAATGGGATGGACGAGCATGCAGAGCTTGTCGACAGAACAGGACCATCACCATGCCAACCAGTTCACAGTGGCAGAAAAAAAAAAACTCAAAAACAAAAAAAATACACTTAATTAATGGATGGTGACCACTTCCACTGAATACAAAAAAGAGCATTTTAGCTTCTTTAAGGCTGCAGAATAGCGTCACCTAGTGGGCACTACCCATGCCAACAGGTCTGCTTATGAAAAGCTTCTCAAACTGCATCCGGTCTTTGCGGTTCCTCCTTTAGCATGGAAGAGCCCCTGGGTTTGCAGTAGCAAACAAACTTACGGCCCAATGCAGTGTCGTAGAAGCTCAGAGGGAGTACAAATGACTCAGGTAGCTGAACTACAGCAGCTTGGTTTCTAATTTGCTGTGGTCTTCACTTACTGCGACCAAGCAGAGAACAAAGAACGAAAAATAGCAGTGGCTCAGAAACCAGCCCTAGGCCCGAACAGATAAACTTAGACACGAGGAAACCGCCCTCTCACAGATACTATTTTAACCCAGCTGCCTCAGGCTTGCATGAGAAAATACTCCATACTACGTGGCTCACGCAGGCAAGGTGAAGCACGGTGAAGCACGATCACTGAACACGAGCACTGGACTAAATGGCACAAACCTCGGGCCTGCACAACGCCACCGAGCATGTACCCCCCCTCACACTGCCACAAAGAATACCATTCTGCAGCCTTGCAAGAGAACCTAAAAGCTCTGCCAGAAGGGGGCGCTGCTGCACCGTCTCCACAGACTCACAGACTTTTGCTGAATGCGCAAGAGAACCCTTTTGGTACAACGGTCGACGCTGGCGGCCCACTTCCTGTCCGCCGCGCCGCCGTCTTCGTCCAGCAGGCGGCGTCGCAAGTCCTGCCGCTCGGCCTTGCTGAGGGTCCGATCCGTCACGGGCCGCACCAGTTGGGACCAGCTCAGGTGGCCGTGCAGGCTGCGCTCCACCACGTAGGTGATGTTGAACTCGCTGACGGCCGCGCGGCCGCGCATCCTGCGTGGCGGGAACGCCCAGCCGCCGCCCCTGGCTTTGTCTCGCAGGAGCTGCAGGTCGCAACGCGGCGGTGGCGACCCCGCCGGCTTGGCACGCGCCCGCTGGTGCAGCGGGTGCTTGGCGGAGTAGGAGTAGGTGGGGTCCGGCGTTTTTTTGGGCCTCGCCAGCCGCCGGCCGCCCTGCACGTCCTCGAGGGACACCAGGAGGCGGCGCCGTGCCCGGGGCACACAGACGCCGTACGCGCCATCGCTACTCACCCCGTGGCTGAGTGCCGCCAGGGCCTTCCGCATCTCCCCGTCCGGCATGGAGCGGGTCGCCCGCGGGTCCTCCGCGCCGTCGGCCTCCGAGAACGAGGTTCCACTGCCCGGCTTCCTGCCCGGCCGGATGGGGCCGTGGCCTCCGGCGCCCGACCTGCCGAAGGCTTTCACCAGCTTGTGGCTGCCCCAGGTGTCCAAGCTGCCGGAGGAGGGCGACGTCGCCGGGCTCCCCGCCTCCCCGTCCAGGGACGTCTGCTCCGGCAGCAGGGAGGAGCGCGACTCATTCGGGCTGAGGAGCGGCTTCTTCTGCACGCCGGCGTAGAGCGCCGACCTGTCCTCGCACGTCGGGGACGCCTCGAACCCAAGCGCATCTGCGGGATCGGGGAGGACTATGAAGCTCGAACGATCCCAGCAATCTGCTGCTTTCGCTCCTTGGCAAACCGTAGCACCAAAAGGGCCAAAGTTATCCCTTCTCTACAATGATCTTATATTTAGCCAAGGCCATGATCATACTTTATAATAGACATGTGCACTGCAAGCTGCGTCGTCAATCCAAGACAAACACTTGGACTATAAAAAGGAATTTATAAAAACACTCCAGGGGTGCTCAGCCTCACTGGAAAGCAAGCCCCCCCGCCCCCCTCCATCCCCAAACAGTGGCTGCCCGCCCCCTCCATACTGAACAACTCCCAAGCTCCCGGTCCTTACCCTCAGGCTTCCTGCCATCCTCCACCTTGATGAGCTTCATCCGCACCCTGCGGGTGGAGTTGACCAGCTTGTGCAGCCTCCTGAACTTCACAGAGTCCTCCAGCTCGTCGTCGGACGGTTCCCGGGACTGAGAGGTGGGAGGACCAGGAACCAAAGTCAGCTACGCCGGCAATGTCATCCAGCACTTCTGTTTAACTGAAGATGGTCAGTAAACATCAACAGTTTCCCATCCCATCCGACTAATGACACATTCACCAGTGCGGGACACCTCAGACCCCCCACCCCTCCCAGCAGCGAAATGGTCAGCCCCAGACTGCCAGTAAGATCACCATGGCAACCCAGGAAACAAACATTACAATTAAGGCCGCTCATGGGAGCAGCTGTGTTTGCCAGGGGTCCCAGCCCAAGGCGTGTGCTCGCCCCCTTCCCCAGTCAGGCCCAACGTCATGAAGCAGAGACCCGTTTCCTCCCCCGGCCTCAATCCACCGGGCTTGAATCCCGGGGCATGGGACCACACTGCGAGCAGAGCCTCCCAAACAGCCATTCTAGCCAGGGGCGTGGCAGCGACAGTTCTGTTGGCTCGACCACATTACCCAGAATGCCACTCGCACACAAAGCCACTTGGGTTACAGCTTTAAATTAAAAAAAGAGAAATAAATAAAAAGGTCAGTTGATTAGTGACTGTAAACATGCCATGTTACAGTGTTATTAGTGAGCATTAGGGGATGAATGATGGCACGTTACAGACGTCTAAGCCCCAAATCGCGCTGAAACAGCGAACACGGAAGCACACACCCACCAAATTCATAATTTTACAAGAGACAGTAAAATGTGAAATCATCCTGGCTGCAAGTCCTGCGTCTCGCGAGCCGTTTCCGTCCTTCCTCCGGACCTCACAGACATGACATCACACACGGACAACGGCCTCACAGAAAAACAGCCCGTCTCAAATCCTCCTCAGATTCCACCTTCAGAATTCAGAAAGCAGCGCTATCTTACAGACTTGGCGGTGTTGTTACCACGGAGCCCTGATCTCCCTCCAGCAGGGTCATGGGGGTGGGGGGGGGGATGGTAAGGCAAGGTTATGTGAACTTAAGCGAGGCGGTTAAAAAAAAAAAAAAAAAAACCTTTGACACAGACCATCAGAGGGTTGCTTGGGTTTGTGTACAGGCTGCACCTGCGATGCAACTGCAAAACCAGAGGCGTCACGGTCGCGTGACAGAGCGCGGCTTTGGAAAAATCATTCGATCGTGGTCTTTTTGCTCGGTGAGCGCACAGCGGTTCCCCTTCGTCTTGTGTTTTTCCACTCGTCACCGTGTTTGGACGCCAACACCCGCTGTCCGCCGCGTCCTCGAACCCAAGCCCTCGCCCATGGGTCGATGCTGCGCGGACTGGGGTTGGGATGGCGGAACGCGGGGGAGCGGGCACCGAAGGGTGACCTTGAGGTGGGCGGGGAGGTCGGGGGGAGAGGTGGTGAAAAGCAGCGGTACTTACATTACAGTTTGAGGACTCGATTACAGTGGGACTGGAGCAGTCAGGGCCCTCGGCATTGTCAGTACTGCCGGACTGCCTGTTGTGCATCTCATACTCCTTCAACTACGGAGAAGAAGAGTCAGAGAGAGGACTGTGGAGACTAGGGGCGGTAGGCAGCCACAGCTACAGGTCCGTCATTTCCGCAACAAACTGCCAATCACGGCTAGGAAAGGTGAAGGGTCAGTTTGAAAGAGGCGGACGCTTATGAGACATAGGATATTCCGAAAGGCTTCTACTTGAGCGATTATCCGGGGATGGAAGCGTGAAAGTGGAGCATGGGAACCTTCCTCCCCCCTCCCCCCCCATGAGGTGGACATGGCCGTGTGCAGAGACTAACCCCATTGATACGGAACATCCTCCCTACCGCTATCTAAAGTGGCTCCAGTTAGTGAGGACAACATTACTGAATAGCGGAGGTGTTATTTCCAGTTAGAGGCCAAAGCTGCTTTAGTGGGTTGAAAGGATAGAATGGGAGAAGAGTAGGTGGGGTTGGGAGGAGGGGCGGTGGCAGCCC
>JABFDZ020000111.1:1186729-1197323 GCA_019775955.2 Pollimyrus isidori
CCCCCCCCCCCCCCCCCCCCCCCCCCCCCCCCCCCCCCCCCCCCCCCCCCCCCCCCCCCCCCCCCCCCCCACCAAGGGTTTAAGGTCAAGCCTGAGTTGAGAGGGGTTAAGCGACAGTTTGGCCCTGCCGTGACATTCGGTTTGCGGGGTCTCCTGTGTCACGCGAAGTCTACCCGCACCTTTCGACGTCTGACGCATCACGCCTTTCTGCGACTTGCGAAAATTCGGCCAGAAAGACTTGCTCTTCTTCTTGCTGTCCCACCTCCCTGCAGGGTGAGACACGGGTGAGACTGCACTCAAGAGGCCAGATCCGGTAGAAAGAGAGCGAGAGAGAGAGAGAGACAGTGGAGTCCTTTAGAAGAGCGACCTCAATGCGCCGAGTCACCCAAACCTACAAGCTAAGACTAGTGTGGCTCCTTACTCAAAACAAACAGAAACTATTTTTACTAAAATAAGGAGGAAGAACATTAATCGAGCAGAACACCGGTACAGAGCAGGGCAGATTCTACATTCTTTCCTGTAAACAAGACACGGTCCATTTTTGTGGGATTTTCATCGCTTTCATGTTGGAAGCGGCAGACCGAATATCACCGAGATCCCCCCCTCCACATGGAAACGCAGCACGTGTACCACGGCAATCGCCGCAGGCACAGGGCTGTGGGGTTCATCTCCCAGGGCGAAGGTGGCTTCCGTACCGATCCGCCGATGGGGCCCGGCGTAAATTAACCGGGCGGCTGCATTTGCACGGGCCGTCGGACTGAAAGGTGCACCCAGTGATACGCGGGAGAGAGCGTTTACACTATCGTTCACGCTCACAAGAGAACGCGGTATGAATGAAGATGGAGAAATGAGGTCAGACGGAAGTGAGGACGACCATGCGCGACTAAATGCATGCGGACACACACACACACATAGGCACTCACCTCCGCAGCCCTCTTCAGAGCTCGACTTGTACAAGGGCACCCTGGAAGAAGGGAGGAGAAGAATGAGTAGAATCGCTCAGATTATCGGAGCTGCTGTCACCCGTCCACCCAGTGCCCCCTACAGCCCCCGCGAACGAGCTCACCGGCTTTCCGGAATGGCCCTCCCCATCCTGCCCTTATCCCGTCTCCCTGACATGCTGACCCTGACACGCGATTCAGTGTCAGCACAAACACAGAGGCAGACACTTCTGTTCCGGGGTCTGAGCGCCCCCCCCCCCCTCCTGCTGAAGGACCTCCAAGGCAGCAGCCAATCGGGGTGAACGCCCATTGTAGAAGGCGAGCTGGTTTCGGCACCCTCATTCTGGGGAACGGCGTATTCTCTTTGTAAAGGGAAGAAGCTTCCACCCACTTGTCATTGACGATTGGGGTTAAATGATGGGGAGGCTATGGATTCTGCTGTACCATGTGCTATTGAAGGCTGACCACCAGAGGGCAGTAGTGGCACAACGCTGGACATCTAGCGGATGAGCTGTAGTGAGGGGAGGCGATGGGAGCAGCCAGCCGCTGGGTGGGTCCGCGAGGAGACCATACCCAGCACGCCCAGGGGAATCACCGCGGCAGGCTCTGGTGGTTTGGGGCTGACATTCCGCAGAAGGCGGACACCCAGAAGGGCCAGCGTCGGCCTTATGGAACCCGGCACGCACCAACCACGCTCCACAGAGACTGGGTCACACCCAGGGTCACCCACTATCGCAGGTTTGGGCAAAAGCCACCCAGCCGGGCTCCCGGCTTTGACGGGCGGGGACACCGGCCTACAGCGGAGTCCCAAAGCCAAGGCAAAGGCTCATCCAGGATCCCTCTTCAGAAACATCAGGCTCAGAACATCTTGGGCTCTGCCCAGAAACATCTGCTAGCCAATCGCAAACAAGCTGCTTCAGGCGAAACAAGCCACATATCTACATCGCCACCTGCTGTAAGAGAAATGAAAGAAATTCCCTGGGACCCACACACACATAGCAGGACACTGGTAATACCTGGCAACCCACAGGGCAACAAGCACTTGGTCCAAGGTGGATTCTAAACCCAAGTAATAATTATAATAAAACAAAAAACAAACAAAAAAACAAATGCAAGTTTGTATGATGCCGCAGGCCTGTACGGCCAATTGCATTGGAGAGAGACCCGGAATGCGGCGGCCCAGTCCAGCTGGTTCCGCTTCCTGCAGGCCACAATGGGCTGTTCATGCAGTGGTCCTGGCTACGGTTCAGAACATTCTATGAGGAAAATTAAGTTACAGTGATACAGATCAATGGCATCGACATGCCGTCCCTCTGGTGAGAGAATTCACATCGCCCAGTGGGGTGGGGGCACAGCAAGCCCCTGACTGCAGACTGGCAGTGTGTCCATTTCATTCCCCCCCCACAGATGCTTTTTAGGAAGAGTTTGGGGACTTGGTGGCTTGATGGTTAGGGATGCGCACTTTTAACTGAAAGATTGCAGGTTCAAATCCCCAACCAGCAAGGCACCACTGAGGCACCCTGAGCAAGGTACTGCCCCCAAGCACGGCTCCCCGGGCGCTGAATTAGCTGCCCCCTGCTATGTCACATTGTCACATATGGGTTAAATAGAGAGGACACATTTCTTTGTGGTGTGTCAACCACAACCACAACCATTGACCACCCGATTCTGAACGGGCACGTGCAGGGCATGACTGGTCTCTCAGGAGACAGCCAATCGCCAGGACTGCCCACTCAGACACTGGCTCGGCCACTCGGTCCTGAAATCGCGTTTGGGGGGGGGGGGGGGGCCCACAGCATAGTGCGTGGGCCGAGAGCCCCAAGGAAGGGGCATGCTGTGAGAGCCCTACGCCGCTGAGCACCACAGTGTGAGCACACTCCCCCCCCCTCCCAGAGTGTGAAGGACCTCGCGGCCGTATATGGTATCTCTGTTACCGTGACATTCGTCTTAGAGAGCAACATGCTCACAGCAGATGCAATTCTAACACACCCCGCACACACAACCAAGGGTGGCGTTCGACCAGAGAGACCTGACTAAGAGAAGCAGTCAGGGACTTGTAATGAACGTCTCTGTCCGAGCTAGTGGGGGACACCGAACCCCTGCCAGACCCCCTTTGTGACTCTGTAACCCCCTCCCCCATTATGGCCCGCTCCACATGCCCAGAAGGTAAACAGTAGAGGATGCTCTTACAAAGCACAGGCCAATCGGACGGCCTCTCATCACACTCACTCCTCTCCTATTGGCCGGCAGAGACACAGAAACAGCATGAACTAGGACTTAAATTACAGCAAACTGTAGCACCTTTTAAGAAATTTGCTGTCGTGGGCAAACACATCCAGCAGAGTGGTTAAGGCATGTGTCACACACAATAATACAGTCCAAGGTCGGAGGACTTGCATTTTTATCTTATGTTCTAGTCATAGACTCCCTCACAGAAAAACATTAAAAAAAACAGTGAGCGCCCACTCAGGGGCTAATAGCTGGCTAGACAGATGGTACAAATGCAGCATCGGGGCAAAGACACGGACCCAAGCCACTGTGGCGCATGCATGCAGAACCAGTATGTCATCCCAGTGGGTCACGAGAGACACTTCCCTAGCGACAGCGACTGGTCACTTTTTCCGCTCCCGGAGTCCCATCTTACCAGGCAGTTGATGACGCCAAGTAGGGAGAAAGGCTGGCAGGATGCCCCCACGAAGGAGGGTTCAAGGAGGCTGGGACACAACAGGATTTCCTGAAAACAGTGTGGCTGGACTAAATAGGATGCGGGTAGCCATACCACTGAGGCTAGGGATGGGGGGCAGCAAGGGGGTTACGGACTACGCAACTCTAGACAAAACCTCGAAGAATCGACCAGAACCGCGTCAGCCTACCCAGCTGTATAAACACTGAGGACTGGAATGATGCCTTTTGAGGAAAGGTAGTGCGCCCCCCCCCCCATCTCTGATGAACCAGTTCCTGTAGTGCTCTTTAGAGTTATCGCAGCACGTCCAGCTTCCTGCCAATCAAGGGGCCCCGAGGAATGCTGGGAGATCAAAGCTGGACCGCATCCATGTGACCGTTGTGCATTAACGCGGCCCAGCACCCAGTCATCAAAAATTAAAGCTGTTTAAAGGCCAATCCAGTGTTTACCTATTCATCATGTCAGCCCATTTACCGCGACCCCAAGCAATCAGCACCTGACTCAGGACTGCCCCCGCGCCCACGAAGGGGGGTGCCATCCCGGAAACACAAGCTGCTTTCTGCGATCTAGGCTCTGGGTCTCCTAAACCAGTCACCCCCTCACTGCCACCACACAATAGTGGGAAGGAAAGGGGGGGGGGGGGGCTTCCGCTTACTCAGCTTACTGTGACTGGGGAGGGGGCACAAGGCCAAGGATATGCTGATGAAGAGGGCACGGCATGGAAGAGGCCTGCGTCACCGAGGAACATCCCAGATATGAGCACCACATCTTCCACAAAACTGGGGGGGGGGTGTTACTCAGCGATTAAGTCACGGTCAACAGTGGTGACCCCTGAACACGCAGTGCTCCTGCATGCTGACTCATTGGAGTGTAGCCAGGCTCTGACTCGGAACTTTTAAGATGACTCAGCATGGCTAGCGTGTGGAGCGACTTGTGGAGAAGAGCATGCTTACTTCCTCTCGCTCTCGGGTGTGGACACAGCGCTGCTGAAGCCCAGTGACTCCTGCGGACAGAAGGTAGGGGGCGCCGGGGTTAGTCGGCGGCCATCGACATCGTGCACGTCACCCCACCTCCTTCTCCTCTGCCCCCGAGCAACTTACCTGGATCTCTGTCCGCAGCTGGAGCTGTGAGGGGTGACTGGCTTCTGCCTTCTCCTGGAAAAGAGAGCCAGAGAAAACCATCAATGACCAGGTAATCGCCACCGTTACACTGGTGCCACACTGGCACTACACCCATGCTACACCCACGCTACACCCACCCTACTTCTTGCAAGGGTTCGCAACACCACGAGCTTCTGCAGTGATCCAAGCGGGACTGGATTAACACGTTAAGACTGGTTCAGCCAGCAGGAATGAGAGGCGTAGAGGACTCGCGGCGGGCCCGGAACACACCTCCACCTGAGGGTAATGCCAACCTGACTGGCAGGTTCATGGAGCAGCAGGTTCTGGCTTCTACTGAGGGCATGGAAACAAGTGATCCTCAAATGCAAATCAAAAACTAGTGAAGATATTCCACCTTCACCAACCCGGTGGGACCTTACGAGGCTTTGAAGTGTGTTCAAGGATTACCAACAAGCAAAAGCCCGTTGTCTCCCGCCCTTGGCAGGTGATGCCTTTAAACCTCTGTCAAACCCATTAGGCTGACCCACCCATCAGCTCCACAGCTAACCAATTTCCAGGCGAGCCAGCAAGGAGAGTGGCAGGTCTCGTTAGATCAGAATTCCTCTAGAGCTGAAAACATCAGACTCCGAAGCAGCCACCCACATTCATGTGCTTTCCCCCCCCAACCCAAGTACTTAATGCGATAAAAAAAAACTCCTCTCCAATCCAGTCCACGTGCTGCAAGAGGGACGCATCGATGCAGCCTGACGTGCGTCCCAGCAGTGCAGCGACGTGAATTCGCGTGTCGACCTACCGATTAATAAAATGTCTAACATGACAAAACATCCTGGCTCCTCAGAGACACCCCCAACATCCGACACCCAGCAGCTCCCTGAATCTGCATGAATCACACAATGCAAGGTGGAAGTGTGTCAGCTGGCCGCAGATCGCTGCCCGATGAGACCGACGCCGTATATTAAACGCAGGGAGGGTAAGCGAGGTCTTCGAGTCACCGGATACCGAAACTGGCCGTATAAAATGCCTGTATCACGAACGACTCCCAAGTCCGGCGAGTGACCAGTGTTGGGAAATGCAGAGATGTTTCCCAGGCCGGACGAGCTGCGAACACACGTCTTATGCGGGGGGTGAATCCCCCAGGAGGAACATGAATCAGCCTCGGGGTCGCTTCCCGTCTGCCCCGAGGAAATGACTTCACGCCTCGCGGAGGCCGTCGCGATGTACGACAGACGAGCGTACGCCTTAAACGGGGAAGCACATGTGGGCTTCTGCGATCCTCCGAGTCAGATATCGAGCAAGACCCTGGATCAACCGACAGCTTCGTGCTGGCAACGGTCCTGATATGGTGCCAAGCTGAGGACAGAGAGGAAGAATGTGTCATTAGATGGGCGTGCAGGACAGGATGGCCGCACCGTCTGCCGAGGGACAAAAAAAAAAAAAAACGAGAGGGTCAAACCCTCAGGAAGCTCAAATGCTGCTCCCTCTGCTATGACCTTTGACCCCCCCCCCCCCCAAAGGAATACCTCATATGTCCAGATTCCAGCCACTGGCCTTTGCCGTTCGGTGGTGGAAAGAAGATCACAGCCTAAAGCGAGTATTTAAGCAAAGCGTGGGACAGATGTCAAACAGGATGTGCCTTAGAGACGCAAGCAGAGCCGCTGGTGCAAGAAAGGCTGCGGGCCGGGGAGAGGCGGCTGGCCGCAAGTAACGACACGACACCCTACAACTCCTACTGACATGGCAACGACGTTTAATTAAAGCAGAACAACACACTTGAAAAGAAGAGAAAAGAAACACTGAAAACTCAGAAATCATAACTCTGCTTAAGAGGGGAAAAACATGGGGAATTTGTTGCTTACGGACAGCACGCATCATCCCCCCCCCCCCAAAAAAAAAAAAAAAAAGAGGAAGGTGGTGCCCCTCTGTAGGCCCCGAGGATGGCGCTTTCGGGAGGACCTGGTTCAGAGCGTGGCTTAGTGATCGGAGAATCTGCTGAACAAACAAGCCAGGAGGATTTCAGAAAAGGGAAACAGCTGCTCGTCCCAAATTTCTGCCAAGAACAAAATCGCGGTTTATTTGGGAGGGGGGTGGACAGAGGGTGAGTTTTAGCTGTTTCAGTATCTATTTAAGCGAACAGTGAATAAAAAAGAATAAAAAAAAATAAAAGCCTCGCCAAGAGGGACTGGCCTCTGCCGCGGTGCCATAATCTGGTCACCATGCACCCCCTCGTTTAGGGAGGTGTTCAGTGTCGGCTCGGTCATATCTAAGAGATCAGGCCGCTCGTCTGGCATCTGGAGGCCTCGCAAAAATAAAATAAAAAGGAACATTAAAAAAGCAGAAGGTTTCATGCTGAAATCAGAAAAAACTTACTTCAGACTTCAGTGAATGACCAAGGCTAAGAATCCAGAAGTGTAGACAAAACTTCTGTGTTTATCAAACAGAACGGGACGCATCCCATAATAAACAGTACTGTAAATGAGAGGGGTAGCGTCTCGTACTCCGCCTGGTCACCGTGGCGATGGCTCGCCTAAGAGCGACCCTCCATTACAGCTTCAGGTTACAGATTCCACAGGTCCAGACTGAAAACAAACAGCCGGAGATCACGTCACGCGTCTCCTTCCAAACAAATTCTGAGTCTCCTTCGGAAGAAGCTTCAGAATGCTGCCTGTGGCTCCTTTGTGTCCCAGAGCCGGTTCTGCTGGAGACTGCATCACGCCACCTTGTTATTTAGTGCGAGAGCCCAAACAGAGATGATCTCCTTAGCGGTGGCTTTGCCCTCCGGCAGGCCGCTCGACGTGTTCCTCACCGGCTACCTCTGGCTAATCCCGGGGCTGCATGTCGAGTTCCTGCCAGGCCCGTTTCCACCGTCACACGGTACCGGGTATCACTCAGCCTCTCCCCAGACGGCAGCCTTCAAACCCACGTCCCAGTTGCCCTATAAGGGAATTCTGGGAAGGCCAAAGCCTAAGGGGACCACATCAACCACGAATCTTCAAAGCTGGCCTCTCGCCCCCCATAAAAAAAAAAGAGGGGGCCTTGGAGAGGTGGTGACAGCCTGGCAATACGGCAGCTCCAATCACCCTCGCGTGTTTGGTGTTGCTTGGCCACAGCTCACCAGCGTTTCCACGGTCTGAGGTCTCCATAACCATAAAACCGGGAACCCCCCGCCAAATTGGAGAAGAGAAATAGAGACCTTGAGGTTTCACTATGTCTCACAAACGGCTGAACCCTTCTGTCTTCTCAGGACACTTTTCCACTGCATCAGGTTCCACGCTTTTATTGGCTATAATATATTAGGGCTGCACAATGTTGGGGAAAAATAATTCATACATACATTTCTCACAAACCCAGCAAGGATGAAAATGATTGTAATCGTCTCGGAGAACGCATGCAGGGCTCATGCAAAAGCAGTGGATTTATAAAACATGTACTTCAAAGTCCTGAAAAGGAACAATCATTAAAATTGCAAAGCTTGCCAAGTTTTGTTTCCTATAACAAAGTACATAATAACATAAGAAATGTACAAACGAGAGGAGGCCATTCGGCCCATCAAGCTCGCTTGGGGAGAACTTAACTAACAGCACAGAGTTGTTAACGTCTTATCTAGCTTTGATTTTAAAATGTTTTGGTCAAACTTAAACCCCCCCATGCAATAATGTCCTGACCGTATGAAGGTATGAAAACAGCTTGATCTTATGCCAGCTTTTTTTCTGAAAATTGCATATTCCCCATACACCCAGCCCTTTAAGGTACTACAACCATTTTTTGAAATCGGTACAAAATATCCTGCCTCACCTTGCGATGTCATTCAGCACCGGTACAAGTTTTTATGCCAGTTGAAAACGAACACCTTGTAGTACCGAACTTTTGGTACTTTCTTGAAGTACAAAAAGTAAGGTATCTGGTGTGGCAGAAAAGCTCCTTCAGAGGCACATGCACGGCGCTGGAGTAGGTATGGCCAATGTGCAGAACTCCCTGTGGGACTGCAGCATCAAAGAGCAGCATGTGGGGATTAGAACCATGACCCCTGACCCTAGATCACATGCCCCTGGGTCGCCGGGAAGTGTCATGACGTGGGTAACGTGGGGTGTTGGGGTTAACCACAACCAGTGTCACAGCGGGGTTCTGTCCTGCTGCCCTTTACGGCTCCCAAACAAAGGCTGCCACCCCCCAAACACCCCCGTAAAGGTTAAATCCCAGACGGTAAGTGTAAATGCCAGCTGACGTAATTATGGTCAAAGCCCCTTTGAAATCTGTAGCCATTGTTCCAGCTGGCTGTGACGGGGGGTTTGTTGGTGGGGAGGTACCACTCCTCCTTTCCTCACAGCGAATTCACGTTTGCTGACAAAACACGTCTGCGTGTGAAACGCAGCTTAATGGGCTCATTAACACGCTTAAACATAGCAAGACATGCTAAACATGTGCTAGACACAGGTTTCAGATACCTGCTGGGTAATTCTTGCTAACCCAAGAGCTTCCCTGTGGCGGGCCGTTCAGCAGAGGCACTGCAATGGATCCTTTTTGGGTCACGACGCCCAAGCGTATCAGACGTGCCATGACCCGGTGGCTCATGGGCTCGCAGCTCCGAGTAGAGCAGGTCCAAAATGAACCACCCAGTAGCTGCCGTTACCATGTTCAGTCTCAGGTCCAAAAAACAGCTGAGCCAAGACATCATCTGACCCAAGGCTGTGTAAACACCGTCCTCCACACGGGTGGCATCCTGCCCCCCCCCCAGAACGCTGTATACTCCCTCCCCCCTACAGGCACATCCAGGAGGCCACAACTGCCAAGCGTGTCCATCCCAAAGCCAGTGAGCTCGACGCAGATACTCAAACCCGGCCCTCCGCAGGACTGGCCAGGGGAAGAACATCGTCGGACTAGGGTTCGACTCACCACCCACCAGCAATGGCCCTGGCTCATGGCGTTATGAGGCCCCCAGTTGGCCGCCGGTCTGTGGCCCTTCCCATAAACAAAAGGACCCCTTCGAGAGAAGTTTACGCATTCAAAATATTCGAAAAAATAAAAAGGCGGAGTTCGGCGCTTTCCGCCCGTTGCCGGGCAACGGCCATCCGCTGCGAGTGTCAGGCGTGAGCTGGCAGCTGCGACCTCCCAGCCGCGGGGGTGTGCGTGAGGGGGGGTGGGCCGGCAGGGGTCCCGGCGCATTGGATACCGACACATGGGCGTAGCACAAGACTGGGAAGAACAGCTCTCTGTACAGACCTTCCAAGCCCCCCCCCCCCCGGTCACTGGTTACTTGGCAACCACTTGCTGGCTCCCCCACATCTCGTCGAAAGCACCCCAGGAATGACAATGTCCCTCTGAAGGAGAATCAGGGGGAGGTTCCTGTCCAGGAATCTAAACAACGTGTACAACATACACGGCTGTCTCCAAACACTGGGGGGGGGAGGGGGGGCGACAGAGGCTCACCGCTTCTGCGTCCTGGGACACGCTCCGCTTCCGCAGCTCCTCCATCCTCTCAGAGACGTCGCTGAAGTGGGTGTTGTAGTACTCGGAGTATTCCTGTGCCAGGTCGTCGATGTTCCCCAGGGATCCGTCCTGCAGAGACGGGAGCATTTCGACGGTCAGGCTGAGGTTGGGTGAGGAAGGGGGGGCGGCAATTAGCAAAGTGTCACAACACAGCCATGGCTGGGAGCAAGCGGTCGAACGGTACAGAGCGGAATGCTGATGTGGAATATCACATGGGTCAAGGTACCCTGAACACTGAGGTGGGGGGGGGGGGGGGGGGGTTGGTAAGTACAACCCCACCCACCAAAAGGCAAACGGTTGACCCCGGGAAAAAAAAAAACCCAAAATAAAATTGGGGGGATAAACCACCAACCCGAAAAACGGAA
>JABFDZ020000111.1:1197516-1211567 GCA_019775955.2 Pollimyrus isidori
CCCCCCCCCCCCCCCCCCCCCCCCCCCCCCCCCCCCCCCCCCCGCCCCCCCCCCCAGAGGTGGCATCCGGAGCAGGAAGCGGGCGACTCCTGCAGGGAGCCGAATGCAGGAAGGAAATCAAAGCAGAGCGCTGAGCACATCAGCACGGAGACACGCCCGGCTGCTATACAAGCCGCTCTGAACCACTTACCAAGAGCTATATGGCACACCCTGGATAGGGCGGGGCCACACACACACACACACACGCAACCTCTGCAGGGCAGCATTCAAACCCACAACCCTCCAGCGAGTGCACTTCCCTTAGCGTCCTCCTCAGGCTGACGAATCGTCCGCCCAACACGGGCCGGGCCACTAGCTGCGAGCAGCAGCATTCCATTCCGGCCATGAATGAAAGCGATGATGCAACGCGGCCAATCCTTAGATCATCGCCGGGATAAGCATTCTTGGAATTCTGTCCCCCCTGCTGGGACCATGCGAGTCACACCACACATTCCAAAATCTGGGTCCAGCCCATGGATCACTCATAACACCCCCCACACACACCTGGCACACCGTGATAGCTGCTACATGCGACATGCTATTACATACAGCCAAGGGTGTAAGAGACAGAGTGATACTAGAGGGGACACAACTTAATTCAAATGCACATTTTCTGGGGGGTGAACGAAGCCTAATTAAATACTGGGGGGTACGGGCCCCCCCATCCCAGCTACTCCCATAGATGTGTCCCAGTGAAGCATCTGTCTTGGGGCATTCATGGCCCAGGCCAAAATCCTAGGGGCTGGATGTGTTAAAATAGCTGAAATTCCAGTCTCGTGACCATGGGCTTTGGGGTGTGGCGGAGGTGCTGCTGGGGGTCCCATTGAGAGCAGCCGTGACCGACGCTAACATGCAGCAGCCGTGCCGCAGCGTTCAAGACCCGAATGCTGGAGGAGAAAGCAGCCCAAGCCTGGAGGGGCTGACTTCCACCCCCCACCCCAGCACAGACGACGTTCCCGTAAGCAAAGACGACAGGCTCCTTGTCCTTGCAGTGATGGAATTTACACCAAATGATTCTTGCGGTATTAATGGGAAACAGGTACTTGGAAAAAAACTGCCAGATATCTCCTGCCTTTCTGCGGAGCTCCTGCCTTGAGATAAGGGCAGCCGTGACTCATCTCTAGGACCTCCGCGACGGCGCCGAGGCGAGGCGCCTCTTCCAGGATGATCTGATTAGGCTTAGGGAAGTGAGGATGGCGGGAAGAGGCAGACAGAGGTCTTGGCGCTCCCGAAATCGCGTCTACGGGCTCTGCACGGCACCGGGCAAACTTAAGCGCCAAGGAAACCGATTCCCAGGTGACGAAACGGGCGGAGAGGAGCTCTGACAACCGCCGTCAAAAGCAGGACCCGGAACTTGACCCCTTTCGCCCATGACATGTTCTTCCCGTCCTCCAATCAAGGAGGGCACACTTCCGGACCCCCCTCTCTGCGTCACACCAGCCCCCTTCCCAAAATAACTTGACAGCGAGCAAGGTGTGGGTACTGGGGGGTCAGGGATCGGAGATCCTCACAATGCCTCCCCCAGCTTGTACCATTAAGGAACCATTACATCGCCACTATTATTAAAAGCCTCATACTTCGCACCTGGAAGCGGCAAAACCGTGTCTAGATTCCATCCACGGCAGCACAAGGCTGAACTCACGTGCGACGACTTGCAGGAAAATCTCCCAAGATGCAATGCGGGGTCTTACGCAGCAATTTCCCGCTCCTGCCAATCCCCTTTGTGCTCATAACCTGACGTGCGGCCAAAATAAAGTACTCAGGGAAACCACAAACACACACCCTGGCATTCACACCTGGACTGGGGCAATAATTCAAAGAAAGAGTGACACTGCAGTTAGGTAACTTGTCACTGGCATTTTCTGAGAATTTGGAAAACTCTCCCCTAACTACACTGAGAAAAAGCATTAAAACCTAATTAAGAGAAGGAAGAACTGGCCAAACGGATGCTCAATGCGTACGTTTATATATTACTCACACTTAATGCATTATTACTGAGTTTGTTCCTACAGAAGCCTGGGTGGGATCCACACCAGCATCCTCCTGGCATGGAGCTCGGGTGTTGGGGTGAGCTGGGACATCTGGGCTGGCCGGGTTTGGCGCCACTGCGCTCGCAGTCAGGGTGGTGGCAAGCTTAGTCAGCCGGTCATCCAAAACTAGGCTAACCTCTAACTCGCCATTGAACTCATTGTGAAGACATGGGGGCGGCGATTGTCACATTCAAAAATCATAATAGCGTAACAAGAAAGGCTCACATACACAGACACCAGACACCCACACAGAGCTCCATTTACAGAACCCGCCGCTTCAGCGGAATCTGCCCCCGGCCCAAAAGAGACGGTTCTTACTCTGAAACCTCAGGCCCATGACAGACCTGGACTGCGAGTCTCTTTCACGGGGTCTGTGTGTAAACACAGAGCAGAACTGTCCTTAATCCAAAGCTGCGGTAAGAGCCGTTTATGCGGAGAGCCAGATCAGGCCCGTATGCAGAGTCCGGACCTACATAAGCGGCCCGTTGTTGCTGCCCGGCTCGGCACAGATTGGACCGCGCGCGCACACACAAACGCCAGGTAAGCAGACACACGGAGAATCCGAGTTTTCGCTTTCACAGGAAGACTAGCTAATGTACTAGTAGAGCATATTTGTCAAGTTAACTTGACAGGATTTAAAAAAACAAAAAAAAACAAACAAACTTTGCAACACCGGGTGGATCAAACATCACCTGTCTGTCACAACAGCGAGTTACTACCAACTCCCATAATGCTCAGCAATCGCATGCCATTCAGCCATGCAGATCAAATTCATAACACGGCTGACGCATCCAATGAATACAACCAAGCAGAATACTGCAGGCCAATGGGACGTTCCCGACAGCCAAAAGGAACCTGATCAAAAGATTCTCGGATATTCAAGGTATGGAGCAAGCGCGATTCTTCAGGAATTACGCTGCACCCCACCCTCCCAAAATTAAGTTATATTGACTCTTGACTTAGAATTCCTAAATGCTGGCATTTTTTCACCAATACCAGAGGGTTGCTGATTCACACCCCAGGAAGGGCCGCACTGAACTACTTCAGAACCCCCGCCCCCACCCACCCGCCGGGGTCAGGTTCTTTAAAAGAAATCACATTGCCAACAGACTCGTCATCCCATTTATGAGTCTAGGGCTACAGGCAAGATCTGTTGCAGGACACGGCACGCAAGTTCGCTGGGGCTCGGAGAGCAGACCACAAATACAAGGAAGTCGGGCGCTCAGAATGACTACTCGGCACCGCAGCCGCTGCGCGTCCATTCCGCGGCGAGCTGAGCGCGCACGTAGACATTCAGCCCTCGAATGGCTCTGTCACCCCGTCCGCAGGTCTGAGCATTATCAAACAAACATCCTTGCTTGGGAGGACAAATACCATGACCTTTTCCAGAATTAAATAATCTATCCCTCTACTCTGACGCTTCTGTAGCTGACTAACCAGTCCATTTGTTCCTCTTTGATCTGAATTATAAAGTGCCCCCTTCAGACCAGAATCTGGGTTTTACCTGTTATACTGAAAGCAGAATGTGACAAGAGGTCTTCAAAGACCGGAGACGCTATGAGTCCCTACGACGTACAGGTAAACACGTAGCGCTTTCCACACGCGCTTAGATAAATCACGGTGGATCAGCCAATATGCTGCAGATGCACTCAGGCTCCTGCCGGCGCCATAGGCTACAACCATAACACATGGCGGGTCCTGTACTATTCTTTGACCATTCAGAGATTTCCAGTTTGATCATTTGGCAAAGTTAATGATGAGGGGGAAAGCAAAACAAGTCGCACCAGATTGCGGGCCACTGAGACACAGGCTGAGTGTCTTACCACCCACCCCCACCCAGACACACTCAAGATTCTGTGCATCTCACTGAAGTCAAAATGTGTAGTCACTATGGAATTTGCATGAACCCTACGTCAAATTACACCTCCCGCAAACTCTGAATCGAACAACATGTAAAATCATGTAAGTGTAAACAACAAAAGAAAACTTCAAAACAAAATCCCAATCACAAAATCTGCAACCGTATTTAAATTACGCATTTTTCCCATCAGTGCATAGAGCAACATGAACGGCATCTTGGTGTTACCGTGCCAGAAACGGAAAAACCTTCAACAGCAGCAGGACGAGGCTTCACACCAAGCCATAACAGCCGGCATGGCGGAGCACCAGCATATCACGGCCAGAGACGCACCTCGACCTCAGATGCCTGTAAGCGATACCGAGCTTCTGAACTACACCAAGGGAGGAGGAAAACAGAGAAGAGCCGCGGTACACATGGAAAAAGCCCCCCCCCCGAGATAAACAGCGCCGTGCTGCAAAACTACCATCTAAACGGCCAACCTGCGAGCCTGTTGAAGCCCCAAACTGCACCCCCCGGGCATAGGATTCAGCCAAACGGCTGGAAAAACTCTGGTTGTCCGCAAGCCTCTGGATTTAAGACCTTAAAATGCAGGAAGAAAACAAAAACGTGCACGGGAGACCTTAATAATAATAAGTTCTGGAAAAATACCTTCTCAGACGCAGCAGTTTTGAACCCGGTTAGGAAATCCGGTACATCAAAATAGAGTACAATGTAAGAACGATGCGCACCGGTCAAGAAAAGTTTATATCAATACGTGTGTGTGTGTGTGTGTGTGCGCATCACACTAATATCTTTCAGTGATTGCCTTGAAAACTACAAGTTGCAGCAAGTTTCCTGTAAGCGCTTAGGAAACAGGGCTATTTAACCTGTATGATTAAAAAACCGTTGAAAGTACTAAGAAAGTACTGCATGTTAAGTAACATGATAGTTTCTAGGGGAGCTAGGAAGGGGAAGACGGACACGCAATAATGAAATGAAAATGCATTCACGATGTTTATAAATCAGTCGGAAAAACAGGATACACAACAATATACCGCCGAAGAAAACAGCAGATCCAAAGCTCTCCCACGTGTTACATCGAAACATCCCGTCAACGTGAGCAGCGACATTTAAAATACAGCCGTGGTGTAATGGAGACCGACGTAGGCATAGTATCGCCAGTACTGAAACTTTACAAAGGAGGCTGCTGGCCAGCAGGAAAAAAGCACCTACCATTTTCAGGCGATATCTTACACCATCCCCAACAAAACCGGCACAGATCCTCGCCAACTTTGCGCTCCGATTTATTCCCGCAATCAATAGTCGGTCTGCATAATGGTCGGTAAAAAAAAGTTCCTATCGCAAATTAGGACAATGCAGGCATTAGCCCGCTAAAGCGGTCAGTCGTGATTTACAAGCTGCAGCTATCGGCAGTCAACAACAGAATAGACAATGAGCCCTTCTTTTCAGAAAGACTTTGTTACCTTCCTGTTACCCCTCCCCCAGCTGTCCCCAAAACTTACCAACATCCCCATCACATCTGCCCATATCTTAGAGAAACTGTCAGGCACGCTGGTGTCCGTCGGACTCTCCTTGGCAGCGGAAGATGCCTGCTCCCCTTCCATTATTTCGCGTTTTATCGTCCCTCTTGAGATCGGTATTAATTTTGCAGTGCCAGTGAGGAGGTATGTAAATACGTAGCCATCCCGGACGAAAAATCCAGCCTGATCTCCATACGGAAGTTTTTAAACATTTTTCTTTTATTGTTTTGGATCAGACGCAGATAAGGTTCTGAAATATATTTATGAAGAACTCTTGCTGAAAAGGGCTTGGGAAAAGCATGCAATTTCTGTGCATCCAAAATATGTCCTTTAGACCTTTAGATGTGTATTTTAAGCTCTATTTTGAGTAGCCGGTTATGTCACAGTGCGAGAAAACAGATTTGACAATCGCCCGAAAACTTCACTGGATAATTTCTCTGCATCCCGCAGCCTCCTAGCCGGCCCGAACCAAAAACTTACTGCGGGGGGGGGGTTCTTTAAAATGCACGGTAAACCCACGGCCGCCGTGCCCTACGAGAAACGACCGGCAACCCGACACAGAACACCGTAAAAAAAATTTAAAGTAGTACACATTGAAATACGTATATAAGTCTGTTTTTTTTTTGTTTACACTCTGGATCCTCCTCCTCCAAACATGACCCCCCCATACTTTCCTTCACATGAGTGCGCTCTCTGCTTCCAGCAAAAACAGTTGAGCAACAAAAGGTTCCCTGGTTGTTACTACTGTCTATATAGAAAGAGAGATAGGTGCGGGATTGGGGCAATCAGATTACATAAAAAAACAAGGATAAGTATCTATGGGTGCTCGTAAAAGTCGCACAAATCACCTTAATAAACTGGCAGTGCTTCTATCATTCTTGCTTTTCCTACACTCCTTCTCCGCGGAAGAGAAATACGCAGATAACAAAGGCATCTCTCCAGAACATTGCGTGGATGATTATTTTCTTTGAAAATTGCGTGTGTTCTTGCACCTATGCAAGATCTGACCGGTTCTCAGTAGCAATAAAAAAAAACCTGTACAGAATGTGTTTTCTGAATCGTATCGCAAATATAAAATGCTAAAGCTTATTTAACTTAACGAATTCTGCTAATCATGAGATTTGGGAAACAACATATCAACATTTAAAAAGGCCCGTATTTCTGTATTAAAATACCCTTCTGATAATAGTATAGACTGTCCACGATTTACAATTTATGCGGCTTCATTTAAGGTGATTCGCACGTACCACCGACGTTTAAAAAGCAACGTGAATGTATGTAAACATAAATTTCTGACGACAGTTCGCCTGGCAGCATACCACAGTAAGTACTGTACTGAGATGAATTTCCCGAAGCCTTAGTGCTACGTCGTTCGCAAGTTCTGTGTTAAAAGAGAGAACTTACACGAATGACGTACCGTTAAAGAAGCTTCGGGAAACTCACCCACTATGGCAGCGCGACTATCCTAGTCTCACACGCATATCCCAGTGTCATTCTTACTACGATCCATTACAACGCACGACCTCCGTCGGAACTAAACCCAGTCGTGAGTCGGCGTGCTTTTCCCTACTAAAATCAAAACCCCAAAGCATCTCGGTAGTATTAAGGAGTTATTTTAAAATTTATTTTAAAAATTGTGACACCAAACCAAATTCAAAATTGATCGTAGTTTTACAGTTATTCAAACCAATGTAACTATACCACTGAAACCACACCTGACCAACCCAGACGGCGTTACGTCATTAGCTAAAGAAGAAAGAATTATATTCATGTCATTCACAATGGCTGGCATTGACACGCAGGGTAGATGAGCTCAGAAACAAAATCAAGAAACATAAATACGAGTGAATAAATGTTATAGACATCTAACTAAATCCATTCTCCTGATATTTTTTTTGCCTTCCACTGTCAAAGAGTAGTCAGAGGAGTCAAGATTGACCCCTAAAATTCTCCCATGCCAGCAGCTATTCTCATGTCATTATTATTAATATAGTAAGTACTTCCATAAAGTGACACACAGGCCTTAGAGACTTCTTTATTGTAGAACTTCCAAGACGTTGGGCCACTTGGGTAAGGCTGGGTAAGCCCAATTCTTTAAACTCTAGGTTGTGTGATTTCACCACTAAGACAGGGACCTCAGGCATGGGGCTGTCATGTAAATAACTTTATTCTTCTTTCATTTAGAACTGCTGGAAGGTGCTTCTCTACCGGCAAAGAAGGTTCACAGTTCCAACACTTATACCAAATTTCTCCATGTGCCCGTGTCGTTCAGAGTCGCCGCCTTTGCCGAACGTTTTCAGTAATACCAGTGCAATTAAAATATAATCTCGTTCTTTGCCAGGACACATTCCCTGGAAGCAGGATCCGGCGAATAGAAACAGCTGCAAAGGTCATGTGACACATACCAAAACAGACCAGAGTAGGAAAACAGGGATCTGCATTCTCACTTCATCCTAGGGGGAAAATATACCAAAAATACAGGAAAAGAACACGATCCCATCAGAGAACTCGGAGAACCCTGCGCTGGAAAAAAAAATACCCCCAAGAATAAGATCACTTTAGTATGATCATGAAAATTAAATTAATGCATCGTGTGGGCCCTGATTTCTTATTAAACCATGCTGGGAACATCAGTGAAGCGTTTGTTTCTCCACTGTCTGGCCAGTAGAACTCCAGGGTTTGTTCTGATTGCCCAGAACAGCTGTTCCGCAGGACCTTGTTTACAGCATAGCAACATGAACCGCCGAAGCTCACAGCAGATTGTTTTTCTCTGAAGGCCTTAGTTTATGTACCATTTAGTCTTTCAAATTCTAGCCTCGCAGACCAGCTGCTGACTTGATGATAACTCCAGAAGGTGAAGGAAAGGCTGCTTGGTTCTCCTACTGCCTTTCACGCTCAACCACTGGGTGGCGCATAAATAATGATGTTCTAGCAAGACGTGGATTTTATTTGTGTTACATTTTCAGTCACTTTATTCTTTAACTTTCAAATAAATGGGGAGACAACGGGAATAAAGCCAGAGAAGCGGCTGAAGTCACGCTGCTGTGATGTGGGCCGAGCCAGTAAAGCGCGTGTTGAAACATGAACTGAGCTGGCAAGACACGGGCTGGTTTTTCTCAAGACCATCATGGTTCTGCATGTTGGTTCATCTTGAGGGGGATGATGCTGACCAGCTGTCTTCTGCATCACCACTGACCTCTCACCTCCAAGGCAGTGGTGCTGGTGTGGCCTACCAATAGTATTGCAGATCTCTGTCTCTGTCTCTCTCTCTCTCTCTCTCTCTCTCACACACACACACACACACACACACACACAAACAAACAGGTTTGTAATCATATCTTTGTGGGGACTCTCCGTTCATTTTGGTGGGGAAAACTCTAATCCCAACATGACCACCTTAAGCATAAGTAACCAAACACAATATGAGACTTAACATTTCTACTTTTTTAAAGTTACAGTTCTTCCTGGGGGCCTGGAAATGGTCCCCACAATGTCAAAATAATGGGTTTTTATTACAATGTGGTGGACATTTGGTCCCTACAATGTAACATAAACATGATCTACACACACACACACACAATCGGCATGGCCAATTCACGCCTTCCGCACACAAGTCTAACCCAAACAGAATGAGGTGTCAGCTCTATAACGAAGGAAGGCGGGGCAGATGTCCCCAGACCAAGCAGAGCCAGACTCATTAAGCAGACATTTCAAAGTAACAGACTGGGGGGGGGTCACATCTAAAGACTGAAGTGCCATCTTTGCAGACAAATAACATCCGTCGCTGACAGTCAATAATGTACGTCACAACCTCCATTAAAGCACCAATTACTGCTGTCTTTGGATAGTGTTGGTGATTGAATAAAAGACCTCAGCTCTCCCTGAAGCAAAACAGCAACAGGTAAACATACCAAAACCGAAACAATTAGCGAATAACCAAAATCCAGCAGTGGAAGTAACATGCGAGACGTATTTCGCAATCCCGGCCGAGTTAGCTGTGGGTTTGAAAAATACAGATTTGTGAGAACGCAATGTCCTAAGCACGGCGTCCCCCCCCACCCCCGTACGTGGCAGGACGGGCAGCACCTGCCGGATTAATGGTGTCGTTGTCTATTGCCACACACAGCACCTCTATGCTCCTCACATTGATATTCCACAGACCGGCCTGACCAAAGGCAGACCTCGGAGATTCGCGCTTTCCCATGAGAGGGTCTGGGGGTGCTTGGTCCCCCCCACCAAAGTCTCATCTGGCAGGCCTGGATAGCAAACAAACCCCCCCACCCCCCCTGTAAGGTAGTGGGCTTCTGAAATTTAACCCCCCCCCCCCCCCCCTTCCTATTCCACATTCAGATCTACCAGGTATCTACCTGAGCATGAGCTGTGGATGGTGGCTTCAGGATGCAAAGGGAGCCAGTAAGATCAGTGTCACGGAGATGCTCCTCACACGTAGTTCACCATGAGCATGATCCTCAGACTGAAGATTGTGGAAGGATAAATGTCTTGGACATGGTACAGTGGCAGGCAGGGAGTACGGGGGTGGATCCACCCTGCACGCCCAGTGAAAGTGACCCAGAAGGTCACTGACCCAAGAGTTAAAATAATCCTCAGCCCCCTGACCTCTCACACATGGATGATGGGGGGGATTCTGTATGAGGCTGGAGCAGCATTAGCAGAACAGACCTGAGATCATTTGATAATACAGAATAAAAAGGTATGTGTTGTTTAATTTAGTTTTAATCCCCTCCCCAAGTGTCAGAAAGAGAGCTGGAAAACGTTCCCAGCCCGATGTTGTATTACTGGACACTGGTCTTATCAGTCCAAACCTTTGAGTAGCCAGGGTCACACTTCAGAGGTCTATCCAGAAGCACTTCGCAATGCGGCGCTCCATCATTCATCGTATTCATCGTTTTTGTGCCCTTAAGGTCACCATCGATAATGAGCCATCTCATTAAATAATGCCTATTCCAGTTAACGATTTCCACGCAGATTCTCCTGTCTTCCACGCGTGGGAAGACCCGGAACAAAAATGGTTAAGTGTCAAATTATAATTATGATGTAGACGAATGCAAATTTACACATTCAATGTTAGGCAACGTGTCATCCCATCCAGAGCCACCCGCTAAATCAGTGTATAATAAAATGCACAAAAGGGAAACTTTTCGGTCATACAATGTGAAGGGTCGGGTTACTTGATATCAAAGTGAAACGCAGGGGCGTATATTTGGTTTCACCATGGTCGAGACCAAATCAGGCGTGAAACCCTCCCCCCCTAAACGCACGCGGCGCTCTCATGGCCAAATATACCGCTATGGCTACATGGCATTGTAACGCTGTTAATCCACGTGGTGCTACAATTAATGGCGGTTTGTTTTACCGCCCGACAGGCGGGGCATTAATAACATTAATAAGTGGACAAAAAATGAAAACCTTGGGCTACGATTTCAGCGCAAAAGCATCAAATGAGCAAATGTCTAAGATTCCTTCCCAATACTTTTTTTTACATGTTTTTGTCCGACTTCCCATACCACGGCTGTCAGCTGAATGCCAGAGATGTTTCTTCCAGAAATGAAGGTCGAAGATTAGTTTAGTTCGAGGTCTGCATGTAGGTTACATTTAATAAAAGGACGATAAGATGCCGGGCCGAGCCAAGCCATCTGATACTGAACAGCGGCCTGGTCTCTATTCGCTCCCATTTAAAATAGAAAATCGGTCTTATCAGAGAAGCTGCTTTGGAGATAATCACGTTTAAACGGGCTTTAAGTTGAAGCTGCAGTGCGCAATTTGGCGGTTTATTATTATATAATATCTTTAGTAGAAGATTCACTACTGCGATCAGGCGTGTAAAAACATCTGGCATCCTATCTTTGTTATCAGACTTAAAAATCCACAGTAAGATGAACTGGACAGCTGCAGGGTGCTTCTGCAAACGTCTTCACTGAAATTAAATAATTAACCAATAATTAACACACTGCACTAGAAGAAAGACAAATTAAAACAATTTATATGACAAAATGGCATCAATTGTGCTTAGGAAAAAGGTCTTAGATTTATTTAATTGTTACTTTTCTTTAGACCCGTAGTAATTTAAACTCGAACGATAAAAAAACCTTTTTCAGAAAAAAGCTTCTCGATTGATTTCCTGAGGATTCATGTCTTCTGAACAGAAGGTGGGTTTGCCAACAACGCCCCCTGCTGGCCACCCTTTCACACGCCAGAATGGCCGCACTTCTGGCGTTGATATACTAAGTTATCTTTACAAGTCACTTCATTCGGTCCTGGGTGTTCTGGCGCAGCGGAAAACATATTTTTCCAACTCATTTATATGAAACATTTTTAGTAACATCAGTGAAACGTTAAAACTAGTATAAATAACGTCACTGAATGCAACCAGCGCAGCATGGTGGTGCAGTGGTTAGCAGTGTAACCAGGGTTCGAGCCTGTGCTATGGCTCTGTGTGTGTGTGGAGTTTGCATGGTCTCCCCCTATTGCTGGTGGGTATCCCCTGGGTACTACAACCCCCCCCCCCCCCCGAGCCCCACAGTCCAAAAACATGCTGAGGCTAATTGGAGTTACCAAACTGCCCGTGGAGTGTGTGCGAGTGTGAATGCTGTGTGAGTGTACTCTGGTGTGTGTGAGTGAATGTGTGCGAGTTGCCCTGTGATGTGTTTGTGCCCCATGCTGGGTTGTTCCCTGCCTTGTGCACATAGGCTCTGACCCTCATGTTCTCCTGAATGGGACAAGCCTACTTTGAAGACGCCTACTTACAGGAATACAATCATACAAGTCTAATCTTTGTACAACATTGTGTGTTTGCTAAGCAACTTCATGACATAATTGCACTATTTGGATTATTTTGCAACACATGTCAGCAAGAGTGACTTATTACAGTCTACACTCCCCCACAGTCTGAGAAATTTGAGAAATGTTTCGAGAGTCTAGCTGAAGGCCCAGCGGAGTGTCACTCATTACCAGCTGAAAATGGTTTATAGGTACCGCTGGCATATTCAGCCTTAAATTTCAGTTGGTGAATTCTGGGGACTTGGGGGGGGTGGGGTTACATAATGGCATTGTATTTCCCCAGCCTTTGTGTTTAATAGCCCCCACAACCAGGTTGATTACGTGTTTTCTGGAACATTCTATGGCTGTAATTAAAGGTCGAGGCTTTATTATCCTGTATTAACTCCCAGACTGCCGGCTCTGTGCCTTGCTCACCAGTGCTGCCCGTAGACTCCAGCCACGTGCAGCCGTGGCCACATCCACGTGGAAAGTCTGACCGCCGAGAAATGCGCAGGCGGTCTGCGCGGAAGTGGCGAGGCGAAGCCCCCGCCCTTGGCCTTGCAGCCTGTTACATCAGCCTCTGACAGTAAACAAACCCCCAGGGTTAACGTGCAGCTGCGACGCAAGCCCTGCCCGGACAGCCAGGCTCTGTTGTCATAGAAACGGAAAAAAAAAACACCCCAAATCTGCCATAAATTTGGCTGGACAGAAGAGAAGCACAGAGGTGAACATGGTGGGTCAATGGGCGGCTTTGTCAGAGGAGTTACACCATTGCGGGAATCGGATGGGTGACACTGCACAGCTGGGTTACTATAGCAAAATGCTCACAACGCAAAACAAGAACTGATCATTACTTCTTCAGTATGTCTGTCTTTCTAGACGTTTTGGTTACTGCCACCGCTGTGCCGTGCTAGCTTAGCGACACTCGCGGTTACCTCCCCCGCCCAGCCCCGACTGTGACAGACTGGATGCATTCAGAGGGGAGGAGATCCGCAGGTTCACCTTGTGATGGCGGGTTAAGTGGCACGGCTCTGCCCGCTGCGCTGCCGCCGCGCTCGCTATAATTACCGCCGCCGGCTCGTTTATTTTCCTGACAGCCGCGGCGGGGCCCCGGCCCGATCCCTAGCGGCATGCGCTCCGCTTTGCTCGCCGTGTAATCCGGCTCCCGCGAATGTGCTGCGCTCGTCCTGCAGGCCGCAATCCAGGCGCGCTGTTCTTAATGCGAGGAGGAACACCCAGGCGCCTTACAGGCCCATTTCTCGGGCTTTAACGCTCCGTAAGTGCAGGGCGGCATGTGGAGCGCATGCATTTACTGCGACGGGCCGTCAGCTGCGGCTGGTGGGACTCCGCCTGAGGCCTGTCAGTACTCCGCTGCACCTTAAGCTTGATTGGTCATGTCATCATCCCCCTTATGGTCATTCCCCCATCCCCCAACGGCCAGAATGGACAGATCATGGCACACTTGGCTTCTCTCATGTACCTCAAAGCTTTATCTCAGCACAGCCTGCCCTGGACACTCTGTTCAGTGGCCTAGCAAGTCATTTAACAAGGAGAGACGTCCTTCATATGGCGCTTTTCCACTGCGTGGTACGACTCAGTTCGGCACGGCACGGCACGGCACGGTACATTTCAGTTTGGCTCGGTTTGCATTGCCACTGCAGTTTAGTACCACTTTAGAGTGCGCGGGATTATTCACGTGTCGTTATAGTTGCGCCGCCTCTACTGCCGTGACATCATCGTAATGCGGCACAAACAAATACACAACAATGGAGCATATCGAAAAACTTTTTCATTCCGCGTCGCCCCATCAAGCTCTCGCTGGAT
>JABFDZ020000111.1:1266245-1278279 GCA_019775955.2 Pollimyrus isidori
GAATGCGGCTCATCGATGCTTGTGTGAAGCATTCGTTATTGTTCATTTATTTGTTTCTCACGAGATTTTCAAAACAGTGATATCTAAACACATTTCCCCCTCGAGCATATTAGCAGCATACCCCCCTCCCCCCCATTCCTGATAAAATGCCCCCTTTGTCTCATTTGCATCTCTGTAATCTGAAATCTCCTGACAGGTGATCCGTCAGCCAATGACAGCGAGCCCAGCCTAATCTCCGCCCTGGTCTGCTCTGGTCGGGACATTAATACCTAATGGAGACATTCTCATGAATCACAGTGGCCTATTAATGATGGTGGGGAGGCGGCGCTGGTGGAGGGACCACCTGTCATTCGCTGCTGTCAACTGAAGGTCCCGCCCACCCACCTCGAGGGCCTGTCACTCGCCAACATCAGTCTGGTTTAAGGGCCACATCACCTTTGATCCACTGCAGGGAAATGCTTGACCCATTGAGTGTGATGAAGCCATTTGGCAGCATAACAGTATACTGCGTCTCTTCTGTATAAAAATCGTCCTTAGTAATTACGCTTTTGAACCAGGAATTCGAGGGTGAGCACATTATAATGTCAAAAGGCATCTGAATATAGAGAATCGGCATGTACGTCAATCAGCTGTCAATCGGTGGGGGAGGGAACACCGCGTCCACATCACAAGCTGAGGCACGAATCATATCCCCATCCCCGGTGGAACTTAGCGCCCGCAGGGTCAGGCACAGCGAGCGTCCCGCTCCGCACGCCGTGGGCCGGCCGGTAATCATTCCGCGCTGAACTCCCCTGTGCCGACAGCATGGTTACGCCTGCAACTTTCTCCAGTCCTAAAATAAGCCCACAGTAATTTTCTAAAGCATGGAGCCCTGCGTCACAACCTCCCGCCACCCCTCAGAGTCACCGTTACCTCCAGGAAACGTGCGCGGGAGCTTCTAACTGCAGACGCTTGCTCTCTTTGTGAACAGCCTCGCCCAGCCGAAGGTGTGCATCCGGGGAGCTCCAGCGGTGGGCGCTGGTGCTCCAGAACGGCGGGGTGCGGGAGGCCGGGAAGCGGGGGCCAGGAACGCCTTGGGCCTCACTAAGGCTGACCGCATGCATATCATCCTGGCTTTAATCACAGGTATAATTATAACCATTTCGCTTGGGGTTTTGTTTACTGGCTACATGAAGACGCGTAGCAGAGCTGTACGGAAGCCAGGGCTGCACTCAGATAATCAGTCTCCTGCTGCTGTTCATCTGACAGGGCAGCTCCTGCAGTAGGAGTCTCTGGTACCTGTTTAATTTTTTTCTCTCTCTCATGCCCCCCCTCCAACCTTCACACCACAATGCCCCCCCCCACCATCCCATTCACCATTACAATCTTTAAGAGATGAGAACTGCTCTTCCCAAAATAGCCCTCCGCTCTGTGCCATCGCTTTTCTTTCCTATGCTCCCCCCACATTAATAATTACTAAATTTAAGAGGACCGGGCAGAGAAGTGGCTGTGAGCCTTTCATGTGTGTATTGCGTTCGGCTACGGATGTGTCAGTACCGCTTATGCACTCATCGGTGGACCAACTGACTACTCTAACCCACCTCACGCCACACTTTGATGGGCTGTGGCTGTACGTTGTCAGTCATTTTCACAATTGGTTATGTTTCACATTTATCACACTTTAATCCAAATGAACTTTTTTTTTTTTTTAAATGAATTCTGGGATTTGAACCCGCAACCTCTATGTGTGCCCAGTCTATTCCACATGACTGGCACTCAGAGGTGATGTGAACCACACCTGGTCTACACAGTTCGGATGAAGACCAGGGCCTGACTGGATCATTTGCTCAGGAACGCTGGCAGTGGGTGGTAATTCTGCTCTTAGAAGGTGGTCTCACCAGCACACAGACTGGTCCACTTTTAGTTCAGAGACTATCCAGGACCCGGCCAGACCAGCTGATAGAAGGAGCCCCTCCCAGCGGGATCTCCCAGGGACCGGTATCGGGGGTGCGGCATTCAGCCACGCTGCGACACAAGCTCTTTGATGAAGCTTTTTCTCCACATATTTTAAATCCACTGCGCTGAACGACCACAAAGCGATTCTGTAACGCAAACGCAGCGCTGACTCTGAGCCACTCAGCTCAGTAACTCAAACACATGACAGCCGTGTTTAAATAGGCCCAACCACCCCCAGCTCTTTGGGGTGGAGGGCTGAGGGCTGGGGGTCGATGATTTATGCTCAATGCCTGACCAGAGATGTAAATACCAGCACCTCTCAATCAATGTTTTAATCTGCGTGGTCTTCGTGGTGTTCAGTTTTAACGGTTTCAAAGCGTGCAGACGCATGCATTGGCCCTCTGGAAAGATCCAGAAAGGCCAGAGGGACAGTGCGGCGAGGTTGGCGACTCCAAACGGCAAACCCACCCATGGGGACAGGAAGTGGCTAAATACTCACCATGAGATACAGCATACTGCACTGTTTACTTCGACTCATTTGAAGCAGACGATGCTAACCAAGCTAGCGTAGTTATCTAGCTACTCTTCTTCTTTAGACAGCTCTTTATGTCAAAGATAAAGAGCCTGTTTGAATCCAGCGCAGTTTCCGTCAGTGCAGAGCTGGAGAGCGATCGCTCTGTAATTCGCTGGCCTTCCCTGCAGGTTGCCCCCCCACCCCACTTCCTGGGATTGAGTCTGGATTGGTACAACACCCGGATGGATCGGCAGCTCCTGAAAATGGATGGATCCGTTGATGATCCCCCATTCGTTTCCATGTCAATATGCGTGGCATTCTGGCCCCCTGGAGAGGCGTGAATGATTAATCGCGGCATCAGGAGCGAAGTAATGACCTCGGCCTGGAGAAGCTGCATCAGGGCGACCGAGGCCAGACGTGCCGTGGAGGAGATCGCTGCTCGCCGCCGCTCGTCTCGCTTCGTCAGGACCAAAGGCGCGCTCCCACGACAAGCTATTACACCCCCCCATCGGCATCTTGTCTGTGTCTTGCGAGGTAATTTCAGATGTTGATTTATTTTCGAGAGGAGCGGCGAACATGAATCACTCAGCCCTGAGACATGCTGTTGATTCACTTTGTTCAGACAATAAATTGGCCTCAATGAGTTTGCCGAGGACGCCCAGCGGCCAGCAGGATTGCCCATTTATGCTCAAAAACGTGCCTCTCAACTCCACCCCCACCCTACTTTCTATAAATCGTGGAAAGAAAACGTTTGAGAAACATCCAGAGTACATCCATTTAACCTGTGCACATGACCTTTGGTGGCATAGTATGAAAACAGTGATCGATGTGGCATAACGCATGCGGAAGCAGCTGACCCGCATGAGTTTATCCAATCATTGTGCCGGCATAAGCGAGAAATATCCTGATCACGTGACCTGCTCAGCCAATCAGCGGCCGACTTGGTGAGCCGCGTGCCGCGGGCAGCCGGGTGACCTTCTGCCAGCTGTCATTCAGTAACATTCAATAAATGTTAAGGTCACGCAGTTCCGCCAATGCCGACAGATGGCGCCGTGCAAGCAAGGTGGGGGGGGGGGCACCTGTAACGTGACCTTTAGTGAGCCCTCCCGTTTGTGCATGAGGTTCTGCTTTGTGATGGCTCGACGAAAAGAAATTAATAAACCGAATAAATCTATTTGCGTGCTGGCTGCTGTGGGTGGGCGAGGCACAGTTCCAGTTTACGGCAAAAGGCTCAGCTGTGCACTGTGGATGATTAGGCTCGTATATTTTCCCTCCATCACCGTGGCAGGTATCCGCAGCTCATCCAGGACTGCAGTCATTTCATGTATGTCCAGTTTCATTACAGCTGGTCGGGCGCCAGCCCCTCTTCCGTTGACCAATCCCTGACGATTCTGCCGGCCGGTCGGCTGAGCCGGTTCTGACTAGGATCCCCAGTTGAGCCACATGCCAGTGGAGGCAGCCGTGGTCGTGCCATCGCAAAAAACTGTGGTCCTCAGCCGCTACGCCACCTACTGGCAGCTCAAAAGTGAAGATGCCAGAAGCTTGCTAGCCGTATATTTCAATAAGAGCATCTGAAGCGCCGTGCTTGGCAGGGGGGACGTGGCAATAAAGTGCACGCAGGAGTCATTTTATTCCGAAGTTATGAGATTCCGGCCTGCTCTATATTAAATGTTTGTTTGAGTCCTCTGGGTTTAATGATGGTCTCCATCACTCGGAGTGAAAGACCTCGCCATTAAGCTGCATCCTTTCCAGTGATGTTCTCAAACCCGTAATATCTCCCAGAATGCCATACTCTCATTGGACATCTTGTACCTCTGTTTCCTCGTGTCGCCCTCTAAAGAGACTCCAGTGGCACCCACTCCTCTGCTGGGTCCCAAAGCCTGCCGGGTCGGCGTTCCTACAGCGACTCCTCTTCGCTTCGCTGGACAAGGCGCTCTGCCGGTTTGTGGCCGCGTGACTCGGCAGGCGACACACCCTGCGTTTGGATAAGGACGACCCCGGGGGGGGTCCGCTTTCATGTTGCGGGTGTTTATGGCCTTCCGGGTCCAAGGGCCCACCGCTTATGCCCCAGCAGCTCGCTCACATCATTGCGCAAAACCGGGCTCTTCCGATCGGGCACCGGGACAGACGACCACTCCCAGAGGGCCTCGCCGACGCGACGGTGCGGTTCGCCTCTGCTGTTCTTGGAGACGGTCGTGCCGTCTGCTCTGCCTCGTGGGGCATGTGGTGGAACCGCTGAACTTACAAGCCTGTAAAGGCCTGCGGGGATGTTTAACTTCTTCTGAGATAGATTGGGCTCATTGTACTTCTCCCTGCAACTGCCCTACAAAAGTAAACTTCTTATATAACATCATATTTTAGGAATCTGGCGTTTATCATCATATCGGCCATTCTCGTTCTGTTTTTTTCTAGTTGCAGGAATGTTTGTCAACTGTACTCTCTGTAACCGATTTGCCAAGGAAAATTCTTTGTTCATATAGTGCATGATTCTGATTTTGAATAGACTGAATACCGGTCAGCATACAACTGGGCTTAAGAGGAAAACAGACCTGGTTGAACAGGTTAAATAATTTCAGAAATGTCATGGTCTTCCAGTGGGTGTAAGAACGACATTTCAAGGGTCGGCGTAGCCACTGGGTTGAACGCATATATCTAACAGAGACTGGTGGTGGAACCCAGTCTAAACTGGTTTCCGATCATACTGGTGTGCTGTGAAAGAGTGGCTGTCACGCGGGGTCTCGTCCGCCTTTCTCCAGTAACCATTCACTTTGTATAAAGACACATACTTATGGTCGTGCATGCAGGTGGGAGGATATAAACAGGAAATCACCACTATGAAGC
Source organism: Pollimyrus isidori (assembly GCA_019775955.2). Classification (NCBI taxonomy): domain Eukaryota; kingdom Metazoa; phylum Chordata; class Actinopteri; order Osteoglossiformes; family Mormyridae; genus Pollimyrus; species Pollimyrus isidori. The sequence goes on from JABFDZ020000111.1 coordinate 1,271,536, forward strand.
CCTGACAACACTGGTGATAGGACAAAAAAAGGCACATGACCCATGTCACTTGAAACACACAATCTATGCCCCCCCCACCACCAAAAAAGCATTAACAGAATGTGGCACTGACATCGACAGCTCGCTGGCGGCCCTGGCGAACAGCAGTAAACCCGCCCGATAGCCGAGAGCATATTGACGTAACGTCAGATGAAGGATGCTAATTCAATCTTATCCCTTCCCTCCGCCGTTTCCCATGTAAGGCTGCCCCAGTTTGCCCCCCCCCCCCCTCAAAAGCCAAGCTGCAAAGAGCAACGTACCAAAGCAGAGCAGCATCCTCCGGCTAGCCGTGTGGGTAAGGTTCTGGTGAGGATGCAAACACTTACCGGCGCGGCGCCGGGTTGGCCCCAGTCACATTGCCACTTACCTGAAAGAAAAGGAAAGATAAGAGAGGTCAGCACCCATGCACCGGCACTGCGTCACCGATCGCAGCAACAAAGCAGACGCAGCTGCGCCGTTCCATGCGACTGACACGACATGCCATACAATTCTACTGCTTTTCATAGCTGCTGTGATTTGCTTTAAGACATAAATTCGGTACATTGTCTACCCAGGTCAAGGGTTCTGTAAAACAGAGGAGGAAGTAACCAGTAAACGTCACTGGTGTTTTCCCATAATGCATGGCTGGGATATGCATACAAAATAAGCCTGAAGCACTTTGCAGTGCTGAAATCCTCCGGTGCTGCATGACTCTCATCAAACCTAAATCCCAGAAAGACACCAGGGACTTGGGCAGGATCTTCATATTTCGCCACCATCTTTATTCACCTGCCAGAGTCACATAACCGAGCTGAATGAATAAAGATGATTGCAGAGAGGCTGCCCATTAACATGCGACAAGGCCCAGCCAATCAGAGTGCACTGGAGCCAGGTATGTGGCATCCTGTAAAATAGCACTGGAATACTGTCTCTCGCTCGCACGCACACACTCACACACACTCCAGGCCCATTCCATTAACCCCTCCTCTGAGGGTTACTGGCTAATGGCTGGTGGACACATTGACCATCATGAGATTGGAGGTGTGTATGTGGAGGGCGGTGTTTGGTGGGGGGGGGGGGATCATCCCCTGAGAACCTTCACTGGGAAAACAAGCTGCAAGCCACTGGTTTATGAGGAACCTGCGTGGTTCACCTTCCCAGTATCAAGCTGTCTGATACTGGGTCTCTACGGGAGAAACTGCAACACACCAGTGATGCTGACACGTCTGGGACTCTAGTTAAGAAGCAAAGCTCCTACTATGGGATGTGGCTACCCAGCATCCCCCCTTCATGGCCACCCGGCACCCCCCCCCATAGCACTTATTCTGGAGGGAGCACGTTACTCCTGACAACGGTTCAATGTTACAATGTAACAACTCAAACATGAGCCACTTTATGTCTCCGGTCAAGAGTGCCGGTGGGGGGTTAGGACGATTCCACGAGCCCCGGAGCGACAGGGGCCCTAAAACATTTAGCATTAAGAAAATAACTGGACTGGTCTGGACTGGGGGACCCAATTCGATATCAGTATAACTCCCCCTCCACAGAGGAAACATGGCTGTGTTATGATGCGAGGCAAAGAGGCAACGGGGAGTCTGAAAATAACCCCCAGGTGTCCAAACTGTACCTGATGAGTGCCAGCATTTTAAAATGCCTGCACATCTGCATTTACAGGTAGAGCAGCTCCCAAGCCTGTAGGAAATGCATCATGCCTTCATGTCGCAGGAAATGCGACCAAAGAAAACTGTGAAGCAGAAGCATTCCTACCCACCCCTTTTCCTCTGGCGGCTTGACAATGTTGGGGGGGATTATTGCAGCTTCGGTTCTGCACTCCAAAGGCCTAATGAGCCCTTTCTCACGGACCTGTGCGTGGGGTTCCAGCCCATATGGGATTAGGTCTCCTACAAGGGCCTTGGGGCCTCCCAGGGGGTGGGGGTCAAGCAACTGGCAAAGCTCCGAACTGGGGGATTAGAGGGAGCCTTGTGGGCGGTACTAAGTGGGCCGGTGGGCGGAGCCTTCAGATGATGCTCACTTGGGGGCGGGGCCAATCCTTATGATTCCAATTATGTTCCGTCTCCAGCACTTGGTACAGAAGCTGCCCTGAAACTCTGGCACACTTAAGCCCTTACCCCCACAGACGAAATAGAGCCCCCCACCCACAGTAGGTGGACAGCACGAAGTCTAACAGTAGTATCATGCAGTATTGGTTTCAAGGCCTTAAGACAAGGCCAGGAATGTCCTTAATCACCACCGATCATGACCCAGTACGCGTACAGCTGGGCCCCCTAAGTGGCCAGGGAGGATGCAGGGTGACTGTGCTGTATATATAACAGGATGAAGACTGTCGAACACAGCATCCATAATTAAAGCAAGTGTAAGTCCCATTAACAGCATTCAAGTTCTCTTCAATAATTAATGCCTCCTGGGATCTCCTCCCTTCTGCCTCCTTTAACCTTTCACTCCAGAAAAGAGCAATACTGTCAATAAAAGCATGTGCCTTCTGGTGGGGGGGGGGGGTGTCCCTGAGAATGGGGAAGTTGGTGGAATTTAAACCATTGAACTTAGTGCCACCGTCTGAAGCGAAAGTCACCCATCGAGGTCGCGGCTGGTCAGCCAGGGCCAGGATTGCGAGGACCAGGCCGGTTCCAAGAGGCCACCTCCGCTCAAAGGACCCTGTGGCCATTTCCATCTCTCTGCCACAAGTTGAAAAATGCCTCCATCGCTTTTTACCCCTTTTTTCTTCCCCCCTCCTTCTTGGGGGCGGTGGGGGGGAGATGTGTGACATCCACCATCCAAGCGAAGTGCGCTGGGTAGACAACGGAAATGTCACGCGGATTTGGAGAGCTGGAAGATGAGCGTGTAGGCGCGTGTGCATGTCTGTGTGCGAGTGTGTGTGTGTGGATTATGTTTATATTACATGGTGGGGTCCACCTCGCATATTTCAAGTCCCCACAAACATGTTTGTGGCGAGTCCCCACAAAGATATCATTACAAACCTGTGTGCGCGCGTGTATATGTCTGTGTGTGTGTGTGTGCGTGCTGGAGTGTCTACGTCCTGGTGTGTGTGAACGTGTGTGCGCATTTACTCCAGTCATCCCAGACTGGTGGATTATTCCTGCATGTGGAGTCTTTCACATAAGCGCGACCCCCACCCCGCATGTGCATATCACACTGAGCGTGTGTCGGACATATGTACTGGGACCAGTGCCATGGTTCCATGACAGCCGTCTGCCAGACGGGATCCCAAACGTCGGCCCTCCTGCATGCGAGCCGGGGGACCCTCCCCGGGCCCGCTGCTCTCTGCCTAGAGACCTTCAGTCTGCACGGAAGAGACAGGCCGCGTCCTGTAATTTAAACACGCTATCGGCTCCTGAAGAGCAGAAAGCCAGCAAAGAATTGTGGGTAATAAAAACGAGGGCACGGAGAGGACTCGGTCACGGTGGCGTGTCGCTAACATAACAAATAGCTCCTGGCCCCTGGTGTGGTCCCAGCGTGCGGCCGCTCCAGTGGCTCCAGGAACGTCAGCAAAAACTCAGTGTTGTACCTCCAGGAAACAAACTACTCATTCGCTTGGCCCTCCCCTCCCCAGCGCCCGGGAGGCAGGACACATTTCTCAGACGATTAACTCGCCAGTATCGCACTAAAGGGGGCCTATGAAAGGCCCCAGTACTGCCCCCGGTGGAGGCCCAGCCCGCTCCGGTCTCCCTTCCCCCCGCTGGGCTCATAAATCACGCGCTGAGAGTGTCTTAACGTCCTCCTCATGCCTGTCACACGCACCCCCCGACTGAATCGCTAGAAAGTTCTCAGCCTGACTGTGCCGACCTCTCCGTCGCCAGGATGGAATATGCACTCTGGCAGACAGTGACTCATTTCTGTGGCTTGGCCGGTCTGCTTTCCTCTTTTCATCACACCGTTTGAAACCTCCACCTGAAGTCATCGAAAACATTCCCCAGCATTCCCGGAAGCGTTTCTGGAACATTCCGAACGGGCCTTGGGCAGAATCCCTTTCAGACAGCATCTGACGGTGATGCCGTATTTGTGCAGCTGAGGTTGTCTAACAATGATTTTGACGCCCGTGCAATTTCAAGGTGAAATAACAGCCAGGGAGAAAAGGGACAAAGCGTAAACGAAAAGCACAGAAAACAGTCAAAATAATGACTGTTTGACTGAAGCTTTCTGTAATAAGGGAGATAATAACTGCTATTTAAGGTACGATTCTGGGTACCAGGGACGACGGCGTGGGTCGATAGGGACAGCCAGGCAATCCGGGAGCAGCCGTGTGCAGGTCACACACAGAGCACATGATTGCTCGCCGGATAGAGAAACGTGACTGGCTGCGAACTCAGGATGCCACAGGGGCCCAAGTGGCCGCCTGTGCTGGGGGGGGGCCGATAGACAAACAGCACAGCTACCCCCTCTCCCTCCCGTGCCGCTCCCCCAAACCAGTCAATCTGCACACACAGCGCTCGCCTCCTCCCAGCCTTGGTGCCATGTTGGCCTAATCCTGCACGCTGAGAGCGGGGGCACAGCGGGGGCCTGGAACCCGACCCGACCCGGCTCTGCTCTCGCGGCAGTCGGGTCGCTCTCACTTTCTATCCACGCCGTGCGGCAGTGTTTAAACAGCCGCTTCTCTGTGCATCTGCCGCTCGCTCTCTGCGTAAGGGGCCAAATTCTCATGAGGGGTGGGGGCATGGCGGCTCCCTTGCGGTTCGAGGAGTCGGGCAGTCAGCACGCGTTTGGCCGCACCTCGCTACCCAGCATGCCAAGCATTGGTTATGTCGCTCTGCATTTGAACTGCAGAATTCCTATCACTGCCTTTCTGTGCCCTAGAACAACAAGCGTCTATACTATGCCCTATTAATGAAGCCTGTCTGGTATCAACAGCAGAATTTACAGGTCCTTAGAGAATTATGTTTAATCCTGATTGGGGGGGGGGCACGGTGACCTCACATCTCCAGTGTTGGGGCTTGGAATCCAGTTGCGAATGTTTGCTTTTTTTAGTATTAATTCTCACCGTAAAGATGAGAATAGAAGGTTGGAATAGAAGATTTATGGAACAGGATGACAGGGACCCTGTTGGTTATAGGATCCAACTCCTCTACTGAGCCGGCAGTGTGAGGGCAAATCTAATGGCCTTGGGTCTTGCTCGGCATCTGTTCAGCGTGGCCCCCCAACCTCACAATTCATCTTTGCTAAGACTCTGGCTAGAAGAACTTGGGTTCTCAATAAACCTTGTGAATCACGTTCATCACACAAAAGCCTCAGTACACGGTGTGCATGCATGATTCTTTGCGCTTTTAGTTGCAGAAGAAAACCAGCCCGTATTTTTGTCCAGCGAGTCCTGTCCCTTTAAAGGGCTTTGGCCCCGCAGAGGTGTGGGTAAAGTCATTACACTAAAAGACAAGGGTGAGGGGCCGCCTGTCACCACAGGATGAGCCCTTTGTGTCTGTTCTCTCCGAGGGGTGGGAAACCCCCACCTCTGTTTGTAAGGGACACTAATTGGGGCAGGCATTAAGCTTTATTTTTTACCCAGGATGCACTGCCCTCACACAGAGATCATCATCCTTAACCTAAAGGCTGTCATTGGCACGACAAAAAAAAAGGGTGGTGTCACAGGAGGCCTGCCACGTGGAGGGTGGTGTCGCAGGAGGCCTCACATGTGGAGGGTGATGTCACAGGTGGCATGCCATGTGGAGGGTGATGTCGCAGGAGGCCTGCCTTGTGGAGGGTGGTGTCACAGGAGGCCTGCCACGTGGAGGGTGGTGTTGCAGAAGGCCTGCCATGTGGAGGGTGGTGTCACAGGAGGCCTGCCATGTGGAGGGTGGTGTCGCATGAGGCCTCACATGTGGAGGGTGATGTCACAGGTGGCGTGCCATGTGGAGGGTGATGTCACAGGTGGCGTGCCATGTGGAGGGTGATGTCACAGGAGGCCTGCCATGTGGAGGGCGGTGTCGCAGGAGGCCTGCCATGTGGAGGGTGGTGTCATAGGAGGCATGCCATGTGCAGGGGGATGTCACAGGAGGCCTGCCATGTGGAGGGTGGTGTCATAGGAGGCATGCCATGTGCAGGGGGATGTCAAGGGGCGTGCCATGTAGAGTGTGATGTCACAGGAGGCCTGCCATGTGGAGGGTGATGTCACAGGAGGCGTGCCATGTGCAGGGTGATGTGATACGAGACATGCTGTGTGCAGGGGGATGTCACAGGAGGCGTGCCATGTGGAGGGTGCAGCTGGTGGCCCAACAGGCAATCAGAGGTCTGTGAATGTCACCCATAAGTGTGCTGTAGACCACCACAGATGACAGCAATGTCATCATCATCGGCTATTAGGCTGAAATCTTGGCTGCGAGCCAGCTGCCGTAGCCTTGAATGAGGCACTTAACCAGGTCTGTATGACTGAGTAATGTTCACAGTTTTAAAAAATCAATCCACACAGTCCAGATCAGGCCAGTACAGGCACCATCGAAAACACAGCTGCAGCCTTTCGCTGCTCCTTCGCTTTCTGGCAAATTACATGATGGTGTTTTAATCTGTGCCTCTCCTCAGCAGTCTGTAACGATGACAGATAGAGAGAAAGAGAAAGAGAGAGAGAGACATGTACACCGAGTCTCATGGTACAAGTATAACGGATGTAGAATTACAATCTGTTGCGCTGGTCACCGGAGCAACCGGTGATGGAATGCGGGTGTGTGTGTGTGTGGGGGGGGGGGGGGGGGGGGGGCCACCCAG
>JABFDZ020000111.1:1335061-1345927 GCA_019775955.2 Pollimyrus isidori
TACTCCACACCCAACGGTGCACACTCACGTAGGTATACTCCACACCCAACGGTGCACACTCACGTAGGTATACTCCATACCCAACGGTGCACACTCACGTAGGTATACTCCATACCCAACGGTGCACACTCACGTAGGTATACTCCATACCCAGCGGTGCACACTCACATAGGTATACTCCATACCCAACGGTGCACACTCATTTGCGTACAATATGGTGGATGTTTGCATGCGATGCCTTGACATGCTGTGCTGTCACATTATTTACATAACCAGCGTCTTCAAAAAAAAAACAAAAAAAGTCAAACAGAAAAAGCATGGAAACATGAAAATTGTGACTCACAAAAGACTAATAGAGTGTGACATGCGGATGGACACACTGTGCGTATGGCCTATAGCATAGAGATAGATAACCATCTTATGGACCAAATATCATGAGAAATGGTGAGAACTAAATCAATAGGTGAGTGGAGTTTGCATGATCTCCCCATGGAAAGCCAAGTAGTCAGGCCAGTGTGTGTGTGCATGTGGATTGTGTTTATATTACATTGTGGGGACTAAATGTACTCCACAATGTGGTGACAACCTGTTATTTTTAAGCTGTGTGGACAACTTTCCTGGTGAAAATGCCAAAGGTTTCATGTTTTGCTTGCTCCCTTATGGTTAAGGTTAGGGCTGGGTAGGGGGTAAAGTTGTCATGCTGGGATTAGAGTTTTGCCCACAGAAATGATTGTTGAGTCCCCACAAAAATATGAGTACAGGTCTGTGTGTTTATGTGTGTGTGTGTGTGTAACCATCTGCATGTCTGTGCCCAGTAATGGGCTTGCATCTCCTCCAGGGTGTACGCCAGCCCTGTGGCCTGTATTGCCTGGGATAGACAGCAGGCTCCCCATGACCCTCATCAGTATAACCTGTCGGATGGATGGATGGTTGGACAGAAGAACAATCATCTTTTCTGGACTTCAGTTTCACATTCTTATATTTAGTAATGCATACACAAATGCAAACCAATAATGCATTTATTGCATTCACAGACTTATATAACATTCAGTTCTCCATTAAAATATACCAAATCAGACACTGTGCCACCCTGCGTATGTCTGTCCCCCCACCCCTTCGAGGTGCCCGGTGAGCCTGGTGGCCATTCAGACAGGAGGTGCTGCAGGTTTCAGATCTGACAGGTCCAGGTTTGCATCCGTCTCCTAACGGGCCTCAGAATGCATGAGGCTGACAGGATCAGAGACACAAAGCTACCGCTCGGGAGTGTAAAGGCCGCCTGATCGGTACAAACCCCGACGGCACTTCCAACCAGCTGTCTGTGCATTTTGGTGCCCCTCATAATTTAGCACGACGGCGACAGCTAAGGCAGGCGAACCTGGTGAGATTCTGGTCAGCCAGTCCAAATTAAATCACCCCAGTGCAAATCATTCCCTGTACAGGAAATCACTAAGCTAATGAAGGCGTTTGTCTCCAGGGACGACAGCCAGCCCACTCAGCAACCCCTGGCCTGAATCCCCCCAACCACCAAAAACTACCACAACCTGCCACCCCACAGAGATGTCATAAATCTACACAGGCCTTAGTGCCAGACACGTACAACCCAAACCCTGTACCGACATCACACACTGGTCTGGCCACCCGAAGGTCATCACAGATTAACCCTATAAGGAACATCCTGGCACGAGAAGACACGCTAATCCAGAATACCTCTCGTTCTTTGCAAAATTACCAGGGCTGGATGTGTGCCCTTCACATCCCCACAATCTCTTCCTATTCCTGGGTGGAACATGATGCCTTCAAGCCCCGCCCCCTAACACCCAAGTGAAATCAGCTAGCCAGCCCACAATATGCACCTGTTACTCATCCAGTGCAGACACGATAAAAACAGTGCATAGAGAGAGCGTAAACGAGACACACTCACGCGTTTGCTAGCAGGACAAGCAGCCAGGACAGATCTCTATTCATCTATCCATTTTCTATACCCACTTGTCCTATTCGGGATTGCGGGGCTCCAGAGCCTATTCTAAAAGCTTTGAGTGCACCTCCTGACCCCCACTCAGACACTCGAGCGACGTCAGGTTCTGCCAAGAGCTGACTGTGGCTTTTTGACTGGGACGCTAGGACTTTGGGTTTGGGCCACGCTGCTAGCGATACACTCAGCAGCCCTTCTATGTGGTCGCAGAGGTCAGCGGGTACAGCTGGACCATTCCTGAGAGGTGGTGCTCAGTCACAGCCAACTGGTGTCCAGTCCCCGACCGCGCCTGCCCTACCGTGCGGCGGCACGCAGACTCTTACCTTGTTTGAGTATGGTGGCTTGTTGAGGTTAATTCCATCCCTGATGAGCTTATCCCGAATCATTATCTTCAGCTTGAGCTTTGGATAAACCACCAGCTCCTTGTGATGGCCGAGGGTCAGATTCCTGTGGGTGCCCGGGCACCCGTGGCTCCTGGGCACTCGCTCGCTTTTAGGTTCAGTCCATGACTTTGAGCCCCGGAGTTTGTTCTCGTGCTGTTCCACTATGTGGCTGGTGTAGACGTCTGAGCTCAGCGGCTCCAGGGTGAAGTACAGGCCAGAGGCCGCGTCTTTGTCCTCCTCCTTCAGCCTCTGCACCGCATCATGAATCCTCTGCCGGTGGTGTGGAATGAAGACCCCAATGGCGTCCAAATCGGGGTCCCCAATTTGCTTGCAGACCTCCAGGTCGTCGTACCCGTTGTCCACGAAGGACTCCACGTATTGACACAGACGCAGCGTTCTGAGCCACTCGTACACGATAGTGGGGCCGTTGCTCATCATCGTGGCGAGCAGAAAACTTGCACTTGATACCGGCTTTGCTCCGAAAAGGACTTTCTTTGGGGCGCAGTCACAGCGCCGCGACGGCTTACGGCTCGCACGCACCCGACCCCGAGGCACGTGCGTCGCGCATGTCTTGGGGTCTCAGCCCGGTCCTCGAAAAGAAACACTAAAGCAAATTCCCTTTTGGTGGCTTTTTCAGAAAATCCACACAATAAGAATCTGTGCACTGTGCAATTCTATTGTTTTTCTACGTGCAGACAAAGACGGAAAATTATAATATTGAGTTGATTGATCCCACAAACTGTCGTATTCTCAGTCTCCCAGATTGAGATGCCACCGCTCGTATCAGTCAAATCTTGGGAATCAACTACGAGCATCCGCATTCTCCTCTTCCCAAACAGCTGACACGTTAAAACAAATCATCTCACGTCACCGCATACCAGCCATAATATACGCTTAGAGATCCTCAATATCTACAGCACTTCCACTTAAAATCAGTGAGTGTCCTCTCTTAAAGACATGTCTCCTTTTTAATTGCCTTGATCACTCTCCTAGTTGAACTGCCATTACGAGGCATTGGGTTTCAGAGGAACTCCGTTTACAGTTTGCTCTCAATCTGTAACCGTATATTGCCGTGCACTGAGAGCCTGAAGTTGTGATTGTGCTTGTCATCTGTTTTGTACTGCATACATGCTTTGCTCACCTTAGCCGCTCTCCTTCTGTATACGTCCAGAAGAAGACACCGTTATAAATAAAAATGCATCGTGCTTCCTTTTAATCCAAAGCACTGTTAGCTGGTTTTGACATCGCTCCCAGCAGTGTGTGCCTCAGATTGTCTAGGCTTTCCGAAAATGCTAATGCACCTCGCAAAGAACAGCGATACATGCATTTGAAACGCGTATCCGCAGAAGCGCCAGGTTTGCTTTGCACGCCCGCGGTTAATTAATCAGCTAAAACAGTGCAGTCCACACGGTCGCTCCCGGATCGCTCGGTGACATACCCAGATCCACCGATCATCAGCGGCTGCATTAAATAAATCCTGCTGGGTTTCTCTTGCCGAGCTGTCATGCAAAGCCGAGGCAACACGTTTCGGCAGACGTAAACTTCACTTAGGGTAGCGAAGAAACACAGCGTGCCGGATTAAACGAAGCCGATGCCCCGGCTCGCTTTAAACTGACTGCGGATCGTGGACTTGTTTGTTTCAGAACCCGTACGTTTCTTCTCGACCCAAAGTTGCTCTTCGCGATCCATCCCCTCCTCGCTTTTTTATGTACTAATAACATACCGTTTCTCGCCCGAGGAGCTGGCTACGCAACAGCTCCCCCTGCCGTCCATAGCGCTCGCATGTCGGACTCAGCTGGGCTCAATGAAACCGAAAACAGGCACACACCTTCACTCAGAGGCAAAACCGTCCTATAAATGACATATTTACGCGTGAATGTCAGAGGATAATTTCTGTGCAATACTCCTCTGACAGAGAAACGCCAGGCACTGCAATACCAGTGCAACAACGTAGGTAGCACTCGCTGTGATTCTCATTAAACTACGACTCGCATGATTGTGGTTCCAAAGAATAAAAATAGTCCACTATGAATATGCTGAAATGGGTTTCCTCAGATATAGTCTACACCTCATCTGCCCGAAACCATTTACTCAGAATGATACATGTGTTTGATACCAGAAAGTAACTCCAGGTAGCTAAGAGCAGCGCCAAGCAGAACTACACTATTCAAGCCGGCTTTTGAAAATCCAGTCTGATTCAGAAAGATAATAGAATTAATTGTGGGAATGCACAAATTAAGTAATTTCATACAACATAGCATTTGGCCGCAGCTTGTGTGCTCAGCCTACTTCTGGTGAAATGTATCGACCGCAAGCAAGATTAATATAAACAGCAGCATTGCATTTTTTATCATATGTACTTCTATTTGCCAGGGGTGAAGACATCAGCACGGGTAAATAATTTTGCAAATATGACCATACGCCACCTTATCGTAATATCCGCAAGAACATTATCCACAAGCACTGCTAATTATTTACTGGAGCTGAAAATTTAAGTATACACTCAGTTCTGGCGTTGTAATGGGTGTTTCTGATGTAACCTATCTGAGTCAGATCAAGAAAAAAAACACGCGAACACTACGAACGGTACGTCGCGGCTGCCCCTAGCGGCCTCGCTGCGTTATGCGTTTTAGGAATGCCGAGTCATTAAAATGCTGAGCTTCGCTTACTTCTACGGTCTACATACTACGCCCTTATAATAAAGATAGTGAGAAAGCAGCCGTTTTCCAACACCTCTAATACCAATACGCACATGATTGGTGGAATATTACTCTTCAGTTGCCTGTAAGGGCATTTGGGGTAAACCGTTTTGCCCCCATGTAGAAAGAATCACAAATTTTATTGCGCTGCCTATCAAATTTAACTAGACACAATACCAGCGCGGCGGAATTTCAATAATCTTTGTTCCAGAGAGCACCGACATTGAATCAATATTTCCAACCCCTGTAAATACGACTTTCAGTAAAGGGAGTTAATATTCTATGTAAATTGTTCTTCTGGATCAGTAAGCATGTCATTATAACATTAAGTTATCTAAAATCAGTTTAACAGTAGGAACGCGAACAGAATTTAGTCATTTATAGACTACTGGTGACATAATGACATGACATAACTTACTGCTGCAAACCAACAAATATAATCTTAACATTTTCACGCATAAAAAACAAACCCGAAGTCGTTAACAGCCTCCTTAGTGGTTTGCATTCCTTTATACGTTCACACCGTGGTAATATTACCACAAGCACACCGCACTTGAAATGAAACTTGGCTAAATTTTTTAGTGTGTGCCGCCATCTAGTGGACGTGAATTTCTTTACATCCGTAATGCCAGGCCAATTACGATAGATTAAGCATCGTTGTGGTTTAATTTTTTGCAGTGGCACCTCACACCTCCAGTGCTATTGGTCTCTTTCCCCTGCATATGGAGTTTGCTTGTTGTTCCTACTCCGTTAGCTTCCACCCACGGTTCAAACACATATAGTTTAACTTGTGCTACTTCTGTGACGGTCAATTCGGTTTCCTTGTTTCCTCTGTGTATCAGAAAATAATGTTTCCCCAAATATTAAAGCAAAGAGGTATGTGAAATGTCTGAAAATCACTAAGGTACATTATTACATATGAATACTGTATTGTTATTAGTACCGAGGCAATGTATACCCGTTTTAACACGGGGGAACCAAATATCCCGAATGTCAAGGAAATAATGTTTCTCCTAATAATTAGGCAAATATGTATGCGAGATGTCTGAAAATCACTCAGGTGTATTATTACATGTGCATACAGTAGATCGTCACGCATAATATAGTCTTATAAGCAATACTATACCGTTTTCATCAAGAAATATCTTTACCCAGTGAATTAAATACTTTCATTTATTTGTAAGTATAAAAAACATCGAAAAGGCATGTGATGTTCTAAAATATATGGCTTGTTTACCTCAAGAGCTTCGTAAAAAGACATGGAAACAACAGCGAAACCCTGTACAAATCAGCGCGCGACAGGGGAAACTGAATTGCCCAGAACACCGGCATCTTGTCCGGCATGTCCCTCGCCTTTTTCCTGCGCTTCCTGGGAGATAGACTCCAAACTCACTGCACCGTTACACGAGATAATTGGGAGGTAGTGGAAGAGGGTTAGATGGCAATCGCTTGCATTTGCAGTATGAAATAGACCTCGCCACATAATAGGCCTATTTACACAATCGTTCATTTATGGTGAAGCAAGATGAGTTTTAATTAATGGTGCGCAAGCAATGGCGTATGAGACAGGCTGATATGGGGGCACAAATAAATTAATACAAAGAGTTATTTATCTGAGGGATGAATGAAGCCAAATTAAATATTGGGAGAAAGAGGACAAAGAGGTCAAGTACTGAGTATTTTTCTCCAACTGCAATAACCACGATCCATTACGGGGCAGACCTAGGAAGGGTTAACACTTCTGACCTCGGTATTTTAAAAATCCTGGCCACAGCCCACAGCCCACGCCTCCCTGTGCATGCAAGATTCTTCAAGCTTTTTTTGTCATCAGTTCTGATCTTCACTTACCCAGTTTCTGCCTCGTATAAAGTCAGCATTTTGTGCTGAACTGGCACATCATCCACTGATAATTAAATTACCAGTGAATGCTGCGCATTTATCTAAAACGTGCATGATCTTAAAAATAAAGTAACACGGACACCGGTATTTCATTTTTCATATTTATTTCCCATTGCACAGTAATTTCTATCTACAGAATTTCTAAATTGTCTGTGGCAGCAGATTCATAGTCATAAACATCCATGTGAAATTTGCATAAAACTGTACAAGAAAAATTGGCTACAATGAGAAAATACTGCAACCCACTGGTAACGTATTTTTCCAAGACAGAATATGGCGAATAGGAGACAAACTTTCTCAAGTATGTTAAAGTGGATTCTTATCAGGAGAATACTGGATGCTAGGGTTACAAAAAAAGAAACGAGAAGGGAGCTAGGGTACCTCAGTCATCCGTGTAATATATTCCTCACGTTTTCTGGGAAGGTACAGTAGTAACTAGTCACCGACATCCTCACGACAATGCGCACACAGCATACAAAAGAAAACAAAAGGGCTAAACATGATAGAAGGCGTTGAAATTACCGGTAAAGGTGTATACGTGGAGGAAAGCGAGCTCGGAAAATGATGACGGCGTTTTATTAGTAAACACTGAATATCATGCGTCCGCTATTGTGCAAGAAATAACCGGGTTTGTGCCCGCCGGCCGCCGACGTTTTTGTCGGTGCCAACACAACTCAACCCAGATATGGACAAGACAGAATCCGCGTTTACAGGCTCACCGTCCAGCCGACACAGCCACTCCGAGATACAAATACCGTACATTTTCTCATTAGAAACATGAATTAATTTTTCATTTTTAAATATAGACAATATACACACCCTTTATGCACACAGGTAATGATAAATATCTGTAATATCTTTTTTTCTTAAACTATAAATTAAATTATTGATTTATCAAATTTATTCAAATTAAAAGTATAGTACAAATATAACAGATTATCAATAAACGGAACTTGGAAACAAATCTGAAAGTGTGGCCGTTCCTCCTTACCATAAGACATATATTATTTATGCAGAATCTGTCCATTTAAAATGCGTTGGTCCTTATTTACGTGCTCTAAGGAGAGAGCGGCGACCAAATCAAGGTGAAACGCCAGTGCAATAAGAGCAGAAACAATACAAAAATACAGGATTCAGATATCAGCACTGGCCACCTTCCCTCCCATAAGCACGCATTTAGACATAAACTATGCGGGGGTAACACTGCTAGTTACTGCATAATGCAAATGACACAGCCGTTTGCGCAGCACGGTAAGCGCAGCTGTCTACAGCAGGCCGGGGCCGGGGCGGGGGGCTGAAGACTTTGGGGATAAACAGAAAATAACAAAAACGAAATCTTTGGCGTCTGACATAAATATGGCGACTAACCTTTTCTCATCACTTTGCGAAATCTGCACTTTCAGATTTGCCTCCAGCTGTCTCATTATTTACATCAGGATGTAAAAACTTGGCAGGAAAAAAAGCTTTATCCCTCAGTCGGTAAAGAAGGAAAAACTTCCGGCTAGATGTTCTCCTACGTGACATAAATAGCAGCTTTTTGCACTCTATAAAAAACCGGAAAGACTCACATTAGAATACCAATAAGGAATTGTACATCTCCACATACAGTAAAACATATATTAATGTGTTCTTGTAACTAGCGCACCATTATGTAGTTACACACACGTTTTGCAGACGGATACACTCGTCGGTCGAGATTAGTAATAACGCATGACATATCGCCCCGGGAGAGACTCTCCGGTTGATAATCCCTGTGATAGCAACCAATAGGATAAGACAGAGCGCTGTGACGCACTTCATTGTGCGGGGCAGCTACGGCCAGCGACCGTCAAGGGCTTTCTGCCTACAGGACGGCGTGTGGTCACGCGAAAGGAACAAAAGCTCCTGATGCAGTGCATGATGAATAAAATAAATGGGAAGATTAAAACACACATATTTCATTAAAGTGAAAATCTGGACTGGATTCTATCACCCACGTCTCCATTGCTTCAGTTTAAATCACAGACAAAACAAGGGTGACTACATGGGCAGCATTGTATGTGTATGTATATATATATATACACACACACACACATACATATATAATGTCTAAAGTCTAAAGCATTTTTGAAGCTAACACACGCACGCACGCACGCACACACTGACACACACACAATATCCTTCCCAGACATCCCAACAACCTGCCTTTGGCACCGTGTAGGAGACCAGCCACAGGGCCTCTTGTCCTGCAGAAAACCAGCTTTTCTTTTTATGGCTACGAACGAACAGAAATTCGTCGTGATTCATCCAGCCATTCTGCCATTTCCCTAACAAATGCCGCTAAGTACGTTACGCTCTACATGCTCCTTAACTGAAAGAGGAAGAGGAACAAACTGAAAATAAGTCAGCAGCTCTGAATATTGTTTTTGATACAAGTACTTCTGTACCCCAGAGGCGAAACGAAAACTGCACACACAGACGCGAATTGCAATGCGTTTGTCGGCTGCGGTGTGAGTGGAAACAACGCAGCGCGAGTCTGCGGCACCCAGAACAAAAAGATGTTGGAGACGGTTATCACGGTCACTTCAGATTACACCTCTGTTGTAAACCTGCTGCCGCCAGTGAGTCCATGCCAAAAGTAGTTCCAGGTCTAGAAAATTAAAATCCAGATTTTGTTTTAACCAACCATTACCGTTGGCTACTTAGCTGGTTGGTTGAAACAAAATCTTGGCCTGGAGTTTTACTTTCTGCTCCTGATCTATCCACCTCTGGTCCATGCAATAGTTTTCAGACATTAAAAAATCTGGTATTTTAACTAAGAGACACGATGGGCTCTGCGTTACCTTTGAATACCAGTTGTTTTATATGAACAATTAAAATGGAGATCATTTGCCACGAAATACTCTCAATACGACAAAGAAAACAACCGAGAAGTGATTCACGGACGACAAAGATACAGACGGGTGGGCCATGAGGCGTACACCTGACCGACAGGAAGTCAGAAGAGACTAAGCGCGAAACGAATGAGGAACGGAATGAGAAACAAATGGAGTTCTGTTATAGAGCGGCAGGACTGAACAAGGAGCCTGTTTTCACTCTTTGGGCATCCATTGCCGGAGGTCACCATTTCCTGTGGGTGTCCGGGACATGGTATCCCAGGATTCCGAGGGGCAGAATACCCTGCACTTCACTGGTGGTTAATCCTCTGTTTTGCATACGACAGTCATATTTGAATATAGAGTTGAGTAATATTTAGAATGATATATATATTTTTTCTCTTGTTTTTTTCAGGTTTTTAAGTTTTGTCTTAGTTACTCTTTGACCTTGTTGGCCCCATTGAGGATAGAAGTGGGAACGGAGACATTTGGCTTTAGAAAATGGGACAAGGGAGACCCCCCCCCCAGCATGGGACGGGCTCCCTGAGGAGTCTGCAGGCCCCTTTCCTCTTGGCCCGGGGATCACTTATACTCTCAGCCATATTGGATGTTGTTGGGGGAGAAACAAAAAAAGTAAACGGCACAAACAGAAAAAGAAGACACCATCAAGGTGATTTCCCCCCCTCCCCCGTTCGATTCATTTTCCACCCACAGCCGAGGCGGTGGAGTATCACTATTGTGCTGGAGCGCTCCTTTGAGGCCTGTCCCCGCTGTCCAGCAGAACTGAG
This sequence comes from Pollimyrus isidori, assembly GCA_019775955.2. NCBI lineage: Eukaryota > Metazoa > Chordata > Actinopteri > Osteoglossiformes > Mormyridae > Pollimyrus > Pollimyrus isidori. The sequence continues at coordinate 1,345,658 of JABFDZ020000111.1, forward strand.
GGAGGGAGGTGGGGGGCCGCTGGCCTCCGGGTGGCGCCATGTACAAGAGCACGAAGTCCCTCAGCTCCCCCCGCACTGATCAGAACTGGTACCACTTCTTGTCTTTGCACTTCAGCATCATCTGGGGGGGGGGGGGGGGGGGGGTGAGGTGGAAAAAAAAAAATAAAAAAAAAAAATAAAAATGTTAATAGAAAGGAAGTTAATTGTTAGTATTTATATTTATTATTAAGATAATTTAGAAAAAAAAAAAAAAAAATAAAAAAAAAAAAA
>JABFDZ020000112.1:23264-38116 GCA_019775955.2 Pollimyrus isidori
CCCAGTAAATCCCGCTTTCCCTTTCAGGAATTTGCCGACTCCCTCGGCATCCCCTTCCTGGAGACCAGCGCGAAAAACGCCACCAACGTGGAGCAGGCTTTCATGACCATGGCGGCCGAGATCAAGAAGAGGATGGGCCCCGGGGCCGCCGCCGGGGGCTCGGAGAAGTCCAACGTCAAGATCCAGAGCACTCCGGTGAAGCCTGCCTCCGGGGGGTGCTGCTGAGCCTCTCCACCCCCCCTCTCCCCACTCCCCCACCCCAGAACCCCTGCCCCAGTTCCTGGTGCGACACCACCTTGTTCCACAGTCAGAAAGACAGAGGAAGATGGCAACGGGGAAACGTGTTAAGTTGCCTGAATTGTACTGTATGTAGCCGCACTACCAGAAATTCTCAAACAAACAAAGGAAAGAAGAAAAAAAAAAAGGTCAGCAGTTCGATGAACTCGGCCCAAACTCCCCCCCCCAACTGGCTGCTTCTGCGTCCACCTCCGAGAAGGCAGATTCCATCTTCACAGCTGTTTAAAGTCTCCGAGTTCATGGTTAGCCGTGTGAATACGAATGAGTGTAAATCTCACAGCATTCCCGCCGTACCTCCTGCCTCGCGGCCCGTTCCTCCCTCCCGGCGTCTGTGTCCATGCGGGCTTTTGTCTCACGACGGCGAAGTTTCCGCCGGCCTCTGTTCACCGATGGGCGCAGGTGTTCCCTCTGTACGGAGGGTGTCGCATGGCGCTTGTGTAAATATGTGCACGCGGGTCTCCGTGCACGCGGGTCTCCGTGCACGTCTGAGGGGGTCGCCTGGACGGTCGCGGCCCATGTCCTTAGACCTAGGGACACGTTAACCTGTGTGGTGTGTACGTGCTCACATGACGTGTGTAGGTGCGAGTGTATGTGCTCACATGACGTGTGTAGGTGCGAGTGTATGTGCTCACATGACGTGTGTAGGTGCGAGTGTGCATGTGTGCGTGTGACCTGAGCTCTGTACAGAAAGAACCAGAATAAAATCCATCATCTGATGACTAGTGTAACTTCTGATATCTCTGCATTTCCTTTGCGTCTGCAGACTTGTAATTACTGATGACAGCTCCCTACCCTGAAAAAACCTGAAGAAATGTTTAATAAACATTTTACTTATTGGAATTCTTACCTGAGCGTATAAAAACGTTTTTGTTTGGTATTTAACCTACAGTGTTTTTTTGTTCTGCTCATCAAAAATATTTTACTTTCTAATAATGATTGTGTCAGCAATATAGCTGAAACCTACGAGCAGGCTGAGAAGGGGGAGCCGTGAAACGCGTACAAGGCCCTATGTTAATCTTCATAGAGCAGACGGGGTCCAGTTTTAAAGGAGCTATATTTCTGGACTGGTTTATTATAAAAGGGATCCTTGGATTTGCTGCTGTAACTTAGGTTGTTTACTTAGGTTGATAGCATGATTGTTATATAGCTTTGATTTGATATTAGCATTTGTTAAAGGTTTCATACTCTGTACCTTATTTAACATCTTAAGCAACATGTATGTATCAGGTCATTTAATATAGTCATTGAACTATTGTACTTTCCCAATTGCTTAATGCGGTTGCAAGGGCTTGCCTTAGTTTTTGCAGTAAAGGAATCCTAAATCGTTCTTGTACCAGTCGATTCCAAAATTCCGAAGTTGACTGTAAAGCAATTTCGAATGAATCGCTAAGAAACGCACTGGAGCTCTCAGTACCTCTTCCTGTGCATCCGGGTTTTTTTTAATTTTATTTTAGTTAGTCTAGTTTAAATGCAAATACGGCAAATTCAGCACAGTTTGCATATCTAGTTTTTGTTCTCTTTTTCTTAAGTGTTACTTTGTAAAATTACCCTGCAGAATTAGCATTTCTTTTCCACAGATTAAACGGTTTGTATAAAGGCATGCAAATACACCTCAGTTCCCATAACTTTTTTCTTGTGGGAACCGAGCGGTAGATTTTTTATTTTTTTTTTGTTTCTCCCTAAACAAAGAATCTTTACTTTCCGTTGCTGCACTCGGCGGTTAGTTTTAATAGGTACATCTGCTCACTAATGCAAAGGGTCAGTCGTGTGACTACAAATGAATGCATACAGCGGACATCCGGTCGGGAGGTTCGCTTACTGTTTGTCTGAGCATGAAGGCGGCTGAGACGTCATTTTGGAAATGGTGTTACTTGGTGTCAGACATGCTGGGTCTAGCATCTCAGAAACCCTCACTTTTTTTCTAGGATTTTCACACGCTGCCGTGTCTAGAGTTTTCAGCGAACGGTGTGGTGAACAAATAAAACATCCAGTCAGTGGCATTTCCGTGGCTGTAGAATATATCCGATTTGAAGCTAAGGGGAAGGCCACAAGTGCAATAATAGCTAAGAATAAGAACGGCTTTTCTGAACACGCACCTCATCTGCCTTTGTAGGGGTTCTGGAGGCAAACGTATCCTGCCTGGTATTAGCTAGGTGTACCTAAAAAAAAAAAAGCATGGCCACCAAGTATGTATATGTGGTTTGGTTAATACTCAAAAAAACAAGGGTTATTGAATAACTCACTCTTCAGAAATTCTGATAGCTTTTACTAAATCGGCCAATTTATATCAAACAAGTAAGTATGTGGTAAGACGGGCAGAGGTACACATTGCACTTCAGAATGTCACTTGAATGCATGTGTCCATGTAGTAATGATTTACAGAAGTGTCCTGAGTTAATGGTTTAATCTTTCACAATTGTTTATGCTGCATCGAATAAATGGTATTTGTTTGATCTAGACTGGCATTGTGTTTTGAGGTATACTGTCCAGTTGCTGTAGGTTTTCCTTATTCAGGTCCTGCGTAGCCTTCACGCACCATGGAGATTAAGGTAGTGATGTGTATGTCCTAATTAATACTATTGTGATGCTTTAAAAGTATCTATAAAAATCCTACTGTATGTTTTGTCCTCCTGGGTTCCTTGACTGACTATGATACCGTGTGATTACTTGCTGGAAGCTTCATCTTCTGGCTGTCAAAGTCGGCTTTCGGACAATGTGCCCGTTAGCTCTTCACCTTCACGGAGAGTGTCCTTCTCCCACAGCACCAGCTGGTGTGGCTCCAACAAGAAATGATGCACACTTTGTGTTGAGGGCTTAATTATAATATTCAGATTTACACTGTCATTACCTGCACAGGTTCTGTGTGGTAAAGTCCTTGTCACATCTGGTCACGTGACGGTGATTTTCTGACCGAACATGCAATGAGAGGGGTGATGTCATGGCTTGGTGCGTAATTCTATTACATCGTGATTTGGGGATTTGAATCTCACTCCCGGCCCCCCCCCCCCTGTAAATTTGAAGTGTGGTTTCTCCTGTAAACTTCCTGTGGTGTTTGTGTCCATATGACGTTTGACAGCTGTACACACACACACAGAACACAGGGTATCTGGCTGCTAACTAGCTAGCTGCCATCTTTCACAAGAAAAGTACTGGCGTATTAAATTTATTAACTGTAGTATCTAGAAATTACTGTCTCCTGTTTTTGCCCCCAATCGCATTTTTGCACCCCCTAGTCAAATGGCACTCTAGCCCGATCACCTATGTCGCCTACAGGGCAGGCCAACCCTAGACGGCCCCCTATAGCACAGGCCAGCCCTAGACGGCCCCCTATAGCACAGGCCAGCCCTAGACGGCCGCCTATAGCACAGGCCAGCCCTAGACGGCCGCCTATAGCACAGGCCAACCCTAGATGGTTGTATTTTTAAATTTCAATAGAAGTAATACGATACATTATTACATATTTTGCTTGAGATGCTTGTCAGATGCATGATGCTTATGGGATCAATGACATGCGGTCTGCGCTCCCATTTATTTGCCATCCAGCGGTTTGTCCTTGACACAAAGCACATTTAGCACATCAGACTCTCTATACCCTGGGTACCATCCGCCGTCTGCTGCCCTCAGGTCCCCTTTGGTACATGCGTAGACCTTTTTAATTGCATGCTGTCACAGGTGGACATGTGCGTCGGCCATTTTGCCCCTCAAACCATCCACACTGTGCTCGGCCAATGGGGCAGAAAGCAGTGTGACGTTAACAGGCAGCGTCTTTGTGCGTATGACGCGCGAGGAAAGAGCTTCCGTGATAATTACTGATTTATACTCGTTAATGAGCAGCTAGGTGAGGCCCGTGAAGCTATCAGAGGTGACTTTTCCCCCTCAGACCGCCGTGGTTTTCTGGTCTGGGCTCTACAGAGAACCACAGAAACACAGAGGCTTTGTTTTAAGAGTGGAGGCGGGCTTGAGAAATGAACAACGTGGTCAAGATTCGCAGATTGTTACAGAGTCTGTACACAAAAGAAAACCACGAATGGAAATATCTGTATCATTGAGTCTAAAGTAGGGAAAATTACAAATTACACTTCTTATAAACGATACGTACAAAAAACTAAAACTTACAGCACCTTTTTAAACAAAGAAATACAGTAAAATGTAACTGAACACAAAGAAAAATAACAATCAAATGTAAATACTATTTAGAGACATGTCAGTACCTTTAAAACGACATAAAAATCATGGTCCCGGGAAAATTATGCCAAATATGAAGAGCGTACAAAACAGTGTTACTAAAGCAAAGCATGCCATTAAGATTTTAAGGGTTAGTGAAAATCCTTTATAAAAAGACATCTTTGTAAATAAAACTGTAAACGAAATTGTCAACTAATTTTCCAACAATACTGAATTTTATGATCAATAAATATTAACTACAGAAAGTGTTTCAATTTCAACTAAAAAAGTAAAAGCGATTATGTTCCTTGCTTTCCAAAAATACCCTTCACCATACGTATAAAATATATTTGAATCTTTTCTAAGTACAGTAGCAGCCAATCAAATAAAAGTGAGTCACTGTCATTGTACAGCATGTAGTACTCCCAATGGCCTTTGGGTGGCTATGGGTTTCTCAGAATTCCCAAACCTGTACAGACGCCGCTCTATTTACGAACTTTCAACTTACGAACTTTCAGACATACGAACGAAGAGTACTGTAAGTCCAAATTGTGTCCATTAGGCTCCCGCTTCCTGTCCACAACGTTAATTTTTTTTCTGTACACCGGTTCCACCTAGTACGACTCCTGGCCACTAATCCCGCGGTGCAGTAGCGTAGCGTGCGTACCCCCAGCATCTTAGTTCTTAGTGCTTGTGTATACCCTTAAAATGGTGTTGAATAACGATTTACGAACACTTAAAGTTACGAACGGCTGTTCGGAATGTAACTCGTTCGTAAGTAGAGGAGCGTCTGTATTTTAAAAACTGATGCAGTCTGCTTCCCAGGACGGAGATGCATCTAGAAAGAAAATAATCAGAGGTGGATAGTTCAGGTCCAGAACATTTAAATCCAAACCAAGATTTTGTTTTAAACAACAAAGTTGAGTATGAAGAGTCACAGAGTTTCTCAACTAACTAGTTGAAACGAAATCTGGATTTTTACATTCTAGACCTGAACTCTCCATCTATAAAAATGACCAAACAGAGAACAGAGCTGCATCCATCACTGCCATGGCTCTAAAATAATTCACACTGCTGTAAAACAATGGTATTTTTAAATAGTGTTCGGAAAGCAACCGTGGATCAGTTTATAAATAGTCCTAATCTCTGTCCACCTGCATGCAAGACACAGCTGACTTTGACATTCCCAACAACCAATGGCGACGGACGCGTGACCAAAGGACGGGAGGTTAACGGGTACGAACGGGCGTTTTTCACAGGCTGGGCCGAGGCTGCGATGCTCCGCCGCTACGCTACGCTACGCATGCGGCGGTGTACAGCCGCGCACCACAGACACGGCACAAGGCTGGGCGACGGACACAAGCTGTACACTCTTCCCTCCCCGTGGCAGGCAACGGCGTCCCCGCGTGGCCGAGCTCAGAGCCCGGATTCCCCGTCGCTCCTCTCCGCCGACGACTCCGCGGTGCCGGCGGGACCCGTGTTCTGCTGAGTGACGAGCGGGGATGCCTCGTCCAAGCCCTGCACGTTGGCCACCACCTCCACCTTGACCTCCAGCAGCTCCTGGCCCCCCGCCTGCTGCTCCGCCCTCTTGGTCGCCTTCTCGTTGATGTGGTGTAGGATTCCCGCCCCGAGGGCGTCCCCCTCCACATTGACCACCGTCGTGGTGCGGTCTCTGAGAACACACACACACACACACACACACACACACGCATCAGAGTAATGGTGAGTAAACATGCCTAGCATTGCATTCATGTTTACATTCGTTCCTTTAACGGAAGCTTTAATCCAAAGCGACGCACAATTGAGACGGCAACAGCAGCCAGTCCCCGAGGTAATTTCGGATTAGGGGCCTCGCTCAGGGGCCCGATAATGACATCACTCTGCCTATCACAGGACATATGCATTTTAAAGGTCATCCATGTAATGTTAGCTAGCTCTGGGTCCAATACTGCTTACACTCATAGCTGCCCATTCATTGGAAGTTCAGCCTAGTCGACTCCTTCACAGCACCAATGTCTGTAATATGCTTTTTTTTGTCTCACTTGTGCTTTGCTTTTGAAATACGCTCGATCGACCTTTTACGGAACACACAGCGATCGCGGTACAATCGCGGCACCGCAGAGTGTGAGCTTGTGTCCGCGACTGGAAAAAAATCTCACTCGACGTTTCAAGAACCTGCAATAGTCCGGATGTCCAGTCCTGATTCAGACTGATTTCCACATTGGGTTATAAACACTACATGGAGGAGGAAGCCTCACACGATCCAGTCGACAGCCAGCATGAGAGAGAGGTCATTGGTGGGCAGCCCGATGGCCTCCAGAATGATGGCGATGGTGATGATCCCTCCGGCTGGGATGCCCGCTGCCCCTACGCTGGACGCAGTGGCCGTCACCCTGCGGAGGAAGCAGAGCGCTGGCTTCAGCACAGGGTGAGACACCTGGGGGACCTTCCGCCAAGACCTCCTCAGGTCTGCCTGGTCTGGGAAGACTGCCAACTTCACGGATATCAGTACAGCGCCTTTAGCTACTGGTTCGGGATGCCGATTCCAGCACCTTCAAGTGACACAGTTTCTAGTTATGCAAAGGTATCTGAGGTGACTTTTTTGAGAAGGTCCACGTACAGGATGGTGAAAATCTGCCCGGCGTTGAGCTCGGCGTTGTTCAGCTGCGCGATGAAGACGGCCGCGATGCACTGGAAGATCGCCGCCCCGTCCATGTTGACCGTGGCGCCGATGGGGAGGATGAAGCGGCTGATCCTCTTGTCCACGCCGTTGTTCTCCTCCACACACCTCATCATGGAGGGCAGGGTGGCCGAGCTGGGGGGGGAACAGGCATGGCACACGTGTGGGCGGGGCCACAGCGAAACTCAAGACTCAAGACCAGTCTGCCGCGTGCAAAACGGACCCGGGATTCTTTGGTGCGATCGTTCATTCTGTGCCTCTGGATTACATTAGTCCATGTTGTTAGATTTGTAATCTGCATTGGCAAACTGTAGCCATAATCCAAACTTAAGTGCACTTCAGACAAACTAAATGTGAATCCCACTCTGTTTGTGAGTTTAAGTATGAGGTTTACTGGGCTTCTGCTTACAAAAAACAGTCCTTCACCTGCCTTTCAACAGATTCATTTCTAAGTCCGTATTGAGTGTCAAAGGTGTTTCTGTTTCAAATCCTGTCAAAACCCTTAGTCAGGTAACTTGTGCTCATTTTAATGAGTAGGTTCTTAATCTGACTTTGCAGACAAACATGAAAATACGAGGATTCTGCCTCAAGGGGAATTAAGGCCACTACTAACAGCAGAGCTGGGCTTCTCTACTGCCGCCCTGGTGGCACACCTGTGATGTTCTTCCATTTAATTTTATAACGATTTAATAGGAAATGAGTATTTTAATAATAAAACAGATTTAAATCCAACATGGTAGTTGAGCCCACTGAGGATAACTGAATATACCTGGTCCATTGTGAAATTTAAAGAAAAACTTTACACCATAGGTAAATTTAGAATAAAAAAATTTGGAATGACTGTAATGAAATCTAGAAAGTTATCAATAATTTTTAAAGGCAAGAAACTGCAGTTTCTTGGCTAACATAAACTAGGGCTGCAGGCTAAGAAATGACTGGAAGAGTGTGATGCGTGCATCCGTTACCGAGGACGGTACCTGGAGCAGGTGGCGAAGGCGGTGGTGAAGGGGGCGATGAGGCCGGACAGGAAGGTGAACGGGTTCTTGCGGGTGAATCCGAAGTAGATGAGGGGTAGCACGATGCCCCCGTGGATGATGTGGCCCAGGATGGAGGCGAAAATGTACTTTCCCAGACTGCTGACGAGCAGCACCACGTCCTCCATCTCCACGATCTTGCTCCCGACCAGGAACATGATGCCGAATGGCACGTACCTGCGTTAGGAAGAATGACACCTCCCTCACTGCGCCCCCACAAGGGCTACGCGGCGCCATCCTGATCGGCAGCCATTACGGTTCAAAAGTCAGTAGCAATGAACTAACCACGGCACAGCTGCTTTCCTTCATGCACTCGTGCAAAATCGACGGCAAAATACACGCCCTACAGAATATTTTACCTGTTAGCTAGCTAAGATCTATGGAAATAGTCCTCGTTTCCGTTTAGCAGTTAGCTTACCTAGCTAGCTTAACATCTAAAATAATGACTGGAGGCTAATATACTGATGCACGGCACCCACCACATTATCCAGGAAACGAGCACCATTGTGGCGTCATTGAAGGCATTGAAGAAGCGAATAAGCTCCTCCCCTTCAGGTCCCAGCTTCCTCAACGCCACCCCAAACACCATGGCGAACAGTACCAGCCCCAGGATGTTCATTCCCTCCATCTCTGTGCCAATGGGTACCTGCAAGCCATCACAACCAACATCATCCACTGACTCCCGTCTACAGTCTCCATTTCACATTAAAGTCCAGCAATAAGACCGCAGTAGAGGGCAGGGCTCTCTGTAAAGGGAAGGGGCGTTAACAGACGCCTCCTAGGGTTAGAACACCAATAACTGCTTTGATATTAGTTTCAGAATTTGGATATTAAGAAGAATCACTCTCAGAATGGACAGGAAGTGTTACTGAAGTTGTTACTAATTTAGCTAATGATCAATGGGTTGCAATGTGTAATTTTATTAACCAATAAATTCTTGTAATAATATTAGGACAATTCTGTCAGTTGTTGTAATAGTTCCCATTCCCCAAGTGTTGTAAATTGTGCTTGATGTGCCACGTTTTTACACATAGATGTTGGTTTAAAAATGACCCTCGAAGGCCTCGAGAGCCAATTGGAGGTACAGCTGCATATTTCGGGCCCCACGAAAGTGTGTCGTATTGGGCCCCCAACCCAGACCAATCCGATTATGTTCCAGGCGCCCCTCCAGCTAAGGACCAAGACGTGTGTTTGGGCTGTAAGGAAACGGAAAAGGGAAGGTCTATCAGAGCAAGTATTTACTGAAGATATAAAGCAAAGCTAAGCAGGTACATTGGGATGGTTGATCTCAGCTGAAGATCAACGCTAGTGGAGAAGCAATATTTCACAAGTGGGCTGTCGACGTACGGGAGGTATTTTCTGTAAAAAATAAAATAAAAATGATAAAAAGAAAATACCATCTCCATATTTACTTTTAGCTTCCAAAGTTTGAGAGCAAAAATCCCGCAAAAATTAAAATTAATTTTCCACTCATGTACGAGTCAAACGTGGAAAAAAAAGCCTTTTGTTTTTCAAGTTCACTGCATGCAAATATATGTTAATCGGATCGGGTGGTGGGCGGAGCTGTGGGTCACAGCTGCGCTTCCCGCTGCGTTCGCCGATTCCGCCGTCTTCGTGTTTCTTGGCTGTGGTGTCGCCCAAACTAACGGCAAAGTTGCACGCAGCTTACAATTGCTACTGATCTGCAGCTTCTGACCCGTTTAGCTACTTATTTCACGGCTTAAGTTACTTCCAGGCTCCTGTACAGTTTTTAGTTAAGACATTATGGAAATCTGGCTTAGGCTAATTTTGGCGTTGTTAGAGAGGCGCGGCCTGCTGTGTACCATGCGTTTCATATTCGCCTCCCCCAAGATGAATAAGGCCTCCGCATTCCATTTGGACGTATGGCTTCTGATTCAAATGAGTGTGAACAATTGATCAAAGTGTCATGCGCCCAGTTTACCATTACGAATGAAAAATCACATTGCGCCACAGGTAATTCCACCGTTTTCAATACGAGAAGGCTTTCTTGTACGAAATAAATATGCGCTCCATAGCTCAAACCTTTTTTTCGTACGTTATTTTGCATTTCCGAAATGCCTTGTAAGAACAGCATCGTGCGCAACATTCCCTTCTGGTGATGCTGCAAATAAGTAGCTAAACGGGTCAGAAGCTGCAAATCAGTAGCTAACGTAAGCTGCGCGCGACTTTGCCGTTCATTTTGGCGACACCACGGCCAAGAAACACGAAGACAACGGAATCGGCAAGCGCAGTGGGCAAACGCATGTGAATTTTTCACATTGGACTCATACATGAGTGGAAAATTAAAATGCAAATAGCACTTGTTATGTGCCAGCTCCTGCTCGTCCCGCGGCCCCGTCTGTTCCTGCTCATCCCGCGGCCCGCCTGTTCCTGCTCATCCCGTGGCCCCGCCCACGGCCCACCTGTTCCTGCTCGTCCCGCGGCCCGCCTGTTCCTGCTCGTCCCGCGGCCCCGCCTGTTCCTGCTCGTCCCGCGGCCCCGCCTGTTCCTGCTCAGCCCAAAGCTGCAGCCACACCAGACCGGGACCCGTCCAGCCGGGAACAATATGTCCCCGAGGAGGTCCCGGACAACACCGTCGCTCCTCCTCTCATGGTGGAGGAGGAGGAGCTCGAGTGGTACCCTTTGGGGATCTGGTTGCTGGATTCCCAGGACCCAGGAGGACACCCGTCCCACCTGCAGCTCCACGTCGCCCGCCTCCGGACCCCTCTGCTCTGACTGGGCATCGGACGGCGCCCTACGCCGTCGCTGGCCGCGGCTTCCCCCTTGCGCCTGCCTGTGCCGGGGGTCTCTCCGGCTCCCTCCGGGTCTCCTCCGGCGGTCCCTCGGCCCGTCTCCTTAGCCCCTGCGAGGCCCCCTCCTGCTCCTGCCTTCCCTTTGCCTGCGGCCCCTCCGGCCGCTGCCTGTCTCCTGCCGGGGGGCCTTCAGGCGCCCGGTGGTCTTTCTGTGCCTCTCCAGCCCGCTCCTTCTCCCTTCTTTCCGCATGGTTTTGTTCGTCCTGCTGGCCCTTTTGTCCCTCCGTCCACTCCCGGCCCTCGTGTTCCGCCTGTAGGTGTTTCCTCGTTCTCTCTGTTTTTTCTTCCCGGCCCTTTGTCTGGTCCTCTCCTGGGTTCTGTCTCTGTGCCGGTTTTGTCTTTGGTCGTGTGCCCAGGTCTCTGTTGATGGTTGTGCTTTTTGTCTTCCAGGTCCGGTTTTCCCCGTCTCGTCCGTCGCCAGGTGTGCGCGCCTTTGGGGGGAGGGGGGGTTATGTTACGAGCCAGCTCCGTCCGCTCCTCCTGTGTGCCACGCCCTCCTCGTTACCCAGCGTTTCTCCTTGATTTCCGTCACCTGTCTCTTGTTACCGACTGCCTGTCTCGTGTATGTAAGGTCTGCGTCAGCGTAGCTCCGACAGATCCGGCATTGAGGTTTGCATGTGTTGGTGTGTCCTCCACAATAAACCCCGTCTACCCGTACAGCCTGGCCGGACCTCCCCCCTTTTCGCCGTTCACAACCGACGCAGCGTAACAGCGCTATTTCATCTTAATTTTCATTTTTGCAGGATTTTTGCGCACAGACTTTGGAAGCTAAATGGCAAAGTGGAGACTGTATTTTCTTTTTATCGTTTTCATTTTAATTCTATTATTTGCAGAAAATACCATAGCGACGGAGCACAAGTGGCCAAAGTAGCAGCTGCCAGAGTCCAGCCCGAGCCCCGTTTAGCTTCCCACACTGCACAGGTACAGTTTCACGACAGTGACCCACTGGACTTACTGCTGAAATTAGCTCAAGAAAGGTAAACTGGGTTTAAGTAAACAAGGCTTTCGTATCAGAGCAACCTGAATAGCATACACGACCTGGTTTATTAACCTCCGCTTCACTGCCGAGGTCATCGTTTATGGTTCTGAGACGGCATATACTGCAGGACAAACCTCGCTCTGTGAATTTTGTCATTACAGGTTGAAGGTGAGCACTGAAGTCTCCGCAGCTAAACTCAGTCAAGCTGCTGGATGGATAAAATCAACCTGAAAGTCACTGAATGATCCTGTTTTTGTACCTTGAGTACACAGCTCTCCCACCTAGACCAGTGCTTCTCAAGCTCTTTTTGTACTGTAACCTAATTTTTACCATGCCAGCTCTGTTGAGCACTTAGTGACCGTGGCTCTTCGTGCTGAACTGCTTTTCTGAAACAGCTCTGACTGTAATAGATTACATTTGCGAGTGACTAACACTAACGCTGTACACAGCATATACCAACATTCACCCTGAACCTACCTGAATTACAACTGTTCTGTGTTACTTTCAACATCACTAACTTAAACCAATACAGATTAAAATACTGATCGCCCCCCACAGAGGGAAATTCATATCGCTGCGGCTCAATCCCGTTATATCAAAATCCGTCAAGAGAACTCAGAAGTGTCCGGTACGGTACGGTTCTGCGCGTCCTTTTAGATTCCCGTGCACAGCACCCTTTCTGCCAGGCCTCCATTGCTGTGAATATTTCCTTCACCTCTTCCTTGCCCGACATGCTCACCGTCTGGGCTCCGCTTGGCTGCCCTTGTTCTTTGCCCTTCAGGGGTGATGTACTGTTATTGCCCCCACGCTGAAATGTTGACTCTTTACTGCCGCGCCATTAAGCGCCGATATGTAAATATACTCAAATAATACAGTCAGACTCCATTTTCCTGCAAGCAGGTATCTGGCCCTCAACCTTCTCCAGACTGTAGAAAAGCAAGAAAAAAGTACCAGTTTGTACCTTTGGCGGTACAATTACTGACCTAACCAACCAGTTCAGTACTCTGTGACTGTGACTCTTTGTATTCAACTGGTTGGTTGAAACTAAATCCTGGTCTGGATTATTACTTTCTGGACCTGAAATTTATGCCTCTTTCCAAATGAGGCCTAAGGACATCACTGGCTGAAGCCTCTTTCCTGGCACTGCAGATGCTCCCTTTAAAACAGCTTCCGTGCAGGAGCTGAAAACACGTCTTGCTTCTTTGGCCGATCCTCACCTGGCCTGTGGCGTTTCAGCATAACTACACTGCAACCCTTTTTACTGCCAGTGTTGGGCATTTCAGGTCCAGAAGCTACAAATCCAGACCATGATTTTGTTTCTACCCAGCAGCTGAATACTCAGTGACCATGACTCCTTATGCTGAGCTGGTTGGTAAAAACAAAATCCTGGTCTGGATTTGTAGCTTGTGAACCTGAAATGCCCGACACTGTTTACTGCAGATGTCCACATACCTTCTGGTAGATGAGGCTCCCATTTGAGATGTTCCCAACGGCGACAAACTTGTAATCGGTGGCGTACTACAAATGTAAGGGGAGAACGGAGACCGGGTCAGGGATGTGGCCCAGAATGGATCCATGCAAGTCTGCTGGCCCATCAGCCAGCGAGGGCTGTCGAGTATCTCCTTGCTTTTCATGACCCAGCACTGCAGTAAGCAGGGGTTTACACTTTCCCTGCATGCCCCCACACTCGATGAGGCTCGAGGTCATGGAAGCCCACTGCGCTTAAGACGAGGGGCAGAGTCAGACTGAGCATGAGGGGCTGCTGACTGACCCAAAAGCCGCGGAAGATATTTGCTGGTACAGTAGCCGATTACAGGAACTGTAGGAAAACAGTCTATCCTACAGTTGACATGTTTATACTGGGGGAGGGAGGGGGGGGCAAAGTCCTGATGAGGTAAGCCCTGAACCCTGGACCTGCCAGAGGAGGGAAACCTGGGGTGGGTCTGTGAACATTTTAAACATACTGAGAGGTTTGCAGTACATTTATTTATCCATCAAATAATTTTGTCCAAAGTGAGACTACAAGAGCAGGGTCAATTAAGGTTAGGGGCCTAGCCAAAGGGTTGTGGTATGATTATGCTGCTAGCCGTGGGATTCGAACCCACAACCTTCCAGACATGGTTATAGACCCCCAACCCTGTTGTGCTACATGGCACCGCCTGGGGCTCCATCTGCAAGGCTCGTCTTACCCTGGAGCCTGAAGTTTCACATAACAGAAAAAGTATCTGCTTTAACATAATAAGACCCACACAGATATTGGTGTTTGGACGTCTTTAGAGGTGCTCCATTACCCTCCTGTTAACTGGCGGCCCCCCTTCCGCTCCCGTGGGTGGGGGGCAAAGCTGACAGCTGCGCACAACAACCCGGGGGCCATATCACCCAGTATTAAGAGTGTAGTGATTGTCTCACTTTAGTGCTGGATGCTTCAATGTTTAACCAAACACACCAGGACTATTATGAAAAGACGGACCCCCCCCTTCCCACGGCAAGCAAGGGGGGCAAAAATCTAACGTCCCACTTACTGTGCGGAAGGCGGCCGCCACGAGATTGGCTGGGAACAAATTCCTAGAGAGAATAACAAAAAACAGAGTCAGTGTCGAAGGGTCTGTAATCTCACCTTCAGCTGATGCGATGTGTAGGTCATGCGCTGAGATGGAATCAGTCTTGTTGGTCACAGTGCAAACACATACACTCACCTAAAGGATTATTAGGAACACCATACTAATACGGTGTTTGACCCCCTTTCATCTTCAGAACTGCCTTAATTCTACGTGGCATTGATTCAACAAGGTGCTGAAAGCATTCTTGAGAAATGTTGGCCCATATTGATAGGATAGCATCTTGCAGTTGATGGAGATTTGTGGGATGCACATCCAGGGCACGAA
>JABFDZ020000112.1:41776-53121 GCA_019775955.2 Pollimyrus isidori
AGGAGAAGAGCCAGGGAACTACAGAGAGAAAGGAAAAGTCCTGCATTTTGACATACTGGGGTCACGGAGGGGGGGTCTGAGGGTGGCCTCACACCTCCAGAGCTGGGGTTTTCTCTCCGAACCCCCCCCCCCCCCAAGCTCCGCCTAAGCTGTGTGGGTTTCCTTCAGGTCCTCTGGTTTCCTCCTGCCATCCAAAGGACTGCAGTTCAGTGAATTGGCCCCCGGATCCCCTACATTCAGGGCACTCCCACCTACTGCCTGCGCCGCCAGGGATTGGCTCAGAGCATAATATTCCCCTATAATATATTGAATATAGATTAAATTCCAAGCACTTAACTTCATATTTTGACAATTATGTTTATAGTATACTGAATCTATTATATGTTGTGTTTTATTGTATGCAGAATATAATGGGGATACTGTATTAACTCCGTTTTTGCTCACCCCATCTTGCACCCCATATGACACAGAGACACACGCAGGTGAGAGTGAGTGTTGGGGGGGTCACAGTGCAGGGTCAGCCAGGAGGCAGTGCTTCTGGACCTGGGACTTAAGGGCCACACTCAGGGGCCCACAGACATGTGACTGTTCAACTGAAGCTGGGCTTGAACTGGCGACCTTCTGACCACAGACACATTTACATTTAATTAATTAAGTTAATTAATGTGATGATGCATACATTTGGTTACAACTTGTGATGATATCCAGCTATACCTAGAGATACTTATCTGAATGGACAGTATGCACATGCATTTTAAAATAACAGATTTCCAGTGTCCACATTCTCAAATTAAATGCATGTAATGGGTGATGAGTGTATATATAAATAGGCCTATATATACCATGAAGACAGTAAATGGGCCGCTTCCCTGAAATCAGCTGTCATAGTGTGTGTGTGTGTGTGTGTGTGTGTGTGTGTGTGAGAGAGAGAGAGAGAGAGAGAACAACAACGGAATGTGTGAATCTCCCTCGTCCTGTTTGTGCCCGCTGTCAGACGTGCGTCACACCCACACACGCGAACGCACACGCGCACAAACGTTCACCTGAATTATTTTTTAGACGGCTACTCTTCAAATTACAAACGTTTTATAAGTAATGACTAACACCTTCCTCCTTTCAGCGCAGGTCTTCCGTTTTGTTGTTTTCCAGTAATGCTTATTTTCAGTAGTGGAACTTCAGCCTTCTACTTCCTGTCATGCTGCCCAGATTTAGCTTGTAAAAAATGACCAGGCACTGCACAGGCATTATGCCATCTTCCAGTGTTTTTATTACGTCCTTTTGGAATTGATTAGTACCTTATACAGTGCTTTTACGAAGGCATGCATGTGCGACTGCATTTATTTACTTGAAATCCACCAGCTGCGTGATGTGTTATAAAATGTGCACGTCCGAGCAACGGTTCTGGCTCTACATGCAACACGGGGCAATGTTCAGCTTGTTAAAACGTGTCTTCGGGCCACACATTCAAACACAAAGACTAATATTTATTGAGCACAGAACTTACTGCGCCCCTGCAAAATCATTACATTACATTTATTTTATTTACACAAACTGAGTTTCAATTTTGACGAAATTATTTTGGAGAGCGCCCCATTAGCGGCTTATAGAGAATGAATGGGAACATCACATGCATATTACACTGTTAGTAAAGTGTCTATAGGCCTGATTATAATTACGCCCCTCATGTTTTATATTTTAAAAACTACAGCACTGTATTGCTTGGTACAGGGTTACAATTATTTTCCTCGGAATATCTATTACATAAAATCTTAGTCCTACATATTAAACAGCCTACATATCAAGGTTCCGGTTTAGTCATGCTACCTGCATCACTCTTTCAGCCACCTACATTTGCGTGACATTAAACTGGACATCATGATGCCGTGTAATTTTTAGTCACGTCTTTCTCCCACTGAGATACACGACGACGCCAATCATCCAGCTGTATTTAAAACTAAAAGCAAAGTAACACGTTTGCCCCCTTCAAATGTAGGAAATAATGAGAAAGTGTGTGTGGGGGGGGGGGGGGGGTAAGTTATATTTGACAGAACACGCGTTTTCTGCCCGCTGTTGAAGTGGGAGCGCTGGCTCGCGGTTCGATTGGCTGCCTACCGGGCGGTGGGCGGGACCCTGCGCTGTGACTCACCGCCCGACCCATCAATCACGTTAAATGTCCTGAGAGCTGTGGCCGGGGCTCCTGCGGCCGCCGATCGTACTGTAGGTGTCCGGCTCCATGGCTGCTCGTGTTTGTCGGGACTTGTTACGTTGTCGAAGAATCTGCAAAGTGATCCCGATCCTAGTTGAAGTATTTTTTAAGTGACGCACAGCCAAGGTTTCGGCACATGACTCCAACACTAATATTGATTTCTGAAACATTATTTATTACCCGGCTTTATTTCATTGCTTCGATTTTAATTATTGTGCACCTGGACTGGATACGTTCTCCGAAACCAGTAAGTATAAATATATGTCTGCGTTCGGGTGGCCTATCTTATTGGTGTGATTTGGGACGGAGACTTTGATGGGACGGTGGGAGCACCGTATTTGTTATTATAATAAGCGTATTGATACCACGAAGTCAGTGGTGCGAACGTAGCGCACTGCAACCGTCACAGCTGACATTAACTTTAAAGGGAGCTGCGAAAGACACGTGAAATAGCTTTTGGTAAATCTTCCTTGTCGAATATTTGGTTAACTTGCTGGCGACTATAAAGCTCCGTGCAATTTCACGCTTTTAGTTTAACCGGAGAGTTACGCGAAGATAATTAATTGGTAGTTTTGAATAGGGAAACCGGAACACCCAAGAGCCAACGTGGTAGTAGTAGTAGTAATAATAATAGCCTAATAATAATAATAATCCGTCATTATTATTAATTTATTATTATAATAATATGGGTGTCGTAGGATGGCGATTCGTTTCCTGTGGAGTGCCTTTTGAAAAAGCCGCCTGGAGCGTGGCTGACATTGGTAAATTTGTTATAGGCTACACATAATACAGCCCGAGTTGTAAGGTTTTGACCTTTATTAAGGATGCCATTTGTCTCATTAAAGCGAAGGGTTTCGGTCCGTGGACTCTGTGCAGCCTGCATGTATTTGGACGGACGGTACATCCGAACTTACGTGGGCTACACATCTTACCGTACGATAAAAAATATTTTTTCATAGTGTTAGTACGATCAAATTACGTACGACATGTTTTTGTTGCTAAAGTTATAAGATTATCAGTCCAATGCGGTAGATGATGTTTAAATTGAGGCAAAACTTAAACTCATGAAGCTGCAGAATCAGTGAGCTTTTGGAGATTCACCTTACGGCCGCTGCATATGGATAAAAGACAGCCGCCAACGACTAAATACTCTAAAGGAAATTTGAAGTAAATTTTAATTTCAAAGCAAGCTAAGGTGCAACCTGGTGAGTGCTTTCGTATCTTTGACCTTGTGGCAGTATGACTGGATGCTCAAAACTTCAAATGGACGCTGCGAAGCCCCCCCAGCCCCGACCCCACTGCACTCAGCTCTCGGGGTAGAGAGGTCTGTCTGCAGGGTATAATTTATATTGTAAACGGGACTTTACCTTTCGAAAGCTGCGGGGTTTGTGTGTATTGCAATCAGCAAAATTAAAAAAAAAACGGAAATTCTTGGTTGTGTGTATTAATCTGTTAAAGGTGCATGTATGGGACGGGACGGAGCTAAATGATGAGAATGACGGATTGGCTAACGGTGGGTAGATCACCGCTGGTCTCAGTGACGATATGTTTTGACATAATTCGCAAATACCTTTCTCATAGATTTCTTCTGGTCCTGGCTGGGATTGTAGACGTGAATTAGGTTGTTTCTTTTTAGTTTCCCAGCTTTGAATGAAATATGCTTATTGTTTGCCGTCGTGAGCCTGTAGTGGAGACGGACAGCTCAGAACTCCGCGTATCAGCAGGTGGAATCAGAGGGTCTATCTGGTGTCTGTCCTTTATAGGAAAGTTATACTTAAGTAAGCACCTAATGTACAGCACTTGTCAGTAATTAGGCGTCTCCTGTTTATGGGCTGAAGACACTTAGTATATTAACATAATATATTAGGCCTATGTTAAATCACTGATATTGTGATTCGTTTAAGGAAATTCTCAAGAAATAAAATTTGTGTAGATACCTAGTATTAAAGCTTAAGTGTGAATTGAATTCAGTGGTACCTCGGTTCTCAAACTTAATCTGTCTCCGGACTCCGGATTGAATCCCAAACAGTTCAAGTTCGGATAGATTTTTTCCCATAAGAAATAAGGTAAAACCAATTATTTGCATTTTTTTCTTAATGGCTTCCAAAACGATAAAGATCTCTCTATTAAGTCCTCGTTTCAGTTTGTTTACCCTGACCAGTCATTGGGTGCGTTCGACTTGCTTACAGCGTTGGCTTAAAGCAACGCATTCCAATCCTGACGCAGTGCGTTATGGTTAGATGCATTACGACCTCTCACCTGGCTGCACAAACTGGAACCGCCTCCGTGTGGACACACCTTTGCTCTTATTGGCTGAAGAGTTTAATTACAAGCATGACGTTTGTATCACATGAAGTTCCGATGTTTAATCTGCTATTTCTCCCGAATATCACGTAAAGCTGTGAGAACTGGTTTTCATTTAATTTACCTGGTAAAATGAAGTTTAAACAAATGACATAAATGCTTTAATAGTACACGTAAGCTAGTGGTTTATTTATTGTTAGTTACTGTATTGTTGTGCTGCTTTATTTCGTTAATCATCCAGCCTGTGAAGAAGGTATTCAAGTAAGAATTGCATTGTAGTATGACTCATTTCCTGGTGCGTACAAGTATAGCCTTCATGGGTCGACTTCTGATATTCAGATCGAGTTCTAGGTCAAACTGGTTTGTTCAACTTTCAAGAAGTTCTAGTGAGTTCGAGAACCGAGGTACCACTGTATATACAAAATATCCATCCACCCATTTTCTGTATCCACTTTTCCTATTGGGCGTTATATACAAACCAATAATCCATAAAAGAAAATAATCATTAAATATTAATAATCATTTATTTATTAACATAAAAACTGTTTTTTTTTAGGACATGTTTACTTCCTAAAACCATGTATGCCTCTGTGTCATGAAGTCGTCAAGGCAACGACATTCTTTCACAATGTCTGTCTTCTGTCTAAACGTTGCTATAGAAATATTAAAATAATAAAATAGATGGTGCTCTGGCTGTGGGCTTTTACAGGTGCAGGCATGTCATTTTGAATATTATTTTTTAAAAATTGATAAATTGTGGATAATAACTATATGGACAAGATTATTGGGACGCCTGCCCATTACAGTACATCTGCAGGAATTTCTATGACATCCCATTCTAAATCCATGGACATCAAAATCCTCCTTTTATAGCTATAACAACTGTCACTCTTCAGGGACGACTTTCCACAAGATTTTGGAGACTGTCTGTGGGAATTTTTACCCAATCATCCAGAAGTGCATCTGTGAGGTTCAGCACTGATGTTGGACATGAAGGCCTGACTCACAATCTCTATACTAGTTCATCCCGAAGATGTTCCAATGGGGTTTATGTCAGGGCTCTGTGTGGGTTAGACACGTTAATCCACACCGAACTCACCCAACCATGTCTTTATGAACCTTGCTTTATGCACTGGGGCACAGTCATCCTGGAACATAAAAAGACCTTCCCCAAACTGTTTCCACAAAGCTGGGAGCATAGAATTGTCCAAAGTGTCTTGGTGTGCTGAAGCATTAAGAACTCCTTTCACTGGAATAAGGGGCCAAGTCCAACCCCTGAAAAATGACCCCAAACCATTATCCCCCCTCCACCAAACTTTACAGTTGGCACAGTGCAGTCAGGCAGGTAACGTTCTCCTGGCATCTGTCAAACCCAGACTTGTCTATGAGACTGCCAGACAGAGAAGCATGATCTGTCACTCTACAGAACACATTTCTACTGCTCCAGAGTCCAGTGGCAGTGTGCTTTACACCACCACATCCGACACGTGACATTGTACTTGGTGATGAGAGGCTTGCGTGCAGCTGCTCGGCCATGGAGGCCCATTCCGTGAAGCTGCCGGCACACCGCTTTCGCACTGAGGTTAACGGCAGGGGAGGTTTGGAACCTGTTCTGTTACTTCACGTGGCTCAGTTTCCGTTGTTCCTAAGTGCTTCCACTTTTTGCAGTAATGCCAGTTACAGTTGACTGTGGAATATCTTGCATGGAAGAAATTTCACAAACTGATTTGTTGCAAAGGTGGGACCCCTGCTGGCCATATGGAGGGATTGGGCCATACGGGTTGTGACAGTAACTGTGATTTAAGACAGAAGGTGTCTGTGATTCTGTGGATCTAGAGACGGTTCTCTCACCCCCAGGTCTGTGTGAATGTTGATCAATGTCGAAGAGCGTCGCCACCTGTGTTTACCAGACTACTCTCTTCTGAATGACCTATTTTTAACAGCGAGCCGTTTCTAAGCATTGATCATTTTTGTTCTCAGTGACTGCACTGGGTACTTTATAAGAGTAGTGTGAAGTGAATGAAATGACTGTTTCAGCCTGACAAGTGCTCAGTCCCACTTGTGTGACACTCGCGTTCGGATGTTTTGCGAACCTTTAACCGTTTCCGTCTGACACTTTGACTGAGCAGAGAAGGATTCATGTCGCTGTTTGGGCGAGTGCTTTGACCTGGTTATGCTGCCGACCTACATATCCACAGCGTGGGAGTCCACAGTCCTGCGTGACTCAGCGGTTTAGGCTTCTGGGCCTGTGATCAGAAGGTTGCTGGTTT
The DNA here is from genome assembly GCA_019775955.2 of Pollimyrus isidori. Lineage (NCBI taxonomy): Eukaryota > Metazoa > Chordata > Actinopteri > Osteoglossiformes > Mormyridae > Pollimyrus > Pollimyrus isidori. The sequence continues at coordinate 48,557 of JABFDZ020000112.1, forward strand.
GAATCCCATTCTATCTGGAGTAACCATATCGCCATTGGGCCCCTATGCAAGGTCCTTATCCCACCTGAATATAGATTTGACCGTGTGCTCTGACCCCAAGTTTCACTCTAACCTCTATATGTCTGTATCTCTAAATAAAAAGAGCATGATGAGATAAGTAGAACTGGCTGCTGCAACAGCTAATAATGTTAGCCTGGTCCCAAATCCATACATTTACCCTAGTGCCACACAGCAAAGGACGAGGCGTTCCCTCTGCCCCATTCCTTTTAATAGTCTCATCTTCCACTGGCCTTTTGCTTGGAGCTGATTTTCGAAGTGTATAACGTAGTTAGGGTCTCCCGGCTACACTCTCCATGTGAAGCGGTGAGCAGACGTAGTCTGGGTCTCCCGGCTGCACCGTCGAAGCCAAGCAATGAGCACCACTGGGACCCACACACACACACAGAAAACAATCAGGATTCTTTATGGCCACCTATTTGCAAACTGGACCTGTTGGATAGGGTAGCTGAGCGGATACCAGTTCACATACGCCTACCCGTGTGCACAAGCCCAGGAACACTACACACATCTCCCGAGGTTTTCAAGGTTTTCTTCTAGTGGAGATCTGTGTTTTCAGGTACAATTCTGCCCGATCTGAAAGGGAGAGTGGCAGGAGCGTGAAGACCGATCCAGGTGGGATGACCCCCACCTCCTCAGACGGCGGGAGCCACACGCCGCATCAGACCCGTCGCCATCTCGTCCACCCCACTCGCAAGGTGCCGGTCTCCCTGCTTCCTCCATGTTCCCACCCGCCTGCCTCTCGCTCTGAAGCAGGAGCGGCCTGCCTGGCTGGGTCCAGGCTGCCGGAAGGCCAAGGGAGTGTGGCCAGGGAAGGGGGGGGAAGGAAACCAGAGACGGAACGGAAGTGAGACAGAGCCCGGGGCCTCCGGCATTGCCTTTGTAGACACCAGGAACGTGGGCGCAGGAAGCATCGGATTAATCTCGCAGCTGTGATTAGGCTGTTTTACAGTATTGTTTAAGCGCTAGCTGGGAACCTGTTATTGGCAAAGCGTGATGTGCTGCCTACATTAGCGAGTGAGGGAATTCATGTGGCACAGACTGCTATAGCAGCTCCTTGTGATATAACGTCTATATGAGTGACAGTTGTCATCGCACCCCCCCGCCGGAAACCCAACACCTAGCCCGCTCGATTGCATCGCACCCAAGCTCGACAAACACTTAATATTTTAAAAAATGACTGTAGGCGATCCGTTTAATCGACAGGGGTCCCTCAGAATCGGACAGGGGACATTGTCGCTGGGGAGCTGCGGCCTTTAATGGACCTCAGATGCGCCGTGTCCTGCCAAGGCGTCCGATTATTCCCCCCCGGGTCCGATTATACCCCCCGGGGTCAGTGTCGGAGGAGTCCTGCGTGAACGGCCTAACGGTCTTTATCCGAAAAGAGACTAACTTCGGCAGCCACTATAGGAAATCCCGAGTGGTCTTTTCTTTTAAGTTTCGGTCAGTATAGTTCGGCTTTGGGTTTAGTCAGGGATGTCGGTCTTACTGTCATTCGTAACGGAAGGTATTTTCCAGTCCAGCTGCTGACACCCTCACACGAGAATATATATATTTTTTTTCCTGTTTTGGTTGTTACAGCCAAAACGCACACATAGACACACACAAACCCAAGGATCCTCATCAAGTGATGAGCGTGTGACGGGAACCGTGAGATATTTTGGGCTTTTAGGTAAAGACGGGGACTTTTGCTTGGCGTGGGCGTGGGCCGCAGACTTCCCTAAAACGCAAAGCGGAAATGATAAGTGAGGAAGTGCACCGGTGACTCTCCTTGTTTTCGCCACTCCGCCCGTCGCCGGGCTAAGCGCTCGCTCCTCCGCCTCCACAGCTCCTTTCTCTTTCTCCCACCGCAAGCAAACATCTCATGCATCCTCTCGCTGCTCCAGCAGGCTAAAAATAGACCCTCCATACCGTCCTACACCGCATCAATCCTGGCTGCAGTCCCAGGCCGTCTTCTTCTCCAGCGGTGGGGATGGAGCGCTTTCCCTGCCTACAGGCGAGGTCTTGCGTGGCGTACACACCCAGGGCCGGCCGACGTTAATTTAGCCAGTTGTCAGAATATCTGATATCTATGACCAGATCAGTTTCTACAGGCGAGAAAGATCCAATCGCACTCTAGACAAAAGAATCAATAGTGTTTTATTAACCGGTTTGTTTTTGGGGATCGAGATTTTATGGAATCTTGGATGGAAAACGTTCTTGTTTACATCTCTGTCTGCAGGAAATGGTATTGGTGCTTCCTGCTCCGAGGTGCCCCCCCAGGAGAATAGATGATACGATGAGTGGGGGCCGGGGGGGGGGGTGCTTTGGGGCGGCGTCATTGCTGTTCGAAATTGTTCTCCTCAATAATTCACGATATTGACAAATAAGATGAGGAACAGCCCATAGAGTTGGGGGGTGAGAGGGGGCATTAGCAGGAGAGGGAGGGTCCCGCTGTGACGGGGGAGTCTGCGCTGCAGCTTCCGCCAGGCTGTCCGCCGGCGCCGGAACCACCGGGAACAGATGCGAGCCTGTCAGGCTGGGAGCAGGACACCAGCGGACCGCCTCTGTACTGTATGGAGGGGCTGTGGCCTGCGGGCCTCGCCAGTGCCAGCATGGGCGGCCCTGGCGGCTGGCCGAAGGCGCCGTGCCCATCGTGTCTCCAGCCTGCTGACATCTGGGCTCCCACCCGGCACGGTCGAACCCCCGAGGCCCACCGCCCCCCCCTCGCCCACCCGCTCCCTTCCCTGCGGGAGTGTGCCAGCGCAGCCAAATAGAGACACGCTCAGCTCGGGGCGTTGCGGTAGAAGGCGGCATTCCTCCCAGCCAGCCGTGTGCCAAGTGCCCCCCCCCCCGATTATGTCAATGGATCGTAGTAAGATCCAGGTCCCCCTCACCCACAAAGTGGACCATCAGGACTGGGCTCACCTCAGGGGGCTTTAGGCCCCCATTCTCCACATTTGGGGTGTCCGGGGCTCACTGAAGCCATCCCAGTTTGACAGCCCAGTTTGACAGCCCAGTTTGTCTTACATGGTGCGGTTCTGTCTCCTATGGTCTGCAGCGGTGACCCAAACCAGCAAAATGTGCCTGCAGCTCATCCTGCTCGTCTCTTTCAGCCTATTTCAGCTGCAGGTTTTTTTTATGGGGGTTCAGGCCCCTGAAACAGCTTTGGTTCTTTGTCACCTTATGGTTTGTGGGACACGACAGGCCTGTGTGGGAGGCCTGCAGGGGGGAGCAGGGCGGGCCTGCCGGGTGTCTGCCTTCCTTGAGTTACCAGTGGAGACAGGGGTTGGGGGGGGAACCGCTGATACTGACCAGCCGCTCCCAGTCAAGGCTGTGGGGGGGACAATGACTTCTGCACAAATGGGATTGTGGGAGTTCCTTGCGGACATACTGCAAAATATACACACTTATGTTTGTTTATCCGCAGGAGGCAAAAACACCCCGGACAGCAAACTCAAAGTATTTACAGCTGAAGTACCGAGACGGGAAAAGATTTTAAAATTTAATCTATTAAATTAATATTTAATGTACTTTAAACTTGAACGTCAAGCCTTGCTATAGACGCCGGGCACTGACTGACTTTCATTTTACTGTGCAAATCGAGCCAAATAAATGAGGATGAAGACCTTGGTGTTTGTGCGTGAGGTAGAGGATGCGGGGGGCGGGTAGCTTTTTGTTCCCCCGTTGCCGGGGCGATGGGCACCGAAGGATCAGGAGCAGCTGTGGAGAGCAGAAGCTCTCCATCCTCCGCCGCCGCTCCTCCCCGGGAGGAGGCGGGGGTGCGGACGGCATGCGGCCGACTTCACAGAGCGAACTGTGTCACCGTCAGGGGGCACTGGGGGACAGACGGGGGGGGTAGCCAAGCCGTTAACTGAGCATTTTCAGTTCTGTAAGCTTTAATTTGAGCTTCCCTGCTCCTTCGATGTTGGCCGGAGACGGTTAAACACCTATTGAGAAGCAAATGGGCTGCCCAGCTCAATGGGAGAAGGTTGAGGTCGTGGTTGTGATGTTTAACTCCACCTAAAGTGTGGGTGAATGTGGGGGGGAGCATGGCGGGGGGTGCTGGGATTCGGTAGGAAATTGGGGGACGGTCATATCGGGCAAACACACAGCAGACATCCCCCCCCCCCCAGCCCACACGCTACTGGCTGAAGTCCTCAATGTGCCACACATGGCCCAGCTCAGCCCCTGGGCCCCCACTGTGCATCAGAATGAACGCCGTGAGGACCTTGAGCAAGTGTCACGCAGAGTCTACAGAAACGGAGGGCTTTTTGTGTCCAAAATGAAACCGGAGTGACATGGGCAAAACTGGCTGCAGAAGAAAGTAGGTCACTGGCTAAGGTAACATGCTAGCAGAGTGAAAACTTATCACCTGTGGCGGTTAGCCGCTGCATGCTAACAGAGTGAAAGCTTATCACCTGTGGCGGTTAGCCGCTACATGCTAACAAGAGTGAAAGCTTATCACCTGAGGCGGTTAGCCGCCGCATGCTAACAGAGTGAAAGCTTATCGCCTAAGGCGGTTAGCC
>JABFDZ020000112.1:53129-67507 GCA_019775955.2 Pollimyrus isidori
TCACCTGAGGCGGTTAGCCGCCGCATGCTAACAGAGTGAAAGCTTATCGCCTAAGGCGGTTAGCCGCTGCATGCTAAAGGCAAACCTGTAGCCGTTAGCTGTTACATGCTACCATAGCGAGACCTAATCACCTGTGGCAGCTAGTACACGCTAACAAGCAGATCACTGCTCCCCACTCGCGCCATTTTTCTTGTGTCGTAAATCTTCCTTTCTGATCGATCGGTTGGGCTAGGGGTCTCTCCCGCCCCTGTCATTCTCGTGAGGGCCGTACGAACACAGTTGGTGCGACTCGCACCATAAAGCACGGCACCACGGAGGGCCTGTACGCGCCGCCACACCACGCTGGCAGAGCGCGCCGTACTATCAAATCGCCGGCTCTCTCGCACCCCCTCTCCCCCTTATTAAATAGAAGCCCCCAGTCCTCAGCTCTTTAAGTCACGTCAAAGTCATTGTTGCTTTTTTCCCCCTCCTCTTTTCCTTTTAAAATTCGGTCCCGATGCAGACGAGCTCCCCGCTTAAAGTCCCTCTGGAAGCCGGAGCCAAAAGAACTTAAAGGGAAAAAGAAAACAGGATGATAGACGGACGGGTGTCTTATTAGGAGTCGACTTTGAAAACCACAGGCATCCCTTTCTTGGTCGCTGTCCAGAGCTGGGTATTTTTTTCCCCTTGCTTTTGATCATGCTTGGGGTGTGTGTGTGTGTGTGTGGGGGGGGGGTGACAACTAGGAGTAGTGGTGATGCGTGACAGGAAGGGGCTCTATTTAATAACCATGACAACACAATAAAATAAAAATCATATCTCCTAGTCACCTCTCCCCCAGTTCAGAACAGGCACCAGAGGGCCTCCCTAGAGACCCCAAAGCCCTCGGACCACAGCCAGAGAGGGACAGCAGACTGCGTGTGGAGGCAGTGTCCAGTGGCAGGGACCACGGGGGGGTGGGGGGGTGCCAGTGCTTCCTTCCCTCCTCCTATGTTTGTCCGATCTCTGGAGTCCCTTTGCTGCAGTGTGGGTGTGTAGGAAGCGGAATACAGCTTCCAGCTGCCACGCTCTTTGGAGCCGGGACTTTTTGCGACCCGAGCAGTCGCCTGTCTCCACTGCGACGGTGTGACACACATTAATGCCGCACGTTTTGTGGTATAACGTACGACCGCTCGTCCGTCTCTCCGTACCTTCCGCCTTTCTGATGAAGCCGAAGAGCGAAGGCTATAGTGACATGCTCCAGTCTGTGCTGCGGTTTCCCGGTCACGGCGGTCCGCCCCCTACATATTTCCCACAATCCCGCAGCGCCGTCCGCCAGCCTTGGGCCGTGTGTGCGGCGTGCACCCGTGTGTGGATCCCCTGCGAGTCTGGATTGTTGCGTAACACCCTCCCCCCCCCCCCCGGTCTGCTGTCAGCTCGCCAGTAGGTAGCCAGGAGACACGCTGGGGGAGAACAGGAAGGGGGGACGCACCAAGGGGAGCGGTAAGGAGACGGCCAGGCCAGGAGGACATGTGTGTGCGTGTGTCCCTTGGTGTGTGCTTCTAAAAGGAGGCCACACTCACCAGAGACCGTGACATATGCGTTACACTTGCGGGGGCTGATTCGCCAGTGTGTGCATCCATGTTCTTAAACCCGCCACACTGTGCTGTAACAGCCATGGGCCAGAGATTGTTCAGACTTGCCTGGAATTATGAAAAAATGGATCAGGGCTCTGTTTGACCTGGAAAAAGACAGCGGCGATCAAGCCCTCACTGAAATCCGGTATCCGTCCACACACACACACACACACACACACACACACACCTGGCTGAAGTTGAGGAACCTGAGGCTATAAGCCTTTACATTATATTCTCTTTTAGTGGCACGACTGAGACGGCTGTGTGTTTCAGCGCAGCTGTAAAGCCGGCCATTTTTACCAAAGTATTTCCGGTCAAGTTCTCTCTCAGGATTTAAGATCTCTAACCACTGCGCCCCCTGCTGCCTCTTTAGATTGCAGTGTTATGAGCACATTTTTTCTTCAGATATTTATGGAAAAATTACATAAAGCATGACTTTTGACGATAAACTGCATGTCCTAAAATCATGGGCCACATCTGGCAGCCACATCTGGATGCCCTTTTTGCGTTACTGGGCACATGGACTTCTGCATATCGCCCTCTGCAGGCTTGGCATCACAGGGCATCGTCTGCTTTTAAAAGCACAGACCTTGTGGATCTGGGGTCTTGCTGCCATTCCCTGCGGCTTCAGCCTATAGCTCCCTATGGCCATAAATAAGGGTATAGACCACTCCAGATGGCCTGCAGAACCTTCAGATGGATGCACCCAGCAGTGTGTTTTTACTCTGGTCCTGATTTGGATTACAGGAAGGTAAGGGGTGAGTTTGTTTTGGCATCACACAGCTGTTGTACGTCTGCGTCCTGGTGACGTAGTGAATCAGCTAATCATGTAAAATTAGAAGGTAAAAACATGCTAAAGAGGGTCATTAAGTGGCACGAGGAGGGTATATATCCAGAAGGTTTGGAGTAGTTGCGTCTGCGGTTAGAAAAGCACGAGCGGACCATGCGGAGCGAGCATCTCGGTCAGATTGAAAGCAGGTTGTTTTACATTTCGCCGTCCTCCCAGCATGGCCGGAGACAGGACCGTGCACACCCGCCAGCACCGTTATGAACCTTCTGCCGTGATGTGCGGGGGGTTGCTCGGCTGTGGCTTTCTTCTCCACACGAAAACTGCTAAGAAAGACGAGTGCCGATTTGCATTAAACCGCTCCCGCACTGGTACGGGCAGCAAGTTGAAGAAACCTGAATGGAGGAAATTGATGGTGTCACCTTACCCGGAGCGCTTTTGTTGGCTCTAGGGCCCGTATTAAATGTCTCTCTGCAAGCCTGCCTCCTTTGCATGTTTGTTTGAGGCACTGCCGTCCCAGTGGGTCTGGCGCCTCGTTTCTCCCGGCTTGGATGCGGGGGTGGCCACCTACTGCCCACCCCCAGTGCTACATCGCTATAACTTTTTACCGTCCGGTTTCTGTTTGAATCATTATCATTGCGAGAGAGTCTAATCGTCGTCGTAAATTTCAAGTGAATGTACGAGTTTTTTCTTCCCTGGAGTCGAGTGATTAAGCCGCTAATTTCATTGTGGGTTCTATAATTAAACGAAAATTTAGTGTCGCTTTAGCCATCTATCTTAATAAGAGAGCCGAGAAGTTTTCGGACCCGTCCGAAAAACATACTCCATAAAATCATGAAGTGCTCAACGAAACCTGCCATTTTACTTGAATGTTCCTGCTTTAAAAAGTAATGTATTTGTTTATTATGCTGTTCTATCAATAAATAATTGTTACTAACAACATGAACCACCGATTTTGCTTTTAATTCATATTGGGCAAAAACACGATTAACACCGCCGATTTTAATGTACTTTTTTTAACTCTGAAGGAAAATGTCTTTTAATGCATGAGTTTGGCATAACAGCGAGGTGAACTCAAATGCATTTCTGCCATGGTGTTTTCAAATTGCATTACGTCGTGTAACAGCGTTTATGCCCTTTTAAATGTCAAAAGCGATACAGTTGAAGTTAGATGCTGCTATTTTAATAGATATAAGCAATGAATCACTATATGTATGAGGGAAGTTCCCCGGAACTGTCTAATAATCTGTTCCTTATGTTAACCATATTTTCCACATTTGACTATATTCTCGTTTATGTCAATGTCAGCGAACGTGCCGCCAAAACTGGCGTAAATCAGTTTAATTCTTTTACCAATGTAACGGTGAAAGAGGGCTGAAAACAGTAAAGGCTGCAGCATCCAGTCTTAACGTGAAAGTTCCGTAATACCGTAAAACATTACGTGATGTTAATTATAAAACCATGCCGTGATACTACGATAATGTCACAAACCGATTTTATGCATTTATTTATTTATGTTAATCTAAGGACGGTCAGCGGCCCGGGAGGTAGCGCCATGGACTGATCCCTCCACCGTGCAGTGCCGAGCCCTTATATACGCGTGGAGTTTGCGTGACCTTCCACATCCACGCAGGTTTCCTGATATGGTTTGAAGACTAGCGCTTTAGATAAACTGGCATATCAGAAACTTCTCATAGCGCACGTGTGATTGTGTGCCTTGTGGTAGACAAGCATCCCATCCGGGGTGTCCCCTGCCTTGTAGCCTGCACTTCCTCTCCAGGCTCGCTGCAGTCCTTCACCGGATGGATTATGTACAGTAGTTATGTCAGACACCATAATAGTATAGTAAAGAGGGAAATTTACACTCTCAAGTCTAGGCTGTCATTTCTAGTGGAAGAAAAAAAACCTCTTCTGAGTCAAACCTTGTACTCGAGCATATGCACGGCCACATTTCACTGCTAGCATACTTTTGATATAGCAATAGGTAAAAATAAATGTCTTTTGCGTTAGGAAACTGGACTTCCCTGTTTGTGACGTAGATATGTTTAAACAACCAGGCGTGCTAATTTTGGTCAGCTGGCTGAAGTGAGATTTTTAACGAGTTTGCACACACAGGCACGCGCATTTTCATATATGTGTATCATGTTTGTAGGGATTGCAAACTACCCCAAAGCCTTGATATAGCATCTAATTTTATGTTTCTAATGGAATAATATAGATTTCCCGAGCGTGAGCGTTAGAGTCAGAAAGCGTGTGTCACGCCAGATGCATGACAGTTGGCAACCATGTAAACAATTTACACACCATGTAGTATTAAATGGTACTATACTATAAAATAGTGAATTTAGGCAGGCTGTTGTGGAGTTCACATTTAAGGGCAAAAGGTACGCGCACAAACGAGCGGCGTCACCTGTGGTTTTCACGCAGTAATTAGTGATCACTATTTGAACGTCTCCCCTCTTTTATTTTCACCATCTGTCCATTCCCTCTCTCATCCACGTTGCCCCGGGTTAACGATCAACGCTGCCGAACAGATGTCTTTGAGTTCGGCTGAGTGACATACGAGCGCAGCCCCCCCGCCCAATGCGCCCGGACAGCCAAGGCTCAGGTTTGGCCAGCGAGACGGGGAGCCCTGGCGGGGTTCTGCCAGATGCTTTTTACTCTTGGCACCGTGCAGAACTCGTAGAAGCACAGAAGTGTATAAGTTACTCCCACATCTGTTATTTCTGTAAAGAATAAAAAAAAACGGCAAGGGAACATGAGGTATAGAAATTGCAGCTGAAATGTCCCTGCCGAATACGCAGGGAGAAACGTGTGAGAACAAAACCGATACACAATCCTTCAGCTAAGCAAACTTTGGCAAATGGCTCAGAACCTCTGCAGGGGTAGGAGGACCTGAATATGCAGGGAACAGAAGGTTCCAGCACATTAGCTGGCATCCGGCAGACTTCAGGCTACCGGCTGGATATCCAGGAGCGCTTCCGCTACCTCCAGACCACCGATCCGGGTCCATAACCGAGGGCAGCTAATGATTTTCTCCGTGCGTGCGGTGTCTGGCTCGGATGCGCTCCGTGGTGGAGGCCGCTGCGGCGTTATTTCTCCAACACCGTGCTGTTAAGGTACCGGTCGGACCGGTTTTTCCGCAGGGTGACAAATATGCGCGGAGAAGCATAATACTTATGAGGACGGCTCGTTCCGGTTGGTTCGCGGGCCGGAGAAAGTCGGGAGTTCAGTTTCATATACGAAAAAGCAAAGGGCTGCGTTCATGCCAGACTGGTGTTACTGTGAAACTTAAATGGAGACGTTTCTCACTTCTGGTCTTTAAGAACCAACGTATATGCAGAATTTTAGCCCAGTTGTGCTTTTTAACTGTTGATCATAATACTAACCTAGTTCGGCTAATTTACCTCCCGGTATTTAATATGAAAGGTGTTGGATATGGATGCGCCATTGCTTATTTAGCTACTTATATTTCGCGTAGGATATAAAAAATCTGGTTTAAATAGCTCGCCTCATAAATTAAACATTCTTCTTTTGCTTTTTAATGCCATAATGTTGGCAAAAATCCAAATCACCATAGAAGTGTAACCACACTTTTTAAAAATAGATTTTTTTATCAATATTTTTTATAGGCCTACCTACATTTAGTCTCAGGTTTCTCAAGATATCGGGTATAAGTGATATAGCACATAATCATTTGCCCGTTTCATAATCTGCAGTGGAATATCATTATTAGAAATTTCTGAATCGGTTATATGGAGGTATTTCGTTCAGCCCGACATGTGATCTGGCTTATTAGCATAATTATTCGAAAATGTTGACGTTATTGAAGCTTTCCCAGTTCTCTTTCCATTGCATTTATCTGACACCTTCACTACACAGATGTGCTGTCACAGTCCAGTCCTTCAAACTCCGTCCTTCGAGTCCAACTGTTTGCAAGTACAGAAGACCACGACATGAATTAAAGAATTATCTCTCATTACAATGGACTACTGATCAGCCATTTCCTGTAAGAGAAAGTTGATCCTTTTATTGATCACCCATTACAAGGTTATGGGCTAACAGGATATACTGAAGGAAGAGTCACAATATGTAATAGTTTATTTCTAATATATATATATATTTTTTTTTCCCATAGTACGTACGGGTGATTTTTATAAGCAGATAAGGTTTTATGGTATAGAATAAGATACATATATACTCTTGATTTCACTCACCAGTCACCAGTGATAAATACTACATTTGTAAAGGCAGTTAGTCATTCTAATACCAACTGCGGATGTCCTGTATCACAGAAATACCAGTATGAAGCGCTGCTGTTTGGTTTGAAACCAGTCATAACACTCGTTTACGTATCAGTAGCCAAATCACCCCCCTCCCTTATTCTAAGTGCATGATTCCTGCAGTCACAGCATTTCATCCCCTGCTGGGAGTGGTATGTTCCAGGATGTCAATGCCCCCGGTTTGCAGGGAACGTTCTGTGAACTGTTCGAGCTGGGCCGTGCGGAGGGCTCGTCTGTCACGACCCTGCCTAGGCCGCCTGCGGAGGCACCTGCAGAGACCGTGTCCCGTCCCCCATCAGCAGAGATGCTGCCGCGTTTTGATACAAAAGGGCCACACCTTGTTCAGCGCCCGGGACGCTACACTCTCATTTCTTATCCGAATTCGCCTTTATGGCCTCTGTTTTTGCTTTTTTTGTTCCTTTTAAAAAACCTCGTCTAATTGGTGATGTTTTAAAATGATTATTTTTAACTTGGGCCGGAAAATGTTGTACTTGAAATTGTTGAATAACTTGAACATCTCAGATATTTGGGGTTGCTGACACATACTGTGGTGTTGTTTCTCGGACGTGTGGGCAGCTAGGATATACCTCGTCAGCAGTGCCTGCAATTTCACTCTGTATTTACATCAGACGTAGGGAGTCGTTTAAAAAGAGTTAAATTCCCTTCGTGTTTTTTTTACACCTTTTCATAATGGCACATTCACAACCCATGAGAGACCAGTAACATCTAATATTATTGGCTACTTATCTGCAGTAGCAGCGTGTGTGTAGTTTGCTGGCTGCAACTAGCAACTGCTGGGTCCCAGCTGCCAAGTGTAGGTGGAGAGGGAGAGAGAAAGAGAGTGAGTGAGAGAGAGGGAGGTGAAGAGGAGTAGAGAGTGAATCAGTGAGTGAGTGAAAAGGTAGAGAAGAGGAGAGTGAGTAAGTGGGCGGGGGGGAGTGAGTGAGTGAGGTGAGGAAGTCAAGAGAGTAAGAGGTGGAGAGGGAAAGAGAAAGAAAGCTGTGAAGGGAGAGAGTGAATGAGTCAGAGTGAGAGGTGGACAGGGAGTGAGGGAAAGAAGGTAAGTGGTGGAGAGGGACACAGAAGAAGATGAGGAAAAGGTGAATGGGGCACGGGGGGAAGAGGGGGAGTGAAAGGGGAGACAGAGAGGGAGGAAGAAAAGAAAGACGGAGAGAGGGAGTGAGAGAAGAAAGACAGGGAGAGAGAGAGTGAGAGAGAGGGGTGGGGGAGGAGGGAGGAAGCAGGCAGGGTGAGTGTGCGATTGTGTTTCTGTGTGCCAGTGAGAGAGAGAGGGAGAGAGAGGCGCGGCACAGCCAGACACAGCCGGCCGTCTCTCGGCGCAGCAGCGGCTCTGCTTTACGTCACCCTCGAGCGGCTGCTGGATCGGGGCAGTAGCAGCGGCGCCTCGCCTCTCAGCAGCCACACCAGCCGAGTCGGGATCTCATTGGGCGCCATTGCGGACTGCTATGCCTTTCAATCGAGCTAAAATGAAAGTGCGAGCGACCATTTGAGGAGTTTCGGTTCGATGCGCGCTCCGAGCGATGGACGTAGCTCTGTCAGCGGGACGGCGAGCCCCATGCTTGATTTAAAGAGCCGACTGGAGCTGAAGCTGGTAAGTTACTAGTTCCTAGTTTAAACGCCGGAATACGACGCAGCGCCGTATAACCGTTCAGTACAGATTAATGGAAGTTTGGCATTTACCTCTACTGGCTCGTCTGGCAGTTCACTTTTTAAATCGGGACAGCGATAGAAATAAATTCATTTGGCTATAGGAGCTTACGTAAGTATCTAGTTAAATGGGGATGAGGATTGGTATGTTTTATGATGCTTTTAAATGAAAAGCAAAGTGATCTTCGGCTGTTCGTGACATGTTATGTTCACACTTTGTGGCCATGTATGTGAATTTGGGAGCATTTCCATCATACTGCTGACCTTCTCAATCCTCTGATCTCCCTCTGGGAACTCTGCCACCGCGCCGACAAAGTTACTGTGCTGCTTGGTTTGAGACCCATTAGATGGATGAAGGTGCGCCGTCCTTACAGATGAAGTTTGGTGGTCCCTTCGTCGTACCACGGGCGGGGGCGGCGCACACCCACGCCTAGTGACATTTAACTCCGTGGAGGCAGGAGGATCTCTGTCTGTCATTAACCTTACTCACTAAGTGGGCTGTTGACGCCGCTCAGATCAAGAGATACGGCCGGTCATGATCTTAAACGCAGCCACCTAAAAATCCCCCCTGTACGTCTACCCGGGACAAGGACCCGAATTCCGATTAATTAATTACATGTGTTATAACAAATTACACGTGTGATATATAATGCTACATATGTGTGAAAGCTTACTCGGATGTTTTTCATTGCTAGAATGTAGATCTGTTTATACTCGGCGAACCCGTTGACATCTCTAGCTGACCAGGTCTTCTGGCTAAATTGAATTAAACGGACCCGTCTTACAGTGTCTTTACTCTTTAAATCAAGCAAAAGATACCAGCCAGTTTCTCAGGTCACAATCGCCGTAGCAGGTATGTCAAGGTCAATTAGAAATGTGATTTATTATACATAGCGAAGTCAAATGGGAACCTTTTGCAAGGCAGCCATCAAGCGACTAGCTTGCGTCTGACACAATGATTTGTCGATATCGTTTCGTTTAGCTCTCGGACTACATCGGGCCAGTGAAACCAGTGGGTCAGTACACCTTCCACAAGTCAGTTAGTAGTAATGTGCTTATTTTTTATCCTTCCCTTTTTCCCTTGGATAGTTTCCTGCCGAAACCGATTATGACAAATAGGTTTTTTCTTTGCGCGAGAATAAATGCCGTTTGCACTGAGCGTAAGGCAGAGCTTCATAAATATGTAATTCGTCATTTGAGACGGCTGATTTCTGTGTTATGAGCCTGTCAAAGGCCAGCACTGGGCTGCAGAAGTTTATCACGTTGCCTGAGCGTAGTGAGATCGGATTTCGGGAGCGTGGTCCATAAGCAGAAGGCGCAGCTGCAAACAGGCAGCGCTCGCTGGCCCTTCTACTTTGGCGCTTGATTTCTAGCTGAGGCAGTAACCTGCCAGTTACACACGCTAACCAGTTACCTGGCAGTTACACACGCTAACCAGCAACCCCGCAGTACGAAGGACTTAAACCGGGCCGAGCTCTGAGGTCACTCAGGCTGGCTGTAGTGCCATATCTTTTCGGAGTAGGTGTCTCCGGTCCCACAGCTACTACCATTTTTGGGACTGGAGTCAATTTCGAACATTATACTCTCTTGGCATCTAGAGCCATTTTGTTCTGAGACCTTGACTCTTCATTTGAATATCTATATGTCACTTTTACATTTGTTGGTATCTCAGCACTACGCCCAATCACAAGGCGTTTCACTGTGAACTTGAACCAGGGGTCTTTTGGGATGCCCTGCAGGGCTTCTCAAGCCCCCTCCTGTCATTGGGACATTAAATCAAAAACTACAATGAATAAATACAAGGATGCCGTCACATGCCCATATGAGCAATATGAAATACATAGAGGGAGTGATGTCACTTCCTGTTTACGGTCCTTTCTGAGGAAATACTGAACTTGTCAAAAAAACACACACGTGTATAGAAAATCGGTACATCGGGACTTAGACGATGCAGCCCCCTCATGGCTGGTGTGAGTCAGGTGTCTCCTGGATCACCTGACGGGGGCGGACACTTCGGATTGATGCTGAGCCTGGGGGCACGGCACGCCATGTGAGGGACGGCCTGCGACATGCCAGTAGGCGTCTGCCCTCAGCAGAAGACGCATGGGGACGAGCCAAACAAAAGCGTCGTGCATTTTGAGATTTGCCAGAGTACAGATGGAATTTTATGGGCGTTTTAAATTAATCTTGACTTCCTGTTTGTGTTACGAGATATGTTTTATTGCCCTTAGTCTATATTCATCGATTTATCGGGCATGTTTTCTACCTCTGGTTCAATCCGATTGGGATTCACCTTCTTGTGGGATAGGCGTGCTGTAACAGTAAGGACATCTTTCATTGGGGGCCTGATCTCAGTCAGGAGGCTCTGATGTTTTGAGGGATGTGGTGCCTTTTTGTCTAAAAGCTAAATGACATTTTGAGTGTGATTTACTTGACCCTCGCTGCTAGTTAAGGCGTCTGACGTCGATTTGGGCTTCCGGATGGGTCATTGTGGCCTCACGCTTCCCTTCACCAGACCAATATCCTGACAGTCCTTCCACTAGGGGAAACCAGCATCAATCTGGAGGCCTGCTGCACACGTGTCGTCCGGGGTGCCCCGCACGCACACTCCTGAGGGGTGACACACCTCAGCGCGCTGTCATCTTAACGAGAATCCTCTAATGACTTGCTGGTGGCGGACATATTTGAACCACCTTGAATGTTTCGTATGGTGCAATATTTAATAGCAGGAAGAAGGCTGTCGTGTCACGGCCAATGACAGTGACACACCCTGCCTCCCAGTCACCTTAAAAGGACACTGGTTATGTTCCGTCGCGTCTCGAAGTTCCGAATCTCATTGGGATATGCTTGTCGGACCCATTTCCCCTCGCCTCTTTGCTGGAATCTTCCAGTGCAAATCTTCGATCCTTGGGCCCCAAACAAACACAGCGCTTTTCCCTTTAGAGGCAAATCCCTAACGGAACGGCGTGATTGGTGGAGCCCTCCGGTTTTAACTGGGCTGGGTTGAGCGCTGCTTCGTCCGGACACGCCCCTCCCATCCCCTGCCGTCCTCCGGCTCGTCCTGTCCAACCCGTTTTAAAAGTCCCCCAGACATGCTCTCGCCGTAACGGGAGACTGAGTCATGTGTGAGGCGGTGGGGATCCGATACACAGGAAGTGGATTTCGGTTACGGCACGTCGACCGTCCTCGTCACTTACGGAGCTCGTGTGCCGCCGCTCTCATGCTGGATCTTCATCCGGAAGTTTCTGCCGCATCGCCCTGGAGGCTCAGGAGCCGCTGGTAGTTTTATTCCGCGCCTGGCTAACCAGAGCCCCCCCCGGATTTGGTCATGAGCCTCCCTAGGTCACCCCGCAAGGTGCTGCTTAAGCGGTAATCATCTGCACGACTACCACACAGTACTTAGTAAATGGACTGCATTTATATAGCGCTTTTCTACTCTTCTGAGTGCTCAAAGCGCTTTACAGTTTTATGCCTCACATTCACCCATCCATACACACATTCACACACCGGTGGCAGAGGCTGCCATGCAAGGCGCCAACCTGCACACCAGGAGCAATTTGGGGTTCAGCATCTTGCTCAAGGACACTTCGATGGGGTCAGGAGAAAGCAGGACTTGAACCGGCAACCCTCTGGTTGCCGAACGGTTGTACTGCCCTCTGCACCACCATCTTCCCATCTTCTTTAGTGAGTAGCAGGTACAGACCTGTGTCCACTGCCCTGGTCCTTGTGGCACGTGAGACAGGCTCCAGGCCCCCACAATGGTATACTGTAAACACGGTGACGGATGGATGAATGCATGCACTCTCTTCACGGTGTGATAGTGAGAATTCGCTTAGACAATCGCACGGGGTCACGGTCGTACAGCCCCGTCACCTGAAAAACGGGCAGACGCCAGTTGGTGGCCCCAGCTGGCGGGTTTCGGTGGGGGTACGCGCGACCCTGTCGCATTCGGATGTTACGGCACAAGCCCGGGGTCTCCGTTCCCAAGAGTCTGCCTGGGTCCTCTCAGAGTCGGCGCTCTGCGGGGCAGGAAGGGGGAGACGCAGCGCTGTTCCTCTCTGTCAAACCCCATCTGGCTTCCCATCATCCTGCTGGGCGGATTCTTAGCCGAGGTTCACCATGGCAACTGGCAACCCGGCTCGCTGCACTTCTGGAGAGAGCTGCACTCCTCACCCATCTAACTAAGTCTGTCTGTCTGCCTGTCCATCTGTCTGTCTACCTATCATCCGTCCATACACTCTTACTCACTCTGTCACACACACAGTTGTATTCGTCTATTCGTTTCCATGAGAACCCCTACTCTCAGCCCTAACTTTTACCACAAGCAACCAAAGTACAAGACTTTTGCCATTTTTCGTGTTTTGATTGTAGTCACAGATTTTTTTTTAATTAAATTGAGGTTATCCTTGTGGGGACCAAAGGATGTCCTCAAAAGGTAAAGCAGTGCAGTTTTTTAATCACATTGTGGAGAAATTTGGTCCCCACAATGTAATAATTACAAAAACGGTCTCTCTCTCTCTCACACACGCACACAGGCACCCGCGCAGCCGCCGGCCTCGTGCTACCTCTGCTCCCCCACACGTGTGTGACGAGTGCCTCGTGAGTCCAGTCATAGTCGCCATTCCAGGAATGCCCGTCATGTGATGCGGGGCCGCGCCGAAACCTGACTCATTTCGCCGCGTTTGCTCTGCCACGGTGCCGCCGGCATTCCTGCTGCGACGGGACGGGGATCTGTTGCCCCACGTCACACTCGGAGCGGGGGGCTGGCGACGTTACGCGCTGTACGTTACGCGGTATCTGTTACGCTCCATGTGTCACGCATGTCTTCGCCGGCGCGCTTTGAGTCACGGCGCTGCGAGGAATTGAGCTGGTTTCCAAGAAACGGCGCCGAGCGGCTTCTCTGCGCGCGTGACCCACGGGGGCGTCACTCTGCGTAAACCCTGTGACTCTTGTCAGTCCAAGCTGCCTGACTGCTATGAAGATGAATGGTTTAAAAAGCAAATATGAACTTGCTGTTTACTGACGTGTGGCCGGGCCGTGGGCCATGCTGCTTTGTGTCTTTTTAAATATGTGTTACAGGTTTCAGGTTTTCTGCTCTTAATTCTGCAAAAAAAAACGTTTGAATTACCTATGTTATGCGCTCATATTGCTCATATGCCGATCAGGGGTGGGTGGGGGGGGTCCTCTTTCTGGGGAATAACCCTTCTGAATCCCCATGAATCTTTTAAAGCATAATATTAAGATGATCCAGATCTTGTGCAGTTCACTTTCATTTCTTAATTAGTAATTACTATAGCTATTACTATTACTGTCATTTTTTGTCTGCTGTTACTGATACTCACTCTGATGACCAATCACACTTGGGTCAGTATGATTTCCCGTGACTCTGATCACTGTCTGCTATTATTGTTTATTGATGATGGTCACTGGTGATAGTTACTCTGATTGTGGTCACTCTGGTCACTGATGATAGTCATTCTGATTGCAGTCACTCTGTTGATAGTAACTCTGCAGTCTGATTTTGTTCAGTCTAATATTGTTCACTGATTGCAGTCACTCTGATTTTGTTCACTCTAATATTGTTCACTGATTGCAGTCTCTCTGATTTTGTTCACTCTAATATTGTTCACTGATTGCAGTCACTCTGTTGATAGCAACTCATTACAGTCTCTCTGATTTTGTTCACTCTAATATTGTTCACTGATTGCAGTCACTCTGATTTTGGACACTCTAATATTGTTCACTGATTGCAGTCACTCTGATTTTGGACACTCTAATATTGTTCACTGCAGTCACTCTGTTGATAGTAACTCATTACAGTCTCTCTGATTTTGTTCACTCTAATATTGTTCACTGATTGCAGTCACTCTGTTGATAGTAACTCATTACAGTCACTCTGATTTTGTTCACTGTAATATTGTTCACTGATTGCAGTCACTCTGATTTTGTTCACTCTAATATTGTTCACTGCAGTCACTCTGTTGATAGTAACTCATTACAGTCTCTTTGATTTTGTTCAGTCTAATATTGTTCACTGATTGCAGT
>JABFDZ020000112.1:67607-79438 GCA_019775955.2 Pollimyrus isidori
TAGTAACTCATTACAGTCTCTTTGATTTTGTTCAGTCTAATATTGTTCACTGATTGCAGTCACTCTGTTGATAGTAACTCATTACAGTCTCTTTGATTTTGTTCACTGTAATATTGTTCACTGATTGCAGTCACTGATTTTGGTCCCTCTGATTGCTGTCATTCTGTTTGCTGTCACCCTGATGACGTCCACTCTTCTCTCGCCCCACAGATATATGTTGGGTAAAGGGGCAAAGCGGAAGCACGATAAGGATGATGACGGGCTGGAGGGTGAGGCGGCGGTGGCAGCGGGGCGAGGGGGGGGGCCCTCTAAGGCGTCCTACACGCTGCAGCGACAGACCATCTTCAACATGTCACTGATGAAGCTGTACCACCCGCGGAGCGCGGCCGAGCCCAGCCTCGAGCGCCGTGTGCTCATCAACAACATGCTGCGGCGTATCCAGGACGAGCTGCGGCGAGAGGGCGGGGCCCAGCCCCTGCCCCTCCCACTGCCCACCTCCCCGCCCCCAGAGGACCCTGCCGACGAAGGGTTCCGCGAGCCGCCCCCCCCACCGCCCGGGCTGGCGCCTCCAGACTCCTGCCTCACCCCAGCCTCCCTTTTGGAGGCCGACGCCTCCCTTTTCTGCAGCTCCCCCTCCCCGCACACCTTGCTCCTCCACAGCGCCCCCTCTAGGCCGACCCCTTCCCCGTCGCCCTCCAAAGATGGCTTTTCCTCTGCCCTGGACGAAATCGAGGAGCTGTGTCCCGACGTCGCGACGACTACCTCTGCACCTCCTGGGGCGCCACCTCAGGGGCCCCTATTGTCCCCCATGCTCCCTGCGGGGGGAGACCTAAAACCCCGAAAGCCCGAGGGCCGGGGGGTGTCGATGGCAACGGACCCTCAACCTGGTTGCCTGGACATGAGCCCATGCGCCCCACTCTCTTCTTCCTCCTCCTCATCCGCCACCTCCTCTTCCTCCTCGGGCTTCCTCACGGACCTGGCGCTGGACGACATCCTGTTTGCGGACATCGACACCTCCATGTACGACTTCGACGCGTGCACCTCCGCCTCGGGGCCCGGCGCCGCCAAGTCCGCCCCCGTGATGACGGCGGACGACCTGGTCAAGACCCTGTCGCCCTACGGCGGCCCTGGTTCCGGTCCGGCCTCGGCCGCCCCGAGCCAGCCTTTCAAGATGGACCTGGCCGAACTGGACCACATAATGGAAGTTCTGGTGGGATCCTGACTTTCGGCAGCGCTTCACAAAAAAATAATATATACATACGTGTTTCAGAAGAACAAAGGAAATATGAACGGTGCCCTTTTTTGTATAGTTTTCTACGCCGGGCAGTAAGAAAGTGATGGGCGGCGCCCCTTACGGGTCGCTTGACGACACTGCATGCCATTGGCCCACCCTTCCATGAGACCCTCAATGCAGAGACCATCAGGCGGCTTCTAGCAGATCCCAGTGCCTTCATCTGCCTCTGACCACCCCATGGCTTGCAGTCTGTCCCCTGGTTTCCATGACAACCTGCGGGCAATCCCGCCGGTTTCTGGCTGCAAAGGATAGCCCCTTTATTTAAGCACAAATGGTGAGGAGGAGATTCCCATTGTCAGGTCCCACTTCTGTATATAGATCCTGTTTCCGGTCCATCAGCGCTGTCCACACCGGCTCAGTCAATGAGTTTTAAAATATTTTTACACAAACTGTTGTTTGTTTTTTTGTTTTGTTTTTTATTTTGAAAGAACAGAAGTGCAGAATTTAATACTCATCGCTGAAAGTATTTTAATAGGGTGTGTTCTCTGAACTTTCTGTTTCTCTTAAACGTGCGAGTTTCCGCACGCAGGGTTCTCCAGGAAGGCCAGTGGTTCCAGTTGGGGCGTTGCCTCATCACTGGTCCACTGGCCAAAAGAGACTTATCATTGGGTCGCGTAAACGTCGAATCGGCAATAAGTACTCGAAACCAACCAATCACTGTGAGAGAAAAAAGAAACTGCAATCTGTTGGAAATTAGCGCACGAATCCACCTCACATCACAATGGACGTTTGGATTTAATTGTACGTGTTTCTAAAAGATTAAATTATTTTGTAAAGTTAGTAGTCGACCAGTAAAGTATGAACGGAAAAGGGAAAACATGTACAGTTTACAAATAAAATGTGGTTTACATTCATGGTGACTCCACTTCCGTTAGACCGGAGTCACCACAGGAAATGACATCAGCTGTAATATATGTTGCCGACACTGACTGAGAGCGTGCTGTTCATCTGGCTACATTGTAACGGGACATGGTTGTGGGAGGGTGCCTGTTGTCCTCACGGACTCGCCAAGGCTGCCCCCCCCCCCCCCCATGCACGCTCCATGAATAATACCCTTTACCATTGCACCAAATAACTGTTTATTTTTCTTTTTAAATCATTTTTAAAGCTGTGTTTTAGCGATCAATCCCCGAGCGTGTAGCTCCTCAGAGGTATATCGACGTATGCAGCCTTTTTGCCAAATGGTGTTTCCTGCATCCATAGCTTTGGGTAAATCGGTGTGTCTCTTCCCTCGGAGTCCGACCCCTGACCCCCATACAGTATATGGCTTCTGTACGTCCCATGTTCCTATTTAAGTGCTGTTGAAAATGCTGTTGCTTTGTTCGTGTGAAACGTCGCCTGTTCTCTCCTCGCCACTGACCTTTAACCCCATCTGGGCTGGCTTCTGGCTGGATGAGAGGTCATGTGGTCCTCCGACCAGAAGGGGGCGGTGTCAGCGACACGGTGGGCGCAGGCCGCCTCGGAGTGCCGCTGAGCTCACGGCACAGACGCGCAGGTCGAGTCTAAGACGCGCCTGAGATGCGCCATCGCGGCTTGGAGTAGTGTCCCCCCCCGGCCCCAGGCCCGAGAAAATGTATGTCGTTAGGGGGCTGAGGTTCTTACCAGCAGCTGTCAGTCAGCATGACTGCGAGTGCAGAAGAAGCACGGAGAATCGGAGTAACTTTTTATTAAATATTGTATTTTTCTATGAAAATTTTTAAACACGTTCACGTCAGCCTCGTCCCCGATGGAAGCAAAGCCATTCGTGTAGCTAAAGAAGGAAAAATCCTTCAGACTAGAGACGTGTTTTGTGGGGTAAATCGGAGGGTCTGCCGCGTGTCTGGGAGTTTGCTCAAGTGACCAGGAGAGAACCAGGCGGACAGATTGATTCCTGAATGTAAAATCAGTAACAATTTCCTTGGTTTGAGGTGATTTTTAAAAGTTATTTATTATTTGTTTCCTGTGTAAATATATTTATTTGAATGTGATGCTAACATATGGATTGTAATGCTTGCTGAATGTAAGGTAGGAATGTAGTCGTCTAGGAATGTATTTTGTGGGGGCTTATGATTATGATGAGAGCGCTTTTCCCATGCCTTTTAACCTCTTATTTTCATATGATTTTTACTGAGTGGTTGGGGGGGGGGTAGGTTGTGAGGTCTGTGCCAGGTCATGGTAAAAACACTCAATCCCGGAGCCATGAGGGGGTGTGTGTGGGTGGGCTGGACATGGGCACCAGTGTCTCTATCAAGAGGAGTTTAAGAAGCTCTGACTTCCAGAGCCACAATGTCTGGATTCTTCCGTCAATGATGCCAAAAATTCCATGATTTTTTGTACCATCCACATCAGATGGATTCAGTGTTTTTCTTCCAGAGGCTCCGAGGCTCGGCAAACTCATACTGGGCAGGCTGGGGTGTGGGCTGGAGGACACTGGGACAGACCTCGCCCTGCTGGGTGTGAAGGGGCATTTCCTTTTCCACAGACCTTTTCGAGCTGCGGCTTTGTCTATGCAATATTACATACTCATCCGAAATGGAAAGTAAATAAAAACATCAAACTGATTACTGTATTCACACCAATGTATGGACTGTAGTGTGTGTGTGTGTCTCATTTTATCACGAGGTGCGAGTGAGTGAGTGAGTGAGTGAGTGAGTGAGTGAGTGAGTGAGTATGTGTGAGTGAGTGAGTGTGAGTGAGTTGGCTGCAGTCTTACTTTTGTAGTTTTATATCATACAATAAACTGAAAGTAAAGTAAATGAGTAAATGACTCTTATTGCACTTATTTTCCGAAGTGAGGGTGTTGACATTGGGTGGGTTCTGCATCAAAATGGCAGTTGAAACACACTCTCTACCTGCATTATTAAAATCCCCCCCCACCCCCTGCCGTTTCAGCCACAACTACCAGTGTCAACAGTTGCTACTCTTTTTTTTTTTTTTTACCCATGAGTCACTGCTCCCTGGAATCTATTTCGGGCGCTGTGTCCACACCAGAGGACATTTTTAGCTCACCGGCACGCCGTCGGAACGCGTGTGTGGGAGGGGTGGATTTATCAGAGCATGACCTCATGCTTGTATGTCCATTGTATTATTATTATTTTTTTCTTGCAGCTGTGTTAGACGCATATACCCTACGGACAGCGTGGGGGTTTAGAACCTGCTTTAGAACCTGCAAGCGCATTAAGGCGCAGAATTAATGACAGAACAGCGACCTGCTGCTGTGGGATTGCGACTGTCTTAAGTGCATCTGTGAAATGGTCATAAAATTCACAGGTTGCTTATATAATTATTTTGATGTATACATCTCTGACAAGTTGCATTGCAATATTTTCTTACTCTACCTATGTTTAGTTGTATTTCCACAAATATGCATTTTTTTCCTCCCAGCAAACCCAGAAAGCCTGTTATCAATAACCAGCTGTGTTCTGTTCGCCCTCATAATCCGTTTGTGTGACGCCCCCTTTCTCTCTTCGCCGCGGGTCTGTAATGGGTGAAGCGTCGGCGGCGATGCTCAGCGCTCCTGCAGCAGGAGACGCTCGGGTGGGCTTGGGAGGCGGGCTTGGGAGGTGGGCTTGGGAAGTGGGCTTGGGAGGCGGGCTTGGGAGGCGGGCTTGGGAGGCGTGCTTGGGAGGTGGGCTTGGGAGGTGTGCTTGGGACGCGGGCTTGGGAGGTGTGCTTGGGAGGCGGGCTTGGGAGGTGTGCTTGGGAGGTGTGCTTGGGAGGCGGGGCCGAGCCGTCGCCTCTCATTACAATGACGTCCGCCTGCTGGACTCCGGATGCTGCGTTCACATGGAAACCGAGTGGTAGTGGGACACGTGGGACGAGGATCTGGAGGGAAGATGCCCCGAGTTCACGCCGGGATCGGGGGGCTCGACGGCGGCCAGTCGCGTGAGGTGCGAATCCCAACGGCCTGTTCATCAAATAAACGGTTTTAATTACACCGTTGGCGTGAACCTGACGACTGGTCGGTCTCACCTGAGGGGGGGCTGAGCACTCTCTGTGCTGGTGTGAGCCTGCCAGTGTCATAAGTAACTGGGACACCCCCTCTATGAAGCATGTACTGCGAGACAGATAAATACCAGGGAGTCTCGAACCCCCCCCCTCCACCGTTCCCCCCACAATGTTCTTTAAATATTAATGCAGGGAGAAAGAAAATGGAGAATCTCGTGGTCTGGATACTGCTGTCTGTGTTTCAAAGGCGAAGTGTCTGCTTGGCTGGCGGGTCCTCTGGTGTCAGCAACCGTCAGGGTTGGGGTCGCTTGGAAAGAGGGACTAAAACGGACCTTTGACGCTGCGAGGGCGAGATACCCGGAGCGAGCGGCGGCAAGCGCGTACTGAAACGACAAGGCCGCCTTCGGCCGACCCCACGAGCAGCCAGGGGTGCATTTACATGGAGGCTGCAGGCTGGAGATAGAAGGTCCACTGAAAGCTCAGTGGGGATCTCTGTGGAGCTGGGATGGGGCTGGACAGGGTAATACCACGCCACACCCCGCCCCTGGTCTGGGAGGAAACCGGCACCATATTTACAAGGCGGGAATCCCTTTTTTTTGTACCGAAATTGGTCGCCCAGTCGAGAGACGTAGAAAACACAGGCGCGCGTTCTTGGGTAGAAGGAGTTTCCTGGGGCTTTTCCTATCAGGCAGGCCGAATTCCCCTCCCCTTACCCCCCAGGTTTGTTTTGAGCCTCTGATCTCCAAACAGTCATGTTCTCCTCTAGCAGCACCGGGTGATATAGGCCACTCCCAGCTTCTCCAGCCACTGGCTTCTGTCGGCGTGCTTTTCGGGAGAAACAGGTTTACGTAATGCGAGCTCGGCCTCTCTGCTGCCCCCGCAGGCCACCATGTGCACCGTCTCACAACAAGAACACAAATCTACTGGTCAAGTGATGTGTCATGATATCGCTCTGCAGCAGCATTAAAAAGAGAATTTATATTTTCATATATAACCAACAGGCACCTCTTCCTGTTCTACATGCTTGCGTGTAGCAGGTGAGAACCAAAGGGACCCAGCCAGTTTAAACGGTGCTATTATTCCTCCAGTTTCCCCATCTCTCCACTTCTGCTGGCACATTGTGTTTTTGTCTTCTTTTCGGTTTTGCATATAGCTCACAGCACAGAAAGGGCAAGCCTCTCCGCTTAGGATCTCACTCAACGAAGAGATTCAGGTCCGTGGCCGTGATGCCGCCCCCCCCCACCAAGCCGCTAGTTCATCATGGCGGAAATATCTGACTCAAGGTTAGAACTGTCTGGCTCCCCGCCAAATGCTGCATGCACTTCACACCTAATGGTTCAGGTGGGACGTAAATTAATGACGAATGACGCAGTCATTGTCTCGGCAGAAAAAGAAAACAACCACACGTAGACCGCCGACTTCCTGTGCGGCTTCATGAATGCGTCCCACACCTTTACCGAACCTTGCCTCCTCCGAACGCAGCATCCGCGTGGACCTGCGGCAGTGAGATTTAATCGCTGGGAGGAGCGCGATCGGAGGCCTGCCGCTACGGCGGAAGCACCTGCATCCATCTCTCCTGCGTAGCAGACCGGTAAATCCCAGAGCCACGGTCTCATTCCGGATATACGGGCCTAAAGAATGTCGTCCCCGAGCCTCTCAAAGGTCACTCTCCTTTACAGGGAACAAACTGTGTGTGTGTGTGTGTGCATGTGTGTGTATATGTGTGTTTGTTTGTGTGTGTGCGTTTGTGTGTGTGTATATGTGTGTTTGTTTGTGTGTGTGTATATGTGTGTTTGTTTGTGTGTGCGTATATGTGTGTTTGTTTGTGTGTGCGTATATGTGTGTTTGTTTGTGTGTGCGTATGTGTGTGTGCGTTTGTGTGTGTGTATATGTGTGTTTGTTTGTGTGTGCGTTTGTGTGTGTGTATGTGTGTGTGCGTTTGTGTGTGTATATGTGTGTTTGTTTGTGTGTGTGTATATGTGTTTGTGTGTGTATATGTGTGTTTGTTTGTGTGTGTGCGTTTGTGTGTGTTTGTTTGTGTGTGTGTATGTGTGTGTGCGTATGTGTGTGTATATGTGTGTGTGTGCGTTTGTGTGTGTGTATATGTGTGTTTTTGTGTGTGTATATGTGTGTTTGTTTGTGTGTGTGTGTATGTGTGTTTGTTTGTGTGTGTGCGTGCATGTGTGTGCGTGTGTGTGTATATGTGTGTTTGTTTGTGTGTGTGCGTGCATGTGTGTGTTTGTTTGTGTGTGTGTATGTGTGTGTGCATGTGTGTGTATATGTGTTTGTTTGTGTGTGTGCATGTGTGTGTATATGTGTGTTTGTTTGTGTGTGTGCATGTGTGTGTATATGTGTGTTTGTTTGTGTGTGTGCGTTTGTGTGTGTGTGGGGGGGGGGCGCTTTGCTTTCCCTCCTTCTTCAGTACAGATTGACTACTTCCTATCCCACACGCTGGAAAGCCGTCCTTCGACGCAGAGTATGAGCAATCACTCCAACCCCCACCCGCATTTCATATTAGTCATAAATTTGAAACGATCCATTCCCATAAAGAGGGTCGGTAAGGGGTTGGGCTCCATGCACTGTGGTTTGCATCCGGACTTAACAGCTGTAATTATTGGGACAATAAGTGACCTGGTCCCCAGCTGGGGTCTAACTTAACGCTTCTATAAATCATGCGCCACACGGTCACCCACCTCCACCTGAATTTCTGCCCCCCCCCCACAATCACCAAAGCTACGGCCCTAAAGTGAAAGTAAGGCCTGTGTTTAGTTACATCTGTACTGATGTCGGCCCAGTTCTCTGCTGCTGGGAGGAAAACCCCCAGAAGCATGTATATCTAAGGGCCCCTCATCAGTGAGGGAGGGATCCGATCGAGTGTTTAGACCACTGGGGTGAACTGGACCCACTACCTATACCGCAAAACTATATATACCTCAAGTAGGCTAAACAAGGAGTGGAGAGGAAAAAAAAAAACAAGGTCTCAACACAGTGGAAAGGAGGAACAATGCGTTCTCTTAAATTATTTTAATTTCCTGTGTACACTAAAATTTACACACTTAAGTCAGAGAAGAACCTGGGCATGCAAATTAACCTTTTGACAGGCTCTTCAAGTGTATTGACTTTTTCCATAGGAATTTTCCCATACATTTTACAGTCCATAGTTTTACTGTACACAGTCTAAAGCCACAGCGAACTATGATTACATCCACTTCATCTTTACAATGTGCAAAATCCTTCTAAAAACAGATATACAGTAGTAGAACATAAACAAAAAGGCGGGGACAAAAACCGGACAGGCAAACAAGTACTTAACATTGTGGAAAAAGAGAAATGAGTGAGTACATATTGGTCCCTCGTTCCTTGTCATTTTCAGCTGATTATCTCTTCAGTAACTCACATTCGGGTCTGTGGTCTGTGTCTTATCCAAAAAATACCAGCGGTTCGAACGGTGAACGCCAACCCTGCAGTCACACGGCAGAAACGCCAGCGAGCACGGGGGCATAATTGTCGGGAGATGCGGAGACAGATGACAACAAACCAAATCATCCAACGAACAAACGAAAACAAAAAAAACACAGTGACAGAAATCGAATGGAGAAAAAAAATAATCAATTTCAGGATAAAATCTACATACAGTAAAAAATAAAAACTAAGGCAATTAACACAAGAAACATTCAGCTGGATTTTGCAGGCAGTGTGGTTTCAAGTTATGTACATCATTTTATATTTTTATATATTTCTAATTCACTTTACTTGACCTTGCATGAAGGACTTCAGCCAGTGTTCTCACTACCACAGACAGACACACTCCCAGCACGGAGTGTGGGGGGGGGGATAATCTTCCAAAAAATAATGAGGTTCATATCCCTGATTATTTACAGATTGATTCTCATAATAAACAAGACTGCTTCCACAGAACTTCAGTTCATAAATAAATATATGCTTTTATTTCTGATTTCTCCATGTTCATTGTCATCCATACGGAGAGTCGAGCTTCTCTCAGGGTTTTGATTTCTGAAGCCAATGGGGCAGCAGCAAGATGTGAGCGAGAGAGAGAGAGAGAGAGAGAGAGAGAGAGAGAGAGAGAGGGAGGGAGGGACAGGGGGTGGCCAGAAGCAGAGACGCGAGGGTGTTCAGTCGGGCGTGGTGGCGGTGCTGGAGGTGCCCAGGGGGGTCAGTGTGGTGGGGAACATCAGGACCTTCGCCTGCATGAAGGACAGGTCTGGCAGGCGGCCGATCACCTTGACCGCCTCCTCGCTGAGGTGCTCCTCCTTGCGAGGCTTCCTGTTGGCAGACAGTATGCAGAGACGTCAGCCCGGGCCGCCATGCCCCCGCCGTCAGCCAGACACGAGCCAGCAGCCATTGGAATGAGTTCCTCTGCGCCCCCACGCCCCCCTGCCACCACACGATTCCCGCCTCGCTCTGGTACTTTCAGTTCTCATCTGCCCGATCTCCCCTACTCTCTCTCTCTTACACACACACACATCCTCGTTTCTCCCGGAAGCCCATATATGCCACCCCAAACAGAGAGCCGTTTGGCTCCATCTTGTGGTCATGGAGGGGTAACGTCCTCTCAGTCTATACTGCAGATCCCTCTAGTTCAGAGGTGGGCAATCTTATCCGCAAAGGGCCGGTGTGTGTGCAGGTTTTTTGCGGATAACCTGTAGGTCAGCTGTTCAAACCCAGGCGTGAGGACTCTTCAGCCAATCAGTCCCCTAATTAGTAATCTAATTAGGGAGCTGCAGCGAAAACCTGCACACACACCGGCCCTTTGCGGATAAGATTGCCCACCCCTGCTCTAGTTGCTCAATTGGGGATCACGCGGTCCAAAACCATCCAGACGTTTGCACTTTTAAAACACCCGACTGTGGCTCTTCGTTAGTTATAGGATGTGATTATGGTGAAGGCAGGTTTCAGAACAGAAAGGGTGGCGGTGATGAGGGGACACGGAGCATTTCCCAGAGAGCAGGGCAACGGGCGCAAACACCTGGTGGAAGTGCTGGTCTTCTCCACAGTGGACATGAGGCGGGCAAAGGCGTCGGCCACACGGCTGATGGGGGCACTGGTTTCCAGCCTGGCGGTGGTGAGCTCGTACAGCTCGGGGTCCACACCTGTCCCGGGGAACGAGGCGACGTGTCACACCACCCCCAGGTCAAAGGTCACTCACCTTTCCCCATAGCGCTACAGGACAGCCGCTACTTCCGGCCTAAACTAGCAAACCCCGCCCAGCTGTCCAAACCCCGCCCCCCAACAAATAAACATCACAACACTCTGCGGACCATCAGAAATGCCAAGGGTTCTTTCCACTGGAGGAAGTCGATGTGAAAACCCGCACGCTTCCATCTGCATTCTTCAGCAGAGGGGGGCACACGCGTGCCCAGGCCAAGCGGCCATACATCCAAGTTTACATCTGTCCCTGAAGCAACCGGGTCCTCAGCAGAAGTTTTCATTCGTGCAGAAGGTGGACATCATTTTAGTGCACTGAACACAGAAAGCATGCAGGTTCTGTGCTTACAGAGAGGTTAATAATGAGCTCTGGGTGGGGTCTTGACCTAAACGCAGCGTTGAGCATTTCAGGTTCACAAGCTACAAATCCAGACCAGGATTTTGTTTTTAC
Source organism: Pollimyrus isidori (assembly GCA_019775955.2). Taxonomy (NCBI): domain Eukaryota; kingdom Metazoa; phylum Chordata; class Actinopteri; order Osteoglossiformes; family Mormyridae; genus Pollimyrus; species Pollimyrus isidori. The sequence goes on from JABFDZ020000112.1 coordinate 78,446, forward strand.
CAACCAGTTCAGCATAAGGAGTCATGGTCACAGAGTATTCAGCTGCTGGGGTAGAAACAAAATCATGGTCTGGATTTGTAGCTTCTGGACCTGAAATGCCCAACACTGCCTAAACGGACCCGAAATAGCAAGGTGAGGCCTTCACCCATTTTCCATATGAAAATCGAACATCAAAGTGAGTTAGATCATTAAATAAATAACCGAACACAGTGGTGACCGACGGCCTTTGGCCCCACGCGACAGAAAGCAGCCAGCGTGTGGAGGCGGGTTAGGGACACGGTTAGCGGTTCTCTGGACGGAGAACAAGCACACTTGCTGACCTGGAATAGATGTGGTGGTGATAGAGCTAGTGTCCTCCACGGGCCCAAAGAAATCGAGGTTGAGCAGAGAGGAGCCTCCACTAGCTTGAGGGGGGGGCAGCCAGAGGAGGTGGGGTTACAAGTACAGGGATGGAAAGAGAGGCCGTTTACACAGAGCTTGCTATTAGCACAGGACATACACAGCGAACCGCACACAGACACACAGACTGTGTTAATCTAGAAACCAGACAGGGATCCTACACAAAAGGTTATTAGTTATTAGTACCAAGTTAAAAAAAATGACAGCAGGAAGATATTAAAAGTCACAAGAACAGACACCTACAGCGCGAGTCACCATTCTTCTCCGGCAAGAAAATATAGATATACCACGGTAAAATGTACTGGCATGATATGAACATAATGTATCTATGTTTGAAATAGACATCAAATACTGGTCATAAGGGCAGCAACATTTAACAAGATTCCTCAGTGGTACCACTTGTGTTATTCAGTTACAATGCCACTGTTTGTTTTTCTTGAGGAGATTCTCACTTCATTAACATCCAGATAATCTTTCTGCCTTTTAAACAGCGACACGCTGATCGACTGCCCTGGCTGCTGATCGACTGCCCTGGCTGCTGATCGACTGCCCTGGCTGCTGATCGACTGCCCTGGCTGCTGATCGACTGCCCTG
>JABFDZ020000112.1:121980-134822 GCA_019775955.2 Pollimyrus isidori
GCCCGACCTCGGCCCCCATGGTGATTTTGGTCTAGAACCGCCACTGGTCTTTCCCAAGCGACACAGAACACATGACTGGGGTAAACCATGAACTGGATAAATCACTTAAGTGCCAAGAAAAACACTCGCAATTCCCATCGAATCAAAGGAAGCCGCAAATATACACTGAAATGTATCATGGGAGACGTATTTCCATTCAAAGCCTTCCGTCATCTAACGCTTTCCGTGCCTTAATGTGAACTACACATCCCGCAGTGCACCTGGAAGCGGTCGGTGACGCAGGAGGTATTTGTGTGCGTTTAAAGACCAGGCACGGTTCATACCTACGATTGAGTGCCATTGCTCTCTGTCCGCGGTGTTTAATTAGCGCGTTGAAAGGGAAAATTGAATCTGAAATTAAGAAAAAAGAAAGTGTGACTCTCCGCGTTGCACTATCTGGCCCAACATCCGCCGCTTTGTCTGGGGCGAAACAAAGGACTCGGGCGGCGATTGCTGTCTTTGTTAGCCTCCTTGGAGCAGTCGCCCGGTAGCGGCGACTCGGAGCGGCCAGTGGCCCCCGCTGAGGCCACCTAGGGTGAGCCGGGATTCGAGCGGAGCGGCGATCCGGACGGTCCAGAGGCAGCGTGTCCATCCTCCGCCGCGTAAGTACCTGCCAGGACATCGCTGGCTTTTCACGGCATGTTGCCGAAGTTTTTGCCCACGGCTGGTTTTCTCACCACCCCATAGTTAATTCGTCGGCTGGAGAATGGCTTATAAACAGCAGCGGTGGAAGGAGCCGGTATCGGTGAATGAGGTTCCGATGGTTCCGAGAGGTGGACACTGGATAGTCCATAGGATGTGCCCAGATGTAGGTGGTGGAGAAAGCAGCTCGATCGGCGCTGATTTAGCAGAGTGCGGTTCGCCTAGATTTAATCTCGTATTACATGAGTTCTTTTTTATGATTTTGACAAAAGCGGTACGGCATCAGTCCTGCAGCGTTAGTATTGATGGGATCACAAGGCAGGCCACCGAGAATTGCCGGACACCCCGAGAGTAAGATTGGATCCCCGTCTGGTTTGTAGGAATTTCGCAGACAATTACTTGGTTATCAGGGGGAGGGGGTGCGTTGATGGTTAACTTTTATTCCAGCGATCATGTATTTACCGGTAGCCTCCATCCCCCCGGCCGTGGGGGCACCTTCCGATCCCCGCTTTTCTTTGTCTCGGGGCTGAACTTAAAACGCAGCCTTATTGCCTGTGTTTGAGTGCTTTCTCACTCTGGCCTGTCTTTTAACATCCGCAGGCGGTGGGTGCTGCCGACTTCTTTATTATTAAGTGTTATTGGTCATTGTTGCGATCGCACGCTGATTTGCATGCCTGCTCCCGGTCGGCTCGGGGCATCTGGCGGAGCCGGGCGAAGCGCCGCCTTTGTCCCGCTCTGCTCACTGCGGGCTCCGCACGCCGTCGTCGGGGTTAGAAGTCATCCTTAAATGTGTATATCCCGCCTGATTTTCAAACGAAACAGATCGTTCAGCGGATCTGATCTGGCAGTATGCCCATCATTTTGGTCAGTAGCCTTCGTGAATGTGTAATTATGAAAGCTTGTAATTAACCGGAGGGTCGGGCTGGTCTTTGCTGCTTTGAACTGCTGAGCTATTCTCCAGGCTTTGTAATCTGGGAAAACCCAAAGGTGACTACAAGAGACCAGCAGCATTACAGCATCTGTGAAAGACGAGTGCAGTTTGTAAGGAGTAGAACTGAATTTATGTTGAGTAATTGACAACACAATATTCCTTTAGTGTTCTAATGTGGAAGCATATTTCCATATCTGCTCAGGGTGTGGGAGCGAACCCATATAGTGTAACTTGTGATGCGAAAGTGATCAGAATATTATTTCTTGTCTTCACTGGCCTGGCGGTCTTGAGCCTTGTGGTGGTGCTGAAGCAGCTTCCGGCTTAAGACAAAGTCCAGTTTTGTGCACGCAATCATGGGCTGGGAGGTATCGGCCACTTTGGCAGCGGTACCCTCGCCAAAGAACGACTTCTTGTTCGTGTGTTCTGTCTGACAGCAGAGCACGGCTGCGTCCTTAGGGACGTGAAGTGCAGATTGTCCGTGCAGATGGCGGTTGGCAGCCGAACGGGTGGGCGGAGCCGTGGAGACCGAAGACACTGCCTGCTCACACTTCCAGTGCTTATTGTTGCTTATTGGCCCATAGCTGACTGGCCAAAAGCTGGCGCGGGATCGTATGGTGAATCTTTGCTCAGAAGTGCAGCAATAATGAATCAAACGAAGGTAGTTCCTAAAATCCTGCAGCTTCTCGTCAGCGTGCTTTGGGCAATGCATGTGAATTTCCTTATTTGTCATTTATCTCTAGTTATAGGGTTTCTACATCTTTTTTCCGGTGTGTTATGTCCGTTGAGTTTATAAATGACATACTGCTTGATAGCCATTTCCTTTGTGGTTCATGCTTTGTTGGCACAGCTTGTGGTGCCCCCCCCCCGTGTAAAACGCACAAATACATTTCAGTAGAGTGGAGACCGTGGGGATGTCAGTGATGAAAATCCATTCCAAGGGAGTTAGTCATTTGAGTGGAATTCACCATGTTTGTATTATAACATGCAGGCTTCAGCATATTTCACATGGTTCCGATTGACATTCGTAACACTGCATTAGCCGGTAAAGAAGTAAAGAGCATTAGAATGTAACGATTAAGGAAATCAGCTCCCGGGGAAAATGACCCCATGTCCTGCTGGTTTAGTAGGAATCTGACTCACTCTGGTCCTACCCCTAGTATGTCGGAGATTCGCTGTGTGCTGACGCATCTGTGTAGGGAGCAGACGACGAAGGTGGATGTTGTTGTGATAGGGGTTGGTATGGTGGTGGTGTCATTGGCACTATGTGCTCATCCTGGGCTGTTCCCTGCCCTGCACCCGTAGCCTCTGGGATAGACTCCAGCCAAACCCCCCCCTCCAGTGACACTAGATAGGACCCGCGGTTACAGAAGATGGATGGATGTTCTTTACGAAGAAATGACTGTGCGAATGGACGCGGCAGGCTTTGGTTGCACAATGACTATCATTTTGTTAAACTCCTTCAAGTAAAAACCTCTCGGTCTATAAGTGCTGATGTGCTTTAGCAGGCCTTCTGTCTCTTGGGGTGCTGGGATTGCACGAAAGGTCCCCGGTATTGCACTGGGTCGTCTGTGACAAAACAGCTGCGGGAGATGAATTCGGAAACGACACCAAACAGCTGTCAGAGACTGGGTCTGAACCCAGCAAGACGCTGCTGGGACAGGGGTGTGCGCTGCTGGGACAGGGGTGTGCGCTGCTGGGACAGGGGTGTGCGCTGCTGGGATCTGTTCCTGTCGGTAAACGGCACAGATTGGGGAAATGGGGTGGGCCGTCTTCTTCTGAGCGTGGAGTGTGAAATGCATGTGGGATTAGCGTAATAAAACAAAATAATACAGAAACGTAATTTAACATGGTCAGCCATGAAAACCTTTCAAAAACTGCTGAAAACAACAAGCTTTTGTCACAAGATGACAAACTCTGTAAGGTAAGCACACTTTCAGATAAAGTGCAAATTGAATGATATCTTTGTGTGCTTGGTGCTTTTTTTTTTTTTTTTTTACTGTACAATCTGTCTGGTAAGTAATGCAGTTCTTTTCCCAAACCATTTATCTAGACGAGGGGTCACAGGCTAATGCTGGATGTATTTCAGGAATCCCTTTTTGACTTGAATGTGTTCCAACACGCGAAAGTGTTCAAACAAGGAATTGTTTGTGTTTCCTGTGATTTTTCCACAGCTATTCCCTTTGAAATCTAGATGTTTTTGCTCGTTGGGCCTTAGTAGCTCCGCAGCTCGCTAGAACAGTACGTTTGTGACCCTAAAAGCCGATTGGCTACGTCGATACCTGAGCGGTGAGCGTTTCCTGTTGGTCTTTGTCGTCCCTGGTGAGTTGGGCCGTGCCGAAAGCATCCCTGCGGCTGCTTCTTGGAAGGGTCTGCACTGTTGCCTGGGTCTTCCTGATGACCCTGGTTTTGGCCTGAGGGGGGCTGCAATGTTCGTCGATTTTTGAAGATGGTTGCCGTTCTGGCTTCTCCTTACCCCAGTTAGGCCTGTGGTGCCTGACATTCCCAGTCTGCTCACAGCTCTCAAGTTTTCACCCCCCCTTCAAATTTGCTCCCTTTTCTTTTTGTTGCTGTGCCTCTTTGCTCTGATTCTGGCACTTTTTTGCTCTACTTTGTTCCTTCTATGGCTGTATTTTACCATGCTGCCTTCATATTCCGCTTGGGCGGCGATGGCGGCTTTTTAAGGACTCTGGGCGAGGAATGGGGGCGATATGGTGAGGGTGTTTTACGTAGAAGCCATTATGTTTTTTTTTTTTTCTCTCCCTTTTCCATGTGGTGGTCTGTGTTAGTCTCTCTTCAATTATTAAAAGGGAGCTGAAATTCAAGTTGGATTAAGTTGGAATGAATTTGAAATGTAGCACAATTTGTGTGTGTATGTATAAATAAATGCTTTTGTGTGTGTGTGTGTGTGTGTGTGTGTTTATACACGAGGCCCTCAGGGTCTCTCAGACGGTCCACATTTTTGCTTCCTCCCAGCTCCCTGCTAGACAGTCCGTGTGTTTTGTGCTAGAAGGGAGCGAAAACATGGACGTCTGTGGCTCCCTGAGGACCGAGTTGGGAAACTGTAATAGACAAAATATAAGAGCTATGTAATAGACTTAAGAGTGGGAGGTGGCATTTTTGAAATACTTAAAGGAGTTTGTCCTCTTTACTGACGACCGTTGCTTGTTTACAGAAGTGACAGGGGTGATGCTCTTGGGTTCTTGCCGTTAAGAGGCAGATAAAACCATAATGGCATTGGGTGGTGAAAAATGTAGCCTGTCCTGTATGATTCCTTTAAGGCCCAGGTCTCAGACTCCAGTCCTGGGGGGTCAGAGCCCTGCACATTTTTGGGTTTCCCCTCGTTTAACACGCCTGATTTGGCTCCTTGTGCTAATTACCACACAGCTCTTGAGCTGAATTATTTGTTGGAACAGGAGAAGACCTGAGCTACACGGGGCTCCGGCCCCCTAAAGTAGAGAATCTACTTTTTTGCTCTCTCCCAGCTCTGGACGAGGGAGGTCCAAGCAACTTGAGGAGCTGGGATCAGTCTGTCCAGATGTCTTGCTTCTCCCCTAGTTGCTTTGGACCCACCTGCTCAACAGTCTGATTTGGTTTTCTCTTTGAACCAATCATTGTCCTTCAGAACATTCAGAAAAATCAGAACATTTTTCTGAAGGGGAAAAACTCCCACGAGCTAATTCCTCTGTAGAACCACGTGAAGCTAGAGAGGGCAGTAGTCCCAAAGCTGGTGGGTATTGTGGAGGCCTCACTGCATAGACGTGCCCTCGAGTTAATACACCACGTGTTAAACGGCTGAAGAGCGTTTGGCCAAAGCTGAGGCGGACGAGTAGGGGGTTTGTGTCAGACTAAGGTTGGTGATGGTGTGGTAGATCTGCCTTTGCCCTGCTTTTGGTTAAACGTTTTGTATCGGAACGTTGGCTATTGGAAACATGCACGGTAAAAAAAAAAAAAACCTAGGGGGGGTTTACCTCTTTCCTTTGTGGGCACCACGAGCCTTCCTGTTGTAACCCTACTACACATCTGTGAGTTGTAATGGAACTTCTGGGAGTCTCGAGATATATTCCACGGTTTGTGTCTGAGGTGGGAACTGTTCTTCCGACCTTGATTTATCCCCCCCCCATAAAGATCATCTTGGGGATACCCCTCTGGTGCTGGGGAGGTCTGCAGCTTGGTAGTGAGGCCACCTTATGTTCCACATTCATGTGCTGCAGTTTTTTCTAGGGGGGAAGCAACATGAACCGCTATGATTTCAAACGTGTGGCATAGGTGCGGTTTATAAACTGCTGATTTTTCTGAAGAGCGTTTATTTTGAAGTCGCCCTATTGATTTACCGAGTTCCGGGGGTTTGCTGTTGATCTGCGCTCCATTCCCTTGCCGTCTCCGCCGTCGTCCGTGTCGATGTGCATGTGTCGTCCCCGTTTCAGTTCCGGATTCTGATGGCGAAGGAACGAGCCAGTCGGCACGCTTATGTTTCATGTTGGCCTTCTCTGCGATATTCTAAATTAGATTCATGTGCGAAACGATGCCGGAGCCTCCAGAATGGCTTTAAATGGCTTCCTTCTGCTCGCCGGTGTGGCCTTGATGTTGGGAGAACTCGTAGCTCATTACGCTGATGGCGCCTCGCCTTCCTGTTAGACTGTCGCGGAGCTTAAGCTGTCGCCCCCAGGAATGTCTTGATGTCCGTTGCTCTTCTCTCTGACCTCACGATCCATTAAAATTTTTGCTTTTTTTTTTCTTCTCTTCCTACCCCTCTGCCTGTTGGGTTTGTGTGCTGTACCACTTTGGCTGCTGTATTTTTGCCTTTTATTGTCCTGGTCGCAGTATAAACCTCAATATAATATAAAAATCAGTCTAATAATAAGAAAAAATAGCCAGAAGTCTTTCATATTTCTTTACTTATGACTTGAAGTTGGGGCTGGGTTGGGATTAAGGTTTTCATAGTTAGGGTTATGCCCATAGAAATGAATGGTGAGTCCCCATAAAGATGTGTAGTTACCATGTATTTGGGGGGGGGGGGGTGTGCCCTAGGAGTCCCCTGTCATCCCTGAATCTGATTGGCTTCACAGATAGATCTCAGAATGGTCTGGCCCCCCCTGTCCTCTCCCAGCATCTCACCCCTGCTCTGCCAGGTGTTCTGTGACTCCCTGAGGAGGTGCTGACCTCTGGGAGGGGGGTGAACACACATAAAGGGTGAGTGTCTCCTCCCCAAGGGAGCCAGTTTGAAGTGAACGTGGGGTTCCTGGCTGCTGTGTCCCGCGCTGGAAGTGTGCACCTCCACAGCCGCCTGCCGCCCTCGACGTCACAGACCTCTCCGTCCTCTGAGGAGCTTTGTTGACCTACGAGAGGATTTTTGCCTGATCGGGGGGCATCTAAATCATTCTCGGTGTTTTAGACTGTGTGTGTGTGTGTGTGTGTGTGTGTGTGTGTGTGTGTGTGTGTGTGTGTGTGTGTGTGTGTGTGCAGGGCCGTTTGAAGGAATTTGGGGGCCCCAAGCAAAATGGACATGGAGGCCCCCCACACATTTTGTCGCTGCGTTTTATTCTTAACCAGTCGTTGTCTTGGGGCCCCAGGCCAGCTCGGAGCCCCAAGCAATTGCTTGCTTTGTCTGCCTTGTCGCGATGTGTGCGTGTGCGCGCGCGTAGGAGCAGAAGATCTTCCCCAAATCTGAATTTCTGAATAACACTTGGGTCCATCATTTAAAAATGCTACAATTAGTTGCACTGTAAAGTTTCTAAGTTGCAGTAAGAAATGCAAAAATTCCACGGCTGCACAGACGGCTGGCTGCTGAGATGAACATGCGCCGCATACCCAAGCCAAGACACACAGGTCTGACTTTTTTTTTTCTTTCTTAAATTTTTTTCTCTCCGCAAAAATAATTTGTGAAGGTGACTTGCGCATGTACAGTAACAAATATTAGACACATTATGATTTCACGTGCACCAAGACTTTTTAGGCTTGCGATTTTGTCCAAAAATATTCCTGCTTAATTGTCCGCTGCAGACTTGTGAGAGACTGAAAATGAATGTAAATGAAAATCGGGTCTGGGCTTGCGGTGGGGGTGTGAGTGAGTGTCCCGCCGGGGTTTTCTGACTCCCCGGAAGGTCTGGAACATCGTACCCCCCTACCACCCTGAAACGGCCTTCATCAGATCAGTGACCGGAAAACCCCAGTAACGTTAGATACTGTAGTGGGACAAACTCCCACGAGCTAATTCCTCTGTAGAACCAGGTGAAGCTAGAGAGGGCAGTAGTCACAAAGCTGGTGGGTATTGGGGAAGCCTCACTGCATAGACGCGCCCTCGAGTTAATCCACCATGTGTTAAATGGCTAAAGAGCGTTTGAGTAGGGGTTTGGGTTAGACTAAGGTTGGTGATATCAAACAACGAACGATATACTGATGTCCTGAGGGTTTGACAATGCATATCTACTCTTTCAATCTTACCCATGATGTATATGAGTTATTAACATTTATAAGGCCAAGAGTCATTTGTAGTCACTGGAATAAGAGGGCGAGTTTCGGTTGGCCATAAACATTCCGTTTTGACCTTTCGGTGGATGCCCAGAGCCGTTCTGATTGGTTCTTATTCCTCTCTGATCTGTGCCCTGGTATTGTATGCTAATTGGTCGTGTACAGAGCAGGCTGGGCTACGTAAATCCCCCCCCTTATTGTGGCGCTTGGACAAACACATCTGTGAGATTAGGCTCATTGGAGGCAAACAATGGACTCATTCTCTACCAGGTATGTGGACCTTCCTGGCCAGATATGACTGATCTGAGCTCATTCGGCAGTGAGGAATGTCTGCTTTCCGCCCTGCTCTTTACGTCCGTGCGGCTGCCATTTAGAATCTCCACCCGGTTTAACCTTTTCGAGCCCCATGGTGTTGCTCCGCTCTGAGCGTGTGCATTTTCTTTCGGCCAATGAGTGTAGGGGGTGTGGCTTGGGTAGAAAAAGACCCCTCCGTTCCAAAGCCTGTGTGTGTGGGCCTTTAAACGGCTGCATCTGCCACTGTCTTTGTTTTTTGTGGTCTGTGTTTTTTTTTTTTTTTTTTTAAAAAAAGCTGAATATCAATCTCGTCCTATAGCAGGGTTCTTCAACTCTGGACCTCAATTCCAAATCCAGGCCGTGTTTTCAGTTCTCCCAGGTAGTTGTTTAATAATCACTGATTCTGATTGGTCAGAGGCTTCACACCTGACTGACAGGTAAAGGAAGGCTGGAAAACCAGCAGGGCTCGGACCCCGAGGACCATGAGTTGAATAACCCTGTACTAGAGCATCCTACCTTAAAGCGGAACATGGGTTGCTTCATGCTTGTTCTGAGTGGATGCTGGTCGTCGACATGCCAAGACTACTGAGTTTATGACCGTTTCTGCCCAAAATGTTGGCAGCAGTGAACCAAGGAAGCGGTGACGCCCAGCAGTGTGACCTAAAGGGAATTTCAACATGCAGTGCGCTATAGTTACGACCATTTTTTGCACGTAAAATAAATTGCGTGTTTGGGAACCGATCGTGGCCGTAAGTCGGTGAACTGCCTGTGCTGTGTTTTAATTCCATTTGCCGCTTCGTAAGGAGCCGGCGCTCCTGTTTCTGTTTTCCTCCCCTTCTTCCTCACAGGTTCAGCGCCTCATTACATAAATATCAGTGTTCCCTGTCGGCCCAGAAGCCCGTTCGACTCGAGGCCGTTTTTCCGTTTTGTGCGCCCGTTTTGGCACCGGTGTTCGAATGAATGAACAAAGCTAAAAACGCATGGGCTGGGTTGGGGGGGGGGGGGGGCTGAAATGGGAGTTTGACACATGGTGAAAGCGACGCCTTGTAAAGTGTGGCCGTGGCAGAGTCGCGTGCACCACTGGGGGAGGCGGCTTAAGTGATTCACCTCCCGGACGGTGGGGAGGCTGTGCGCTGGGCTCTTCGGCACAGAAGGCGCCCTGTTTCTGAAAAGCGAGCTCATCGTGAGGCTCCCCTTTGGCCCTGTCCGGCTACCGGAGCCGCCTGATTGGCCGCTGTGTCAGGCGGCATGGGCACGATGGGGCTTCCTGTCGCCAGGCTGAGCCCGGAGCCTCTCCTCCGCACGGCCATGCCCGCTGGCCCCGTCCTCCTCGCCCGCACCCTGCTCCTGAAAGCACGCCTTTGGACGATCGCTCGAGCTCCTCCTCGTGTGACCTGGCAGTTTTGAGTCCTTTTGCGTTTGGCTGTTTGTGGTTCAGCGGGTCAGGATGATAGTGCCCGTGGTCGGAAGGCCACTGGTTCGAATCCCCTGGGTCGGCAGAGCGATTTTCACCGTTTATCTGTCCCCTTTCAGCGCCGTTTTAAGAGCCTCGAGATTTGCGTCCGTAGTTGGGGTCCTGTACACGCTTCCAAACCTGCCTCCTGTTTTTAATGACGAGTTCCATATTGCGGGAAGCCCTTATGTCCTCATTGACAGAGGGATTTGGACTGGTTATTGTATTTAATGTGGACCGTGCATCGTAGGGACCATCCACTCGATGTAAACGTAGCCGGAATATTCCGTCCTTTTTCTGGGAATTCAGTCCAGGCGGATCCCTTCGGCCGAGAGTTAATTTGCTGCCCCCGCCTGTGTGCAAGCCTTTAATTTAAGGCAGAACCGTTTCAAACTGGGAAATGTTCACGGAGAATGGTTTTGGGTAATCTGCTGTCCGTTTTTGTTTGTTGATTTGGTTTCACTTCTGCCTGATTTCGTTTTTATTTGTTTGACAAACATACGAATTAGCCGATGACCTGAATTTGACTCGTTCAATTTTGTTTGGCTCTACGCAAATTAATCCATCGGGGGAGTAGCGTGAGGCAGCCAGCTGTTTTGCGTTGAGATGCTTAATTTGACCCAGAGGTGTTTCTTTAAGTTGTGTGTGTGTGTGTGTGTGTGTGTGTGTGTGTGTGTGTGTCGGGTGGGGGGGAAATGATGACTGACTGGTGTGTCATGTGGTGTGGGGTCCATACTGAGTCGGAGGGCTGTATTTCCTGAGAATCTGGCAGGTATCAAAGTGCATGGCTCGATGGCATGTACAGTTTCCCGGTTGGAGCGGCTGGGGTGGACTGCCGGTCATGTGACCTGGCATCATGAGATGGGGTGTATTCTTGGTGTCGTGTTTGCATTCTTCTCTGTGTGTGTGTGTGTGTGTGTGTCTTAAGGCTCTGTTTGCTGGCTTTAGTAACTATTTCTATACAATGTTTTTCTTGTGTAAAGATATGCCTATCAAACTTTAAATCGTTTAATGCCAGCAGCATGTGTAGCTCTGTGAAATATCCCTTCTGCTCTCTGAGAACACGCCATTTCCCAAAGAGCTCCTTTATCCGCCTGAGACCCCACCCATTCATTTGTCCATTGCAGTGGACGTTTATTTTTGCTTCCCTTTTCACTGATGTAAGGAAACATATTTATTCCAGTTGTACACTAAAGGGGACATTATTAGAAATAAAAAAAAAATGTAAGAGGTCTTATTTCCTCCAAAGACAAACAACCTATTTGAAGGACACTTTATTCCTTGGGTCTCAGGAGGTGAAATATTTAAAGAAACCCAAAACTAAATCTTTCCACAAAGACCCTTTTACTCATTAGGCTGTTTTAGGTCCACAGATGTTTTTCCAGGAGCAGAGGAGGAGTCCCCTGAGGGAGCCCTTGTCATTCAGGGTTTGACTAGCAGTCAAGTCCTTGCAGAAATATCCAGATTCTACCTTGATGGGACTTCAAAACGGGTGCTTCTACCTGTTATGGTCGTCGTCCTCGGCCGTGACCTTTTCATTTGGAGAACCACTCAAAGGCTTTGCTTGTGCCCTAGATGGTCTGCCGTCCCTCTGCCTGTTCAGGGGCCGCACTTGTGTGGCTGGCACCTCTCGCATGGACACGCTCTCACAAAGCGTTCTCTTCATCTGAACACTGCCTTTTCACCGCAGTGCACAGGAAGCACGGGGGCGGTCTCTCAGGTAGGTGGTTTCCTGTAAACGGCGCTCTTTGTTTTCCCCTGGAGGACGATGGAGGTGTGTAGGGTTATTGTTGAATTTGACTGGTAGTCGGCCTGGTGCTGAACCTACTGCGTGATCTGTGACTGAGCCTCAAGAAGACCTTCCTGGTTAATGTCCTGTATGCCGCCAGGAATACCTTCCCACCGTCTGGATAAGCGGATGGATGGATGGATGGATGGATGGCATTGGTTTATATAGCCTTTAATTAAAGACCCCCTTCCCCAATCCCTCCGCCATTGTATTCTATATATATATAAACCCTCCTGTAACATATATTTGGTAAATCTGTTGGATGGCTTTGGTTTTAGTCTATAATTACAGACCACCCGCTTGCTTATTATATTCCATATATATGGCCCCGTAGGGCTTATGTTCTGTAAATGGCAGCTGCTCCGTGCTTTGCTGGGTCGTCCTTGTACCTTCCGCTTGTGGGCCGTCGTTTGGCCCTCATTACCTCGCGCGGGTCGCTGCCCGGCTGTCTGCGTCTGGCACTTCCACCGGAAAGACTGCGTAGTCATTCGGGCGGGGGGGGCGCGGGGGGGCAGCGGTCTCTCCTTCAGAGTTGGGTGTTTTGTAATCTGCATTTACTAAGCAGGGCCGTTTGTTGAATGTGGTAAAATATTCCCACACAGTGACTTTGCACATGGCCTTGTGGTTGCATTAAAGGGACCTTTCCTTTCCCTTTTGGTTTGCATCCTTGTTAGTGACTTGATTTTTCTCTGAAAAACATGGCTGGATAAAATCTTCGGGCCCCATCTCTGAAATGTCTGCATACGAGCACACAATTCAACGGTGATGAGTGTGGCAGATACCAGATTCTACTGTCCCAGCCTGTTCCGGATCGTTCCCGTTAATCCATGTGTTTGAACCAGGACGTCGAACATGTTTGCACATTACGGGAGGTCACCACAGGGTCTAAACGGTGGAATTATTTGGAATCCCATAATAGAGAATCATTTCCTGGTTGTTCTTTGATCCCTAGGCCTACATCGCGAAAGAACCTGTCCCCCCTTCAGGGGACCGTGACGCATCTCGCGGGCTTGCCGGTCACAGCAGGGCTTGGCATTGATCAGCCGTACCCTGCATGAGACTGCCCGCTTCGGCCACTCATCATCCCAAAGGGTGTTCCCTAAGACTGGTGCCTACATTCTTGTGTATTTAACAGCATGCAGCATCTTCAAGAGGAAATCTAGAATGTGGTGCCAGATCTAGCCGTCCTGTGAGCTGTGGGATGCACCACAAGCTTTCCTGGCTTT
>JABFDZ020000112.1:190682-200733 GCA_019775955.2 Pollimyrus isidori
TCGCACCTCTGGAGTGCCGAACCAGATGTCCCTCATGTGGTCACAGATGGCCTTGGCAGCTGACATGGCGCTGGACAGCTTCCTGGCTTTGATGACGGCAGCCCCACGCTGCTGCACAGTCTGGGGGAAGGGTTGGGGTTAGGAGAGCACACACGCACACGCACACACACGCACACATACACACACGCGCGCACACACACACACACACACGCACACATACACACACGCGCGCACACATACACACACGCGCGCACACACACGCGCACACACGCACACATACACACACGCACACATACACACACGTGCACACACACACACATGCGCACACACACACACACGCGTACACACACACGCATACACACACATACGCACGCACGCAGACACACACGCGCACACGCACATACACACACACACGCGCACATACACGCACACACACGCGTGCATACACAGACACACAGGCTTGCACACGCACGTACACACACGCACGCATACACACGCGCGCACATACACACACACACGCGTGCATACACAGACACACACAGGCATGCACGCGCACACACACACAAACACCTGGGCTCTGTGGCACCATATATTCAGCATAACATGAGATAAGAGGCAGGATCATTAACTATGGTGAGCTCTCAGGTCACCTCTACGTTAAATATTAATATTCCAACTGCAACGTTACAATTTTGAGACCACAGGGCAGTTTTCTGTGTGACAGGAATCAAACCAAACTGACAAATGTTCTGCTGCTTATTGTGTGTCACCTGCCATCCCACCCCCACTTTACAGTCCTGATTGGGTGGGGTGGGGGGCATTAATAGCCTCATCACAACTAACTAGCTGTTAATCTGTCACTAGCCTCTGCACCAAAGGCACCGCAAAAGCATTCCCATGGATGAAAAGGCAGTAACGCTGAAGGGTATAATAAATGGATGCTGCCCCTTTAAGATGACACCCTCTGTCTTAATAAATCAGATCATAAGTCTAAAGTCCAGTGTGTGTGAATTAACACATAACGCAATGTTCCCCACAACGCAAAACTGAGGCATGGAGGCATTGAATGCAAATAACTGCAGAAACACTGACCGATCGTTTTAAATGGCCATTAAAGGCAAGGCGCTCCATCTGTAGAATCTTTATTTTTAATAGTAAAGGCATTTTGGTGATTTCAGTCTTGTTATCGCTACTGCGGTTTTAGAGATGATGGTGCTAGTGGCATTCCTCTTGGAGGGGTGAAGTTATCCTAATTGGGGGAGTTCTCAAGTTCCCCAGCAGGGGGCAGACTGAGCTCATCGACTCACAGTGATGAAGTCCGCCTTGAGCCAGGCGCTGTCATTCACCGCGTCCAAAGCGGACACCTCCTTGCCGCGTAGATTGACCGTGGCGTGGTGGACGTCTGGGTACTGGGTGGAGGAGTGGTTCCCCCAGATGATGACGTTCTTGACGCTGTCTGAGGACACGCCCACTCGCATGGCTACCTGGAGGCACGCATTTTTAAAAAGGACACGGAATGACGAATGAGGGATATAACACACTGGAAGCTGGGGTGTTAAATACTGAACATACTAGCTCATAGGAGTTTCACTTACACAAAAAATGTTCTTGGGGTAGAAGGAAAGTGATTGATTCAGAGAGATAACCAATCGATTTGTAGAGGAGGTGGGACCAACCTATCAGATGCTTTCTCTAGTAGCTTGGGCCCACCTCCTCTACAATCTCATTGGTTATCTCTCTGAACCAATCATTTTTCCTTCTGCCCTCAGAACATGTTTAAGTAAGTAAAACCTGCACGTGCTCAGTACTGCAGCCCCTTGAAGAGACAGTCTACATCACATGACACAGGGGCAAGCAAGACCGAGACCTGTGAGCGCGCTCTGTTATGGTCCAGCCTGGTCAGGCAGGAGAAGTTCTCCTTGGGGATGGAAGGGGCAGACTTGGAGGCGATCAAGCAGTTGGTGTTGGCTGGATTTCCGACTACCAGGACCTGAGAGAGCAAGTGAGGGAAAAGCGACCACATGTCAGATGCAGTAAACTGCATCCTTCTAGAGTAATCCCCACCACCAGCCACAAAGCGGCCATTTTGCTGCAGTGTTGTGCAGTTTAGGCACCGCTGCAGTCGACCAATAGCTCACTACAAGAGATCTCCTTGACTGCACATAAAATCAATGTTAAATGTCGATGAAATATTGAACATACACCAGTTACAACTGTGGTATATAATACATAATTCATAGATTCGTGGTTTATACTTTAAATAGGTTATTCATATTGTATAATACTCCTATTTTGACAATAAACTAATTACGGAAATCCATTTCCCTGGTTGCTATCTAGCAGCTATTGGAATCTGTGGGGAGTATTTGGTTAGCTTAATGACATTTTCCAGGTCCTCAATTTTCTGAGTGCTTACAGGAACCTCTGCAAAGATACACTTCAGAGACATTATGTCAGAACAGACCCCTTGTCAGCTGCTAAACCTACAGTAAACGTACAGTGGTAATTATGTTAAACTACTTTTTTTTTGATTATGCGTGTTTACTGAAGCGTCCGTACAGCTGGATCAAACCAAACCAGCGACGTGGCAAATTAGTTTGAACCAAGGAAATGGATCTGAGTCGATATGATCACATGGATGCACTGGAGATTAGACACCAGCAGGGGGTGCACGCGAGCAATTCAACGCCACGTCGATACAAGTCCCGAATAATTTAAGTTTCAATCATATTTCACTAAAAGACAACCATAAATATACATACAAATAAATATGACTGGTATAGGACAACTTAATGCTCTGAAACTCCTACTAAACACAATCCTGCTCTTGAAAGACCCCATATGTTAATAAAAGAAGAATGTAAATGAATTTTAACTAAAATAGGTGAACTGCCTCTTCAGAGTCAGTCACCTTCACAGTCTTCTTGGCATACTTGTCCAAGGCAGCCCCCTGGGTCTTAAAGATAGCCACGTTGGCTTTGAGAAGGTCCTTTCTCTCCATGCCCTCCTTCCTGGGCATGGAGCCCACGAGGATTGCAGCATCCAAGTCCTTGAAGCCCACCTCCACCTTATCCGTTGGAATTACCTCTGCAGAAATACAGCAATTAGGCGCTTCTTAGTCTTAAATAAAAAATGTACTTTCAATATCTCAAACCTCAAACTTCACTTTTTTTCTGGGTGTAAAAAACATGCAGGTGCTATTTATGGTAATAAACGACCATTAATCTATAATCCGCAGACACATCAACAGGGTGATTAATATTATTACCGCCACAAATGAACAAATAAGTCAGTAATTTATTGACCAGTTGCTTTGATATACTGCTTAGCTAGTGGATTCTCAGATAACATTCCCCCATCCCCGCCAGTAATAGGCTGCTCTTTCAGGGTGAACTTCAGTCAGAGTTCACTGATTCAAGCCCCACTGAACGCTGTCTCCTCGTCGTCTGCACGAGCAAGGACAGGGTTGGTAGGAGATCCATTCAAAATTCAACGGACCAATCAAAGAGCTGCTGCTGAACACACCTCCTCACAGGCCAAGCTGTGAACAAGCTGTGCTCTTGTGGAAAAAACCAGCATAGCAGGGGTGGGAAATGAGTAACATGCCTTCAGATGACAACTATCCTTAAGGTGGAATCGAGGCCGAATAGCTGCATCAAATAAAAACTGCAGAAAGATTTTTCTTAAAATGGCTTCATGTCGTGAACAAAAAGGTACAAAGAACATACAGGGTTTAAAGTTCGGTTTGGTCAGCAGTTGTTTTTTGACCTTGCGAACACAGACAAACTCACCCCTTAGGAGCGGGAGAGCACAGTCCTGCAGCTCCATAACCACGCCATCCAGAACGGGGAGCATGGCAGGGATGTCCAGCAGAACTAGGATAATGGGCTGGTAAAAATATTTCAACATGAATCTCTTTTTTTTCTACCAACGCCATTACGTAATATATAGATGAGTACGTTAGATCTCACTTAGAAAATGTACGTGCGTTCTGCTTTATGTTAGTCCCTTACAATGGCACTTGTAGTTACGCGATATGGCAAAGTCATCTCCAAAAATCTTCCGAAAAATGCGGTTTTTACCTGGTCCTTGCCAAAGACATCTCCCTTGGCAATGCTGTACAGGAGGGAGTAGGCGATCTGCCCTGCGGCGCCAGTTACCAGGACTCGAATGGGATCACACTGCGAAAACACAGGGATGCCATCTTAAAAATAAATTTCGGTTGTCGGTTGGCAAATAGTTGATACACAGTAATTGCCATGATTTGCTGCCAGAGTTACGTTTAAACAGGATATACAAGTAAAACCAAAAATTACACAATGAAAAAAAGGAACTGCATGAGCTCGTAGCTAGACGGCTGTTTTTAACATTTAAACTCAACGTTAACATGTACTACAAATACCTACATAAGCTTATTAAATGTAATATTTAAAAGCGGAGCTTTTTTATTCCCGATATGAGGCAGAAAACAAATACTGACAGTACTGGACGATTTTAGGAGTTGTTCCACTGTCCTCACCATAGCACAGATATATCTTTCTTACCATCTTTCCAGCTTCCGATTTAGAGCCAGCTGCACCCCCAGCCTGAAAGGGTCACCTTTACCACATGCACTGATACGAAGTGGGTAAAAGTAACGCTGCCACGGTCACGCGCCGGGATCTGTGGTTAAAAGTTCAAGATTTCTAACAGTCCTACGGTACAGGCTCTAAAAACACACCACCCATAACTATGCTGATCCGCCCATATCCTTTTAAGGAAAAGCAGAAATCAAGTTAACGATAGAATGTAGTTATAGAATGTAGTTATGCAGTTATTAAGCTCTCCGACTCAGTGCCATTTAATGCCTGTTACTTGGAAGAAATACAATTGCAAGAACTGTTGGTTTGCGTGAAACGAGTAGAAGGTCAGATTATAAGGGTACATTTGAAGAGTCTCCGAGTGTTATCATCACTGGTCGTCTGGTAAATTAAGTGCAAATGAGTATTTTAGCCGCGCAGGAGCACATTCTCCGTGTGCTTCTGAACGCGTGCAACGCGGTGTTCTTATATAAGAATAAACAGGGGAGCCTATAAATCTAGAGAAATTAAAGGTCGTTGAGGGAACAATAGAGGCCGTCGCTCAGGAGGAATGATTTCGTAAAGTAATACCACTACTGATGAAGATGATGATGATGATGATTTTTGCTAAGCATCTTCACATACAAGTGGGAACCTGTTTTGTTTGCTTGCATTTCAGAAGGATTAAATCAAATTTGAGGAACGTAGCGTTAAATTAGCGCCGCGGTTTTACTTGTCTTTGAGGAGGATACACTCGCAAAGCCCAGTTACTTAGCGGTTGTATTGAACATCAGAAATAGAATTCCAGCAAAGACGTTCCAATTTACTAGGAGAGCTATCGGTCTATCCTGCTGCAGGTAGAAAAATTGGGTTTACTACAGACATGTTGTTTTGCGGTCCATTCCGATGGACATCATATGAATCACAAGTAGCCTATAATGTTACTTTTGCACGCACACTCCCGTTCCGGCACCTGCCTGGCCACGGTGAGTCTGAGTGTGGTGTAAATTCCTATCGGTACATTTGGAACAGCCACCGTCCTAACCGTGTGTGGTTTACTGTATCTGTCAGTCCCTCCCAGCTCCTGCAGGTGGCTGACTGATTGCATCCAGAAAATCCGTCATGTCCTTGTCCACATAGGCTACGTGGTACCAAAATTAGTATCTATGTTATGTTCTCTAAATGCCTGATCAGGGGTATGGAACATCCATCCATTCATCTATCTATTTATCTATCTTTTCACAAAAGTTAAACTCTGAATTTTATTTATATATGTTGATAATTTGCATGATATTGAACTGGTAGCTGATTGAGATTCAGTTATAGTCAGGCCCTACATACGACAGGGCACAGATCTACAAATATTCATAAGATGCTCGGACATCCTGCAGAGTACCGTCCCAAAATGTGCATTGCAGCGCCTGGGGAAGGAGGGAAATAGGGCAGCCGAAGAGGCAAAAAGCTTCCGTAAACGGAGCTCTCCATGGTGCTTACTACACACCCATAACTCTGGCCAGGCTCCAAGTGCCAGGCACGGGTAAATGATTTAACCCTCCAAAAGGATTCTGCAGTTACCCCAAGCATATCAATAACTGCCGTTGTGCAATGGATAATAAATGGATTAACCGATTCCGTTAGACCCATGAGAAAAATATACGCACAAATAGCGTAATTAATCACTAGTGGACACTATCCATGTATTACAAATTAACCAAATTGAGCGATATATATGATTATTTCTGCCGTATTTTCACGAGCATTCGCGGTAGGATAGGGCGGTTGGATTTCAAACATATCATGTGGGCGTGTTCGCATGCATTGTCTTCTATAAGTGTCCCATGGAATCGCGGCTTCTGCTGTCGGTATCAAGGAGGACCCCCTTACCTGTGACGAAGTCGCCCTGACCACCAGATACATGGCTGTCAGTAAGGTCAGCATCTTGAAAACGCCGGTCCCCGCTCCCCGATGTACGTCCGCTTCGTCCCCGTATCTCCAAGGCCGGTGCAGGAGCGGCGCGACGCGATTGCTGCGAGCGGATGGTGCGCTGGAGAATGCGATGCCTACAAGAGGCGCGTCGCAGTATCCGGCACACACACGCAGCCCTCATTGCGCCTCCACACACTCTCACCGGCGTTTCAGTCCCCTAATAAGCTTTGCGGAACAAAAATAACCTTAGAACCGCTGCGTGTATTCGTTCCTCCATTTACGATCACTGATCTATAATAAAACACTGCTTCCATTACGCCTAACAATAATAGATGACATCATTGCAATTGAAGAACTCTGCGGTGGACTAGTATTAATTTCTTTGCATATATTAATAAAACACCACGCATCAGTCTGCTTTTCCGCAGCGCTGCGTCGTTTTGGCAATATTTCAACTCGTAGATTTATGATACCTATATATGTTGGGTTGAGGGTACCGCGTTAGAGATCGATGTAGTTGTGTAGGAAGGGAAGGTAAGGCTGTGAAACATACGGAAGAAATGAGTTGGATGCGGTTATATACCGAGTATATATCAGGATGTACACCATCTATCCATAAAAGATGGAGTAACTTCCGACTGTCCCAAATCGTTTTTAACCTTTTTGGCTAACTTGGAATTTATCAAAGTAGATCAATATAATACAAATATATATTCGTGTATTACTGAATATTGTAATTAATTACGTAAAAATAGGTGTAAGGTCAATGGATATCCCTATTTCGAAAAAGATCAATCAAAAAGAATATTAGTCAATAACTGAAGTAATTAGTTTATACTAACAGTTTAATTGCCTACAGATTTGAGGGAATTTGCTCCTCTGTGTTTTCCCAACTATTCAGATGTGCTCACAATGTCCCCACAATGATAGGCCTATTATAATTAGGGCCTTGCCCCCCATCACGAGTGGGGCGTTCCCTGCAACGCTGCATGCACAGAGATGAGGCAGACCCCCCTGCAGGAGACACAGGGAGATAGATTTGTTGCACCAAAAGCCCAAGGGACAAGGCAGGCGGATCGTCAGGTCAAAAGCCGGAGGCAGAGCAGTCCTACGAATAGAGACGAGATGTAGAGACGACGAAGCGGTAAGCAGGATGGAGGCCGACCAGGACGACCGGGCAGGGAGGGCAGGCAGAGGTAACCAGGGAAGCGGGGCAGGCAGGGACAGCAGGACACGGAGAGACGGGCAGAGCAGGAGGGCGAGACACCAGACGGAGAAATGCGTAGTAAGTGTCATCGGAAATGGCTGCTGAGAGGCTGGGTAGCCTGGTCCGATCGCGATAGCCGCCAGCGTGTGTCACCCTGCCCCTGCAGGTGGGACTTTTGGCCATCGGTTTCCGGGATAGACTCTGGACCGCTGTGACCCTGTAGGATTAGTGACATCAATTTAGGCCCCCAGTGGAGAGCTGAAAGATGCGTTACACCCTGACTGTCCCCATCGCCGGTGTGCCACGGCCCCTCGTTTACCTCCTGCGGAATCCTTTTGTTATCAACTGTTTGTAGTTGTGTTAATTAACTGTGTACATTTAAGTGAGCGCCTGTGAATGTTTCCTGAGTCTGTTCACTCACGGTTGTGTCCTGCCGGTTGTGTCCTGCCGGTTGTGTCCTGCCGGTTGTGTCCTGCCGGTTGTGCCATGTTCCCGAGTGTGTTCTCCCCAAATTAATCCCTTGTTCCCCTGAATCCCGAGTGAATCCCGGGGCAGGGCCGGTCAAGATCTACATTCTTAATTTCAAGAAAGCTTTCTTAGGTGTTTGACTGTGTCCAACTATGCGACATTCTCAGGGGAATGGGCGTACCAGTGTTTGTCATTATTCTTTGCAGAGTTTCTATTCTGGAAAAGAAGCCACATCCAGGATGGAATATGGAGAAACTGACTGATTCCAAATTAGGAAAGAGTTAGACATTACATGCTGTCACCATACCTATTCAACTTCTGGGCAGAAGATATGTTTGTATAATGAAAGCAGCTGGACTGGAAAACAACAATCAATTATGAACTCAGGATAGCTGAAAAAACATCTAAAGATCTGATGAAAACAAAAGTTATGACCACAGGGTGAACAATGTAAATGGACTGCATTTATATAGCGCTTTTCTACTCTTCCGAGTACTCAAAGCGCTTTACAGTTCATGCCTCACATTCACCCATCCACACACTGGTGGCGGAGGCTGCCATGCAAGGTGCCAACCTGCACACCGGGAGCAATTTGGGGTTCAGCGTCTTGCTCAAGGACACTTTGATGGGGTCAGGAGGAAGCAGGGCTCGAACCGGCAACCCTCTAGTTGCCGAACGATAGCGCTGCCTTCTGCACCACCATCTTCCCCTAACTACTGTTGATAGGGAAGGCATAGAGGCTATGTTCTGAGCACAGAAAGAAAAATAACTGCTTCAGAGGTAGCCAATCAAATTTTAGAGGGGGTGGGTCCAAGCAACTGAAGGAGGCTGTAAAAAGATATCTGATTGGTTGGCCCAGCCACATCTAGTAGCTTAGACCCACCATGCTAGAATCTGATTGGTTATCTCTCTGAACTAACTGTGTTTCCCTCTGTCCTCAGAACATTTTTGTGCAAGTACAACCTCTATGATGTAATATACAACTTTTGTCTCCTATGAACATCAGCAACAAAGGATCCAACAGTCAAGAAATACATTGCAAAATGGTACTTTGTGGGGAAACACCATGGATTTTTTTTTATCCCAAAATATGATATTTTCTGGGACATGAACATGGGACAATGAAGGAACAGGGCAAAAAAACGATTTTTAAGAATTCATATATAAGTGGATTCACAATTAAATGAAGCCTGAACTTTCACCTGAAGCTTTCTAATTTTGGATGTGTTATGAGAAGACCATGTACGTTAAAAAAAAGACCACAATGCTTTGAGTTTTTACGTTTAAAGAGGAAGGACAACCAGAAACAGCAAGGTGGACAGACTGAGGCACCACAACGTAAACATGGAGTAGCCTGATCGACCAATGGGAAGGGGAGATTGTGGAGGGACGGCATCTGCATGACCGCTTGGTCTCCATAGCAACACTAATTAATACATTACTTACAATCAGAAGCCTACTTAATTACCACACCCATTTTTAACATTTGCAAATGAAAAATATTAAAGAACTGCTAATAGCCATTAATTAGATTAAAAGCCAAATGAAATAATTTAATATAATATATTTAATATAATTTGGCAAATGTCCTAAGCAAATATTACACTGTATGTTTATTTTTCAAAGGTTACATAGGAGCTCCCATTGTTTTTGATTGAGTATTTTCAGAGGATTTCTCTAATTTCACATTAATAATCTTAATACTCCAATTTAATACAGTCCTGGGGCAGACTGTCCGGTATTCCACTTTTTTTTCATATTCTTCAGCATTATATGTTAAATATTAATGACATATTTATATTTAATAAATGATGTCCATCCATCCATCCATCCATTATCCAAACCGCTTATCCTACTGGGTCGCGGGGGGTCCGGAGCCTATCCCGGAAGC
>JABFDZ020000112.1:245246-259094 GCA_019775955.2 Pollimyrus isidori
CCCCACACCAAAATACCGTGTTGGGGCAAATCAGGCACGCTGTCTTGCAAAGAAGGGGAAGTCACCGTGATATAATGCGTAGGCAGCTACTGCGGGATGGAAAAGCTTTTTTGCAAGTATTTGCCTTGTTAGGCCTGTGAGTCTTTACCTTGTTGATAGACTTGAGTCTTTCCTTGGTTTTAAGGTCTGTGACTCTTTGCCTAGCTATTAGACTCAAATCTTTTCTTTGTTTGAATACCTGTGAGTCTTTGCCTCATTGTTAGGCTCGAGTCTTTTCTGTGTTGTAAGGCCTACAGTATGAGTCTTTACCTTGTCGTTGGGCCTGTGAGTCTTTACCTTGTTTTTAGTCTTGAGTCTTTTCTTTGTTTTAACGCCTGTGAGTCTTTACCTTGTTGTATGCTCTCGGCTCGTTTGCTCCGTATTGGAAAACCTGAATTTTCCTTTTCGTATGGCCTATAAGTATTTTCCTTTTCACGCGGCCTGCAAATATTGTCCTTTTTATGAGACGTGCGAGTCCCCTCCTCTTCAGGAGTCCAGCACAGCGGCGGCACAGAGAGCCCGACAGCCTCTGCGACAGATTCGCATCGAATGAGCCTCAGTACCCTTGACACAAAGACATAAAATTATTAGAATTTTTTTTTTTTGCTTTAATCCACAGCATCTTAAACGCTGGCTGCCACCCAACCCACTGTCATCCTCCATACAGGTTTCGTGTTGTTATTGGCAGGGGAGAGGGGTGGAGGGGTGGATGGGGATTTCAAATCCACATCCCCATTAAGGATATCATATGGGAAGAAGACACATACAAATCGCTGGCTGAGTCAGTACGCATGAACCAATGGCTTCATCAGCCGAGTTCCTTCCTCGAGTTTTTAAAATTCTTCTTTCTGTTGTTTTGTTGTGCGTCCTGCAGTAAAAGGCAGAAGCGAACACTTCAGTTGCGGGGCACGTGAATAATGCTAATATGCTAACATTGCTTGGCAGAGTTAATGGGGGTCACAGCGCATCAGTGCCATCAGACCATTTCTAAGGCCAGTGCTGCATTTTATACTTAATTATGCTCCTGACCTGACGCTGCCCCTAATACTGACCCGGCTTGACCTTGAATAATACATTTGCCTGCTAGTGCTGGACAAACTACTCAGCCATTCACCTTCTTCCGGAACAAGGCTTCCGTCTTTTGTCTTAAAGCAACAAGCCGTGTTCCTGGGCGGTGTTCCTGGTCCGTGTTCCTGGGTGGTGTTCCTGGGCGGTGTTCCTGGTCCGTGTTCCTGGGCGGTGTTCCTGGTCCGGGTTCCTGGTCCGGGTTTCTGGTCCGGGTTCCTGGTCCGTGTTCCTGGGTCGTGTTCCTGGGCGGTGGTCCTGGTCCGTGTTCCTGGGCGGTATTCCTGGTCCGTGTTCCTGGTCCGTGTTCCTGGGCCGTGTTCCTGGGTCGTGTTCCTGGTCCGTGTTCCTGGTCCGTGTTCCTGGTCCGTGTTCCTGGGCGGTGTTCCTGGGCGGTGTTCCTGGTCGGTGTTCCTGGGCGGTGTTCCTGGTCCGTGTTCCTGGTCCGTGTTCCTGGGCTGTGTTCCTGGGCGGTGTTCCTGGGCGGTGTTCCTGGTCCGTGTTCCTGGTCCGTGTTCCTGGTCCGTGTTCCTGGGCGGTGTTCCTCCGTTTTATCCGGGAGCGAATCTTCAGGTACACGTATTCTACGTGTGACCCCCCCTTCTTCACCAGTACTCTGCTTCGACTTGTTCTTCCATCCCTTCTTTCTCTTGCTTTTCTTCATAGGCAAATTCTGCCTTCCAGCTCTATTCTGAACTAAGGGTCCAGCACACTTACTCTTTGAAAGGTTTTTTTTTTTTTTTTTAAATCATTCCTAATATATATTCTTTTAAAATACTCTTTCTATTGTGTGTCTGACCTGGAGCTACAAGCCCATCCATCCAAGGATACGTGCTCTGGTTTTTGATCTGCCTCAGCTCTTAATTGCACTGCTGAAATTAATACTTGGTGTGAACTAACTTCACCAAGAACTGTGGGTATAAATTGTTCTCCATACAGACTCGGGCCTGTCAGCCATTACGTTTGACTAGCGATCTGCAGGAACTTGCTGAATAGCCAGCGGTCCTGCAGTTAAACGGTTTTTGGAGCTCGGTGTAATTTAAGCCACTACTTTATCCTTCATATTTTACAACTTATAGAAAATGAACAGAGACCCAGAGAAGGTTCTGTCGCAGGGCAGTGCTGTGGGCCGCGAGAGAGAAGTGCCTTGCTTCATGCTTTTTCCTGCATAAGATGAATCCCAGTTTGTTGTTTGCAGACTGATTTACATCAGCAAGATCAGTTTATTTACTAACAATAGTGTACTGGGTCCATAAATTACTTGTGTGGCAGTGACTAATTAGCATAAACGAAAGTGAACATAGCTGCTTCAAATGAATATATAAATCTATACCTAGCAGTGATACACCGCAAGGCTAATATCAGCTAATAAAACCTACATTCAAAAATGTTCTCCGATATTGTACTTGTTTTGCTGCTATTGCTAACCACGTCGCCTCGCTATGTGACAAAGAGCTATAGCAGGTAGACTAGATGTCCCACCTTTGGGTTAGATGTGGGAACAGACGTTCTCTTTCCTAACGCATCTTCTGGTTATGCTGCCCGGTTTCATGACGTAGGAATGGGTCGAGCAGTGACTGAGGACAAGCCAATCCGGGGGGTTCGAGTCGCGCCGGACGTGTGATCTCTGCTGGTTTTGGGGTCCAATCAGAAACCAGAAGGTGGCCCCAACTCCAGCAGGTGGTGGAGGGAGGGGGGGGCGTTAGAAAATAGGGGTGGAATGACTGTGATCACTGGTTCCTCAGCCTTTCCACCACTGGAGTCCCCTTCCACCCCCCCCCACAAAGCACAGCAGCTTAGCAGCCCAAATTGAAAAGGTGGAGCCAGAGCCGTGGACCTTGAAAGGACAGAAGAATGAGGAGCCGGGGGGGGGTCCCAGTCCCGAAAGGAGCGCCGCTCCGTCACTTAAGCGACATGGGAGGGGAGAAAAGGGACAGAAAGTGACAAATTATTAACGCCCCCGCGGACGCTTTTAGGGGGACAAAGGGAGCGTCGAGCGGCGGCCGGAGGCATTGACGTTTCACCTCGCGGAGCCCTCCCCTTTAATTAGCCACAGCGGTTAAATTAACCTGCTCGTAGAGGGGGGGGGGCTACGCTCCGCATGGGGGCCCCTTCTTCTGTCACATCTCGCTCCTTCAATGTTGTGCAGGGTCAGCCGGGCAAAACCAGACGGGCCCCCCCCGCCCCCCCCCACCGCAGGCTACCTAGCATAACAATCGCCATCTGCATTGTTTTAAAGAAGACAATAGAAATGCGGAGAAAGAGCTTTTCTTGAACTGACTTGGCGAGCCGGGAGCACTGGGGGGGAGGGCAGTGGGGGGGTGCCTGCCTGCTGGAGTGTGTCGCACAACCATGACAGTCCATAGCTCTAATTACACTTTGATCCCAAGCAAATTAAGCGCCCGATTACCGCGTCGGTCAGCGAGTGCGGCCCGTGTGCCGCGGAGTGTAATTAAACGAGGGTCTGGGCCCGATTCGCCCCTCTGAGCTCCGCCGTCCGCTGCGGATGCCACTTCCGGATTTGCCCACGTTCCGGGTGCATTGTTCAGCGGGCAGGTGCGCGGCGAGGCCAGGTGGCGGCTGGGAGAGGCAGGTCACGCCGCACGTGCCACCCCGCCCCCAGGCTAACGGGCCGGCGTCTTCCCGGGGGGGGGGGAGGCAACCAAAACGTCCGCCGGCGGTTCCTTTAGTAGCCTGCCACTTGTAGCTAGTAGTTTTTGCAATTAGCTGGATATGGCGAAGCTCTATATTTCAGCCGATATGTTTTCGATCTCTGCAAGCAGATGCTTTTATTCAAAGAGGTGCAAGTTGAAGTCGGGGTCAGCCAGCCCCTGGAGCAATTGGGGTTAGGGGCCTTGCTCCGAGGCCCGAGGGTGGGATCACTGCCAATCCTGGGATTTGAACTAGTGACCTTCTGATCACAGACACAGCGTTCTAATCTGATCCACATACTGGCCTCATATATACCATAAGGCACCCCTGAGCCCTGTGTCCCATCTGCACCAGTACGATGCTCTCAGCCTCAGTGCTGTCATTCTGCCTTCTGTCCCCCTCTTTTCTCATTCTCTTCGCCCCTTTCTCTCTCCTGATCTCCCTTGCTTCAGCTCTGTTCATTTTCATTCATCCTGTCGTCTCCATGAAACTCAGAAGGTACAGTAAATAACAATGAAGCCGACAGATAAATAAAATGGTATAGTAGTATATACCAATACACAAGCACTGGTGCATTATCAGTCACTAGACTGCTGTTTGAGCACACAAAAGTGTGACGGAAATATTTTTTTTTTACGGCTCTAACATCTGTCTGCACGATAATGACGGCAGTGACTGCAGATTCAGTGATTCAGACCTGGCTGAGTCACAAATGCGTTATAGACCCAGTTGTGGACAATGTCAGCTCCGCATTCAGAAACCCCCACTGCAGAGCGAGAGTGTTGCATCATGGGATGCATATATATTGCTCAGAGGTTTAATTGTATATGTATTTTAAATTAAAGGAGTTTGCACTGAGACTTTATATTTTAACTACTGTAATATCATATTCTAAGCATTGCCAAAGTAGTAGTAGTAGCAATAATAATAATAATAATAGCCTTTGATTCAATTTTAATATATAGGGGTGTTTCAATCAAACAGGCGTGATTTAAATTAGAAGATTAGAAGATAATAAAGTACAAATATGATGAATCAGACCACAACCTCAGAAGGTCGTTTTTATTTCAGTTTTGGATGAATATTGTTTCTCTTCTATAACATCATAATGAAATGTATATTGCAGAAGAAAGCCATTTTACAAGGCAGAACCTTGCAAGGTCATTTTGTAGTATCTGGCTGGCGATTTATACAGCTGTCAGTGATATTGGGGGACGGGTCCCAACACTGTGCCTGTGACCGGGAGGACGCTGGTCCGAATCTCAGAATCGGCAGAGTGAGTGCACTGTTGGGCCGTCGAGCGAGGCCCTTTGACCTCAAATGCCTCGGGCTCCGTCTGACCCTGTGCATGCTAAATAAACAGAATGCAAATGTCTTAACAAACACTGACAGACGGAGACCACGAACCAACCAGTCACATTTAATCTCGGGTGATTATTTACCTACCTGGCTGGCTCAGAGGAGGTGCCCCCACGCCAGCTGCCCGGCCCTGCCATCTGACTGGCGTTTGCCGCTGTGCCACTCACCCCCCGGATCCTCTCATCGCTCATCTGGCCACTCTTCTCCAGACGGCCCCCACCGCAACACAGGCACTCAGGTTGCACCTCAGAGGGGATGCCGTCGCCCCGGTAATTGTATTTAATGATCTCCTTTTCCTGCTAATGCCGGACGAAGCGGCACTCTCCCGCTCCCGAGGAGGAGAAAGGAGTGAGAAATGGAGGTGTTTAACACCTCGCGTGGAGGTTAAAAGCTGGGGGCGCTCCTGGGGGGGGGGTGTGCATGTGCGGCCCCACCTAAGCCTCTTAATTATGTCCTTGATGACTGGCGCCCTCCCCTTTTCACCTGGAGCTGCCTGTATCCTTGGACAGTGGCAAACAGGGCACAGGGGACCGGGGTGAGGGTAGAGGGGGGGGTTTAGGGGAGCTGGCCTAGCCAGAGTCCATTTGTGAACATTTGTACATGTGAATAGTTCAAACGGCCAATTACATTTCGCCGCCTTTGCGTTATGGGAATGAACATCTACCCCCCCCCCACCCTCCCCACCCCCAACTCACCCCCCCTTGGAGCCGTTATCCATCTGACTCCGGCCTCGGCCTTCTGAGCGTGAGCGTGCGTTAGAATCCGGATCGATACCCCCGCCGCCTAATTGGACGGGCAGAGAACGGCGGGGAGCGAATTTAGGGATTATCCGAAAATCAGTTTTGCCCACAATATAATTCCGCAGACAAGAAAATGTCGGTAATTGACGGGCAGGTATGCAGGGGGCGCTCTGCCGGCTCCCGGTTTGAGGTGCGAGTCGGCGGCTCCGCGTCAGGCGGTCAGGGAGGACGGCGTTTGCGGTGCTGGGTTCACGGAAGCTGGCACGCGTCGGCCAGGAAGGTGGGAGAGGTCCGTTAGCATGGCGCAGGGGGGGGCGCCCCTGTTCCCCCCCACGGGCCCTTTTTAAATGCCATAAGCTCATATAAAAAAGGTCACTCCCTCCCTGGGGTGGCACACAGCTGAACTTATTAGACCATGCCAGGGGCAGCATTCTCAGAGGCCCCGACGTCTGTCAATCAAAGTTCCATCGCCATGGAGACTAAGAGAAGACGGCCGCCACAGGCTGATTGTGTTTTAACTTTGTTAGAGCCGTTGTTCTGCAGCCATCTAAGGCCCCTGCAATCTTGCAGAGTGCCTCCCGCCGCTGGGCTCATGTGACTGCCGGGGTCATGTGACTGCCAGGGTCATGTGACTGCCGGGGTCACGTGACTGCCCACATACTCCTCTCTGCCATGCTGGCGTGTTTCAGCTCCTTCTGCGGACGAGACACAGTAATGACTCAGACGACTCAGGCTTCCTTGAAGGCCTCGTTTTACTTCAGCGGTTATGTCACCTTTTGAAAAGCGACAAGACAACATATGTTTACTGGGACAATGTCCTTAACCCTAATTATAAACATACTGTGCTTAAATAACACTTAGGGGTATAATGAATTGTGTTTAAAGGAACTGTAACTTGCCATCTCTTTTCCGTTAGCATAATTACAATTAATCCGGGAATTTTTGCACTCAGTCAAGGTATAAAAACAACAATGACAAATAGTAAAGGTTTGGTAGAACTTTACTTAAAGCAGTAACTATAATGCATTATATATAGCTTCATAATGAATTATGATGCATTCATAAAGTATTATAAAAGTAGCTATAAATATTTATAAAAAGGCATAACACATTATAGGCATGTTTATTATGCATTATGAATGAATCTATAACGCACTATAAATACCTTTATAATACAGTACAAAGCATCCTGAATGCTTATACCGACCAAAATAAACATGACTGTAATGTGTCATTGTTTTTAGAAATATAGTTGCATTTATAATGCTTTATGAATGTATTATAATGCATTATGAATGTATCTATAATGCATTTATATGACTGCGTCAAGTAAAATGTTACCGACGATTCGTTCATGAAGATTCATAAGCAGGGTGCTTGGGTTAATAAGGTGCCTCGAGTGTCAGTGGTGTCTAAATATGTCTTTTATTAAAACATCATTCTTATTCATATAACTGCAGAAACATGAACTCACTCTGACAATTCTAAGGTTATTTTTTTTACACCGCAATATAGACTTGTCATTTTTAAAGCCAGTATTTCAATTTTCTGCCTGACTGGATGATGGAATGAAAATCTGACCAGTGAGGAGTCTCGCAGAAGCGCATTTGTGGGCTCTCGCGTTTGACTATCACGTATAGTAATGTATAGCGGCCATATTTAAGGACGCAGCAGCGGTGTGACAAACAGGGCGGACCCCACATTTAGCTGCCCATTCAGGTGCCTGTCTCCCCCCCCTCACTCTGCCCCACCTCCTGCCACTTCTTTCCAGGGCGGTTGACAGGGAACTGTCTTGTTTCCTTTTACTTTCTAATTTGTTCCTTTTTGATATGAGAGTTTTGTTTCGTCCCCTCGCCCCCTGACTGCGGGGAGGGCCTGGCAGCTGGTCGGCCAGACCGGTTACCTCCCCACAGACGGGTATAATGGGCATGGGGGGGGCCCCGACGGAGAATCGCCTTAAAGGGCCGGCTGACAGGTGTGTCGATTCGCGCAGATACGCCATTGTCACGGCAGGCCGAGAACAGAATATGAGACCTTCCGCCGCGCGTTTCTGCCGCAGGGAAGACGACAGGCCCGCTCCGTCCGTGGAGGCCTTCCGCCTTCGGTTATCTTACCGCTATCCAGGATCTCTGCCGACACCCACCTATAACCCGCCGCTTTTTTCGTATGAAGAGCCCATTAACTTGAAAATGTCAGACTGGAGCACCTTCCTCCCCTAAGCTCTCTGGGGCTGGAGTATTGCCCAGGACCTCCCATCAGGAAGAGCGCCATCTGGAGGCAAAGTGGGGACAGGCCGACCTCGGGGCAGACAGCCGTGACGGCAGGTATGGAGGTCATGAACCCGGCGAGGGGGAAGGGAGCCAAAGCCTCCCACCCCAGGGTAGGGGATTGTGGGTACACGTCCGTGTCTGTCAGTGCATGTCTGACACCGATATATTTGTTCACTTCGCTCTGGAGTTGGACAGATATTTCGAAATCAGTCTTAATGATTCTTGTTTATAAACGAAAAGCACAAAGTGTTAATATCATGTGACATAACATCCATCCATCTTCCATAACCACAGTACAGGATGTAACATCGCCGCCTATCATGTATATTCCTCCGGTAACATATTGTACTGCCTTCATACATGCGGTATACTGTTTCTTCCTTGCCTTATTCACTTGATGGTTGTTTGCAGGTTAAAACCGAGTGTAGATTAATTCGAAGCTATGATCTTCGGTTAGGCTCCGCCCACATTCACCCGGAGGCGATTTCACAGCGCGGCTTCCTTTTACACACACAAGCCACTTTTGCTTTACTTGCCGACCCCGACCCACGTGGGTTTCTGCGTCCCGCCGGCGTGACTCCTGAGTAGCTACTACGTCGCTTGCTACGTTGGGAACGGGCAACCCGCGTGACTCGCTAACAGGATCTTATGGGAAACGCACTCCAGATTAATCGGAGGTTTACATGGACGGGATAACATCCCCGTCCTCGATACGCACCGTTGTCCAGAGACAAACGGTGCTGGGAAAACACGAGAAAAGCAAGATCCTCCTTTGATGTCCTCAGAAGTAGCGTCGTCCCTTATATGACGGAACACATGAAAGAAGCGGGCAGATCATTGCAACTCTGTGTGCCAGCCAAACGTATAGAAGCCGCGATCCGTCTGGTTTGGGGGCGGGGGAACGCTGTTTTCTTCTGCTGCACATTTAATATTTGTATGGATTTGTATGTGCTAGATAAAAATGTTCCTCTCCATTTATCCCTGCAGGCCTCCCATGGCTGTTGACTGTAGCACTGATGACTCTGGCAATCACGTCGTCTTCTAAGCTCCTCCGATGTATCTCAAATCCTGCCTGTATCGGCCAATTTAGACAGGCGCAGCCCAAAGAGGATGGACCAACTTAATCTCTCTTTAGAACATCAAATAAGAGGGTTACAGCAATTTGGCTGCCAAGAAAAAAAATCCCAGTTTACAGGTCCTCACGGTATTAGTGACAAAACGCAAGAAAACCCGTCAAGATTGCACAAAACAGACAATGTCGGCTGAAAAGAACAGCAATCTCTGCCGCTTTTTTTTTAAATTTTTAAAACGCTCTCTCATTTTATTTTACCAACCTAATCTGGTCTCAAATGAAGTTTCATTGTTTCTTATGTGGAGCCAATACGGCTTAGTGGGATGGAGTAGGGCCATTATTCCGGCACTCGGCTGGCCGCGGAGAAGCCTCGGAGTGCCGCAGACGCTCTGACTGTGGCAGACATAAAGCCGCGCCGTACCGGGAGAGGAATGGGACGGCACAGATCTGGGAAATATCCCAATGTTTGATGAATGCCTTCCATTAAACCCCCCCATCGATTCCTTCCCTCTTCCTGCCGCAAAGATGCAGTGGGACCCATTTAGACGTTTTTATTGAAGTGATGGGCATGCGCCGTGCGTCAGTGAGGGTCTTCACCTTCTGCGCCGAGCTGCCCTTCCCTTCTGCATCCGGCAGGAACATCAAAGACCCCAAAGGTCAAGGCTGAAGTTCCCAGTTGATACCACTGGCCCTGCTCATGCAGCCATTTTCAAATTCCTTCACCTGCGCGGTCGCGCATGGCGCCGTGTTGCCTATGTCTTAATGCCACGCCTGTGAGAAAATATATCTACGCATCCGTATGTATCAGTGAGTGATGCCCGCATTCATTTAGTTTAAATATCTTGCTCAGGGGTACGAGATTGGTCTAGTCATGGAAGCTTTATGGTAAACCTGTTGGCCCAGATCATTAATTATTCTTCTGCCACCTGCCGTAAAATGTCATTAAGGGAGTTTTTGGGCGGATAGAGTGACGTCTGGGGATGGTGAATCACCATAACCCAGAGCAGGACAAACAAGGTGAAGATGGGGAGATGGATGGCTGGATGGATGTGACGAAGACATAAACACAATACGTTTGTAATAAAATTTCCATATAAAGAATTAACCTCCCCTTGTGCTATGTCTGGAATACGTGGAATAAACAGGGATCGCTAACTGGACATTACCCTTCTGCAAATATCCGCTGCCCCATTACACAGCGTAATACCTCCAGCTATGCTTCACTTTGGAAATGCGTAGTATCTAGAACTGGAAGCCAGTTTCGCATCACTGGGCTGTTTTCCTTTGAATGAGCTCATTCATAAAAATATAATTAAATGGCATGATTCCCATGATGTTCAAAGCAAGAATGAGAATTACTCGCTTTCTGCACATCCCATTGTCTGTAGTTGTAAACTTTGGATGAATAGAACAATAATTCCACTGTATGTGGGAGTGGCTGAGTGTGTATTTTATTTGTCTTAAGCGCTTGAAGGGAACTGGACTTATTTTTACAATTTTTCAAAAACCTTTCGCCTCATCCGAACGGCTTCTTCAGTTCTTTCTGATGAGAGGTGAGAAGTTGCCCTCGATGATGCCCCTTAAGATTATCATGTCCTGGGCGACTGAGAACCTACACGAGCTCATAGTGTTTGATCACTACTTGTTTGGCCATGTTCATGACTGTAATTAGGCATCAGTCTACAGTTTAACTAGACTTTATTCACTATGGAAAATGTCTCAGAGGCCAATGCGCTTGGGATATTACTCAGCCAGTGTTCTGTCGAGTTATCGTACCGTAATGCTAATCCATAGCCCTAACCCTAACTCTTACCCTAACCTAAACCCCCAAATCCCCTAAAACCAGGGGTAGTCAACTCCAGTCCTGGGGGGCCGGAGCCCTGCACATTTTTGTGTTTCCCCTCGTTTATCACACCTGATTCAACTACTTGTGGTAATTACCACACAGCTCTTGAGCTGAATCATTTATGGTGGAACAGGGAAAGAACTAAGCTACACAGGGCTCCGGCCCTCCAGGACTGGAGTTGACTACCCCTGCCTAAAACCCTTATCCTAACCCTAACTCAACCCCCTAAATCCTAACCCTAGTCCCAAAACGGTGGAACTTGCATGCGCTAAAATGCTCCACAGTACGTCTCGATAAGTAGCTCAACTCGTCAGAACACCGGGCTAAAGTTTAAAGAATCATTTGCATATTCCGATGCGGTTGCTACATTCAGCGTGGCATTGGTCCAGCCCTCCTGAAACCACACCCGTTAAAAGTATGACGCAATCATGCCGCCTCTGTCCCGCAGTGGGATGGTGCAAAAAACCACCAGCTGTAGGAAACCAAGACGCAAAATGCCCTAGTTCAATTAACACAATTCCGTGACGTGACTTCAACAGTAACAACAGAATTGCAGTCATACATACAGTACGCGCAATGTATGGTACTCTGAGCTGCTTTCAACATCCTATTTGTTAAGCATCTAACTACTTTTACCCATTAGTAAATATTTTAAAAAAAACACAGTAAAATAAATACTTCAAACTCATGTAGGTAGATTTTCGGTAAGTATTCCACTCCTGTCAATAAAACAATATGTACAGAAATATGTAGACAGTTGGTGCACATACGTGTTATGGCATTGTTAGCAATTAATTTACTGAAAAGCTTCTTGGAAAGACAGAGAATAATCTGAAAGCTTCAGCAACAGGCGTAGTAAATGCACAGCAATCAGACTATTCAATGATCTCACCTCAGTATATTTAAGTATTAATTAATGCAATTCTTAGTTAAGGCTAATGTGGTATAAATCAATAATATAAACGTGAGGTGCTCATTAATAACTGATGTGTGAGATGGTTTCTCGTCTTAAAATGCCATCACTCGCTTCCGTGCAGGTGTATTTCGAAGGAAGGGGAGCTCTGAGAAAAATTCCATGATAAAAATTGTCAACGATCCACGCACGGATTTTACCGCGTCATCCACAAGGGTTCGGGATGCAAGCGTAACTATTAAACACATTTCTTCTGTGTACATACATACGCGCATGACAGGCCTATACTTAAAATAAATTGTTGAAATCGTAATTACCGTTTTGCATATAGCCTACTTAAATGTAACCGCACACATACACATACTGTAATACACATTTGTACTTACATAACATACCTGTTCCACAAAAAAATACACACACAAGTGCAAATGTATATTACAGTATGTGTATATATAAATAAATAGAGAGAGAGACGCAGGCGCACACACACCATGGGTAATGTTTAAGGTTCTGCCATCTAAGTTTCCGGACTTTAAAAGATGGAACTTTGCCGACGGTTTAAAACGCACATGTGAACAACACAATGTAACACTTATACACGCGGCCAAATATTTCTCACGTTGCCACTTCTGCCTTTGAAGTAGAAACGGATGCAAGGCAGGAGAAAGGCGCATGACTAATCTCAGAAGCATTAATTCGCTTCTCCATGTGCCTGAGAGATGTTTAGCCCACAGTCTTAACTGCAGCACTCACATTATTTGGAAATAGTATACTTACCTGACGGTACCATATGTAGCCAACGAAATTAACGTATAACGTATAATTCTATTACAATAGGCTATTTGGTGTTTCTATAAGTTCGATGCCGGCATAAAGTTGACTATGTTCTCGTGAGAACCGATAAGTAGGCCTACATTATCTGAGTTTTACATATCAGTTATAGTAAATGTTTCGCTTAATAGCAAACCTATGGTATTTGTGTTTTCGGAATAAATTCAGCTTTAATCCCACAGGCCTGAGGCTAAGACTTAAAATTTTATAATTTAAAAACATTCTCTCATTTTGTGTAATGCTATACCTCTCATTAAGTATATTAATATGTCATTTAGATGTCTGAAAGAGCAAATTATTGACAATCATTTTAGTCAAATATTTGTACTGTTCCCGTTTGTTTCCTTACTTTACTTATTTAAATCCAGCAGGTCTGGCATTGTAAGCGTCCTCTTTGTGTTTATCTTATGAAATTTCCAGCCATGGAGGTTTGTTAGAAATAAGCCGCTAGGTATCCAGCTAAGTAGAGCCCCGAGTCATCCGAATCACCTGATTAGGCTTAGCCGCAGCACAACAATGGGCATCCCCTTCGTCACCGGCCGCTTTGTCTCCGGGAGAGACGGCGCTTTGAAACAAAAATCCCGAATCAAGGGCACCGGGAAGCGTCCGTCATTCCCAGCGCTCGCCTTCTGACTCAGAGAAAGTGAGCCGCAGCTCTAGCAACTCGGGAGTATTTGTTTATGCAGCACATGATAATTTCGCGTACATTTTCAGGGTCATATTTGAAAATCCTTTATTTGTTTCAAGCAATAACTTATGGTTTATACAGACGCGTGGACAACTCTCGAGTGCGCAGTTTTCCCTCTATAGCCGTTAACCTGACCACACTTGAAAGCGCAACATCCCATTTGATGAGGATTCAAGATTAATAGATTATTACAATTTATGTTGAAACATAAGAACGGAACAGATTTTTTTTTAACTCTTACTTTCTTTTAGCGTAACTCAAAAAACTGTCCTTCAAATTAAGCTATACCGACCTAGGTTTTCGGCATCAGGATCGCTATGAAAAAAAATGTTTTATTTGCTATTGCTATATATTAACTATATATTAACTTAAT
>JABFDZ020000112.1:266184-276539 GCA_019775955.2 Pollimyrus isidori
CTTCACAGTGGATTTTTTTTTCACTGACTGTGGTCTTTGAGCCAGCCTTTCGAAATAAAGTCCACATTTAAAATGAGGAGGAGGCCGTTTGATCTTTGTAATCCAGGCAGTCCGAGGAATTGAAGGCCAGACCGGCGCCACTGTAGGGCTGGTGGTGGTGGTGGTGGTGGTGCCCAGAGGACTGGCTTATGTGGTGGTGCGGGTGTCCCGACATGGAGGGCGTCGCCATGGGGCTCAGCTGGTGCGGGTGGTGGTGGGAGTGCATGGGGGCGAGATAGGAGCCGCAGTCCACGCCGCTGAAGTAGGAGCCCGATGCCGCCGGGTAGCCCTGGCTGTAGCCGGCGGTCTGGTTGTAGCTCATGGGGTAGGAGGACGCCGTAGCCCCAGAGACGGAGCGCTGCATGCAGGAGGTGCTGGTGGGCGGCACGGAGTCGGGCACGGGCACCGACGGCGGGGCCGACCCCGGGGAGATGGAGGCCGGGCTCCAGATGGAGGAGACCGGGGTGCTGATGGAGGTAGAGGAGCTGATGGCCGTGTTGCCAGAGGAGGAGCTGGAGCTGTTGGAGGAGGACGAGCTGCCGGCGCTGGAGACCGCAGGGGGGGTGAACTGGCCGCTGCTCTCCGAGCCGGTGCTCTCCCGGGCCGGGGACGACTTCTTCTTGGCCGGCCGGGCCTTGACGCTGCTGCCGTTCTGCTGCTGCTGGCGACACTTTGCCCGTCGGTTCTTGAACCAGACCTGGACCCGGACGGCGGCAAAAAAAAACACGACTTTTAGCCTGAAATCGATTATCCACTTCGAGCTCGTTTGGCTGCGGGTCTCACTCAAGCGCTGGTTAAATGCAGACGTCATTTTTTTTTTGCGAGGAAAGGAACAGAAGAACAAGTCAGCAGCAAAAGCTGGACACACACACACACACACACCCCTCAGACACCAACTGCCATTTTTGGAAAAGTTATTCCAACCAGCCTGCGCTCTTATTGAAATTGACGACGCACGCAAATATCCTCAATTAAAAGTGTAATAAAACAAAACGGATTCGCTTATGGTAATAGGATTCATCTTCGGCGTTATTAAAGACACTCGGCAACACGGGAGGCCGCGTGCCACATTTACAGAAAGTCAGCACAAGGGGGGGCCAACGAACCCTCTCCACTTTGCCATTTAGAGAGGAAAAGAGAATAAACCAAGCCAGGAAACTACCACAACAAAAATGTAATATCCGTAAGGAACAATATCAATCTTAGTTATGCAAGATGAAAAATATAAATGTCAATAAAGAGTCCAACCTGTACTCTGGATTCAGGCAAGTTAATTTTCAGTGCCACCTCTTCCCTCATGAATATGTCTGGGTATCGAGTCTTAGCAAACAGAGATTCCAAAATGTCCAGTTGTGTACGCGTAAAAGTAGTCCTCTCCCTGCGTTGTTTCCTTGGATTTGCTGTGAGGGGGAAAAAAAAAAAAAACATAACCGGTTTACCAAAGAACTGTTTTAATCTTCTTCGACATCAAAGGATTGGACTACAGGAGCGGACGAAAAAGCTTTAATTAATCTCCCAAAAACGGTGCAAAGCTTCCACTTAAATGTTTACATTGCTCCATTTTCTGTGCATAACGGTGACGAAAGTGTATTCTTTTTAAAGATTCACTGACTAAATGCAAACTTGTATCCGTTAGAAAAAAAAATCTGTATGTATAAAATGGCAATGCCTCAAAACTACATTAAAAAATACGACCTATAGCGGCACGTGGGGACTAGATTTAAAACTTAAGATTTATTCTTTTAATTTTCGATTTGACAAAAAAGTACGCATTTAATACCATAGGCGGCTCCGGAGGGCTTACCGGGATATCCAACCGAGGGATGAAGCAAGTCCATAGCCGCTCCGCTCAGCCCCAGGCCGTTCATGCCGTACGGCGGCTGCTTGAGGTATGACATCATGCTAGAAGCGCTCGCGGGTTTCCCCAGATCTTGCCAAAGAAATAAAATTTGCCAAACCTCGCACTTTAACGGAGAGGCGATTGGCTAAACTGTAAGGGAAAAACACATATTAAACCCTCGGCCCCGTGTGCCTTTACCCAACACGTACAGTAAAACATTCGAAGTCATGTCAACGAAACGAGCAAAAATGTTTCCGATGCAGACAAGCGAAAGATGCAAATAAAGGGGCGAGTACAGAAGTGAAACTGAAAACTGATTACAAAAACTAGAATTAAAATTACAACCAGCAAGCACATATTTCCACAAACCAAGAAAAAATATAAAACAATTCAAACAGGTCAGTATCGCCACCTCTCCAAGTGTAGCTAAACTATTTTTCTGTACCGCAAAATAGTAGGGCTACCTGGTTAAATTAGCAAAAAGAGTGAACGGAAATCAGTATTTTTACGTAGCAAAATCACGTTTAATACAAAAACGTGTAATCTCCAAATGTAGGCACCGCTGAACACAAATTTACGGAGTACAGTGGTAGGCCTTAAATACATGATTTGAAAAATGCGCCAGCCAATTTGTACAACACCCGGAAAACTTGTTTTTTTATATAATAAAAATGAAAAGCTTCACAATTCCATCAAAATAAATCTTCAGCAGCTACAATGTAAATTTGATAGTTAATTTTTAAACAGGTAAAATAGTCGAATTATTTCTACTTAAAAAAAAAAAAAAAAAAAAAACAAGCAAACAAATGTTAATAAAATGCCCGCTAAACTATATGGTGCTTACAATATTTAGAGTGAAAGAGGCAGTCTTTTTGGATCATCACTGCAAAATATATATGCTATTGCATATATATAATAGGCTATTGATCAATAAAATAATTTTAGACAAATAGATACGTAGGGCCTAAAAGCTCAGATTCTCGATCATTTTTTAAAAATATCGTGTACCGTTCTTACTTGCCGAACACACCCATTTAAATATGATTAAATTTATGCCCTAAATATTGTAAGTACCATTTCATTGTTACATATTCCTTGTGGGTGACCTTGATTCAGGACAACTGAATTTGTGGTAACTCCTTTAGAAGGCTGTTTCAATCACCCAGTCACCGCTATGACCTTATCAAGCTGGCGTGCCTCTTTATTCACAAACAAATTATGTGATCGGTCATTTTCTCTCAAACTGTTAGTTGCAGTTTCCTATTAAGCATTTTCCACGCATACTACAATTGGAAGTTGGAGGCTTTGAAAGT
Source organism: Pollimyrus isidori (assembly GCA_019775955.2). NCBI lineage: Eukaryota > Metazoa > Chordata > Actinopteri > Osteoglossiformes > Mormyridae > Pollimyrus > Pollimyrus isidori. The sequence goes on from JABFDZ020000112.1 coordinate 269,377, forward strand.
TCCAGTGAAAAACATCAGACGCAAAACTTAAGTTTGCCTATAAAAATGTAGCGGACATATAAATTAACGATGAATAGAGCGAGATAACTGGCCTGTCTTTGACAATTTTATTTAAACATTATTTGTAGTTCATGGTTCCACAACGCTCATGACCGTCGGATTTTGTCTAAAACGCCACATTTAAAAAGTGCAACAATTATAGGCCTAATTTTCCAATATAAAAAAACCCCGGCAAGATAGTTAAGTAATTTAAAAAAATAACGAACAGAAAGTACTGGGCAATGCGAACGATTAACGTAGCAGGAAAGACTATTTTCGTGTCGTGTTTAAACTATCGCACCAGTCAGAATCCTTGTCGTGGGGCAGAAGCATATTGTCCTTGTGGCTATAACAGTCATCCAAGGTTTTCCAAACTAGTGCTTGCAAAACTGCAATAATCTGAATTGACTGTCAATTACCTACAACGCCAGGCAACGAAGTTCACCAACAAAGAAATTAATCGCAAGAAACGCCGACTTTTCTGCATGTTCCTGAAATATGTTTCTAACGCTGTAGGACGGAGTTTAGCCAGACTGAAAGGGCTCGGAGTCTGTGCAAATTAACTCAATTACAATTTAGATTAGACCTCCAGGGAGAGCATTCAAAGGAGGGGCCTTATCTGCAAAATAAATTGACAAAACCAAAACACGCCTCTCCAATTATCCCACTAAATAGATTCAACTCTTTAATGGGCAATCGGGTTCTGAAAATTATTCATTTCCATGAGAATAAAAATATAATCAGCCCTATCCAAAAACCGAGAAGTGGAAGGCTCCGTTATATTTAATCAATTTTATAATTTTAGTTAGCAGGATTCCGTGGACAGTAATTGATAACCAACACTTGTAGTAGAATTCCGCAATCGAAAACGGAACAAAGCGGCGAACTTTAACACAGGAACGGAACGGGAGAGGGGAGTCGGAAGAACTTTGGGCGAAATTTACTACGATTAAAAAGAAATACATATACACAGGCCCATGCATTCGGTTCGCCGTAAAACATTTACCAAGTTCATTAAAAAGTTTGATGTAACTGCACAAGCTTATACGCGTTGTGAGATATAGACTAATTGTATGTAGTTTACCACGGCATCGCCGATATACAATAAAGTAGTAGTTTTAAAAATGTTTTTAAAATGGTAAAAACTCATACACATACCTTTTAAAGGTTATAGTTCCACTTCGTTTTTTGTTTTTGAGGCGTGCCCGTTAAGTATCCAGCAATAGAATTTATTTGAACAAGAAAACGTCTGAAACAAAAATCGAAAATGAATAATGAAAAAAAAGACGAACGCACGGCTGCGTCTTATTCTAGATCTATTAGCTCTTGCGTATTCTGCTGTTTTACCGCGTCAGTCCCTGTACTTCTCGGCGTTTCAAAATCAAATAAATCAAGCGCATTACTGCTAGCCGCTTGTATGTGTCGTTCACTGTGTTTAGGTGATTGTTAATGTAGACCGATGGAGATTGATCACCTTCCCTCCACCCTGCCCTTCTATGAGCATAAGACACCTGCGGAACCGCCCACTTTAACCAATCACCAGGCGATTTTTTTCTAAAAGACTGGAGAGATGGCCACTCATTGCGCCGAGTTGCATCGAAACCCCGCCTCCCTAAACTGAGGACAAATTAAAACCTGCAGAGTAATATCGGGCAAAAGGAAAGCGGAAAAAGAAAACAAAATAAAGAGAAAAATAAAAGGCTTTAAAATTAATGGGCCATTACATTGCTGTAATTACCAACTGCGGAGCTTTTAGGTGAAGGAAATGCATTGTTTTCTCTTGCTTTTTATAATGTCTATATTAAGTATAAAACGTGAGATATAAAAATGTGTAATATTGCCAGGCTTCCTATATAAGCATTTTATTTAAAAATGATCGTCGTTATATTTATATCAAAGCACCTAGTAACTTGTTAAACTCTGGTATTTTTTCAAGTAACGTGAAATACTACAGCTGCGTTCCGTTTTGTGCGCAATAGAGTCAACGCAGATTTTACTAGAGGATGGTAAACGTGCGGTAACCTTCAATTAAATGAATAAAATTTAGTTGGAACAATTTTCTAGATACAAAATTAAATACATTTAAAAATGCTGGCCACCCGAAAGCACCGAGTTTTTTTTTTTTTTGAACTACCTACGTAGCCAACTTTTATGTAGTTATTTAGGTATATTTAGGTATTTAGTTATTTAGGTATAGCTCCAAGCGTTTTTCATTGCACTGGTAATAAGTTATATTGAATGTGACTAGTTAACTATGATTATTTTCCATCTTTATGAGTAATTTATTTTTTATAAATAAGTATGTCTGCAGGGTTTTTTCTTCTGTTTCTCGTTCTGTATACGGACACGTCATTTAAAAATATCTGTACAGATTTTTTTCCAGCAACACTGGAAGATTGGGCGATTGATTTATCCTTTTTGTTTATTAAAAATGTTATTGTTACCTCATCTCATGAATATTAATGATATACTAATCCCCACTTAGAATTACATCTCAGAATAGTTAGAGTTAAGTTAAATAGGGACCGTCTTTTTGCTCAGAGTAGGCTATGCGAGAAGAATTGGATAGAAAAAAAACTCAGGCGATCCGGAAAATAAATTACATAAGACAAGAAAGACTCTTGGGGTCTTACAATCAATGAAAGTACCTTTCAAGCCACACTTTCTTAAAGAAATGCCAATAAAATACGGTAACAGAATATCATGGAGGGCACACTGTTTCCTTAACTGCTTCTCAAAGGGTCGGTGAGATGCTCCAGGGACCATAATACGCTTTCGGTCAGTGCTTTTGTAGATCTCACAAAATCAACTCATTCTAATTGAGGCCGAATCTGAAAGCGAGCTAATGTTCAAAGAAAGTCACCGACAGTCGAATGAAATTACATTTTCACTTAGTCCAACACTATACGTCTAAAGCCAGGTCTTCCTCACGTTATGTGACGCTCTGCCCAACTACTAAATAAGGTTCAAGGAAAAAAAGAAAGCAAGTACCCGTGAAAAACCGAGCACTTGCAAATATAGGCCTTTACATTGGAAATTAATTACAGCCTCCATAGAGACTGTAATAATAATAATAATAATAATAATAATAATAATAATAATAATAATACGTAAATAAATAAATATAAACCCTGTCAGGTATAAAGGAAACAAAGTAGATCATTCAAAGTCTTATACAGTAAATCCCGACCGACTACAAAGTTAAATACGGACTACAGCATACAAAGGCAAAAAGTAATTGTGCAACAATTCTGCAAACTTGCTGTTTTTATGCCAGTTGTCTGTTTAAGACGATGGGATCCATCTTTAAAGTATCCAGATATCAAGTAGCACTAACCTTTTGTAACAAGAGTATTTGTCTAATCCCAAATTGCAGTCGAATTTTCTTAACGCTGAGCCCGTAAAGCCTGGGATTAAGCAACGTGGAAAGGGGTTGAAAGTTCCGCGTCTTTAGTCGGCAGGTTAGCGGCGGATAGTGTATGTTATCGGTGCTTATTAAAACGACGTTGCACGAAACACGGACTTGTAAGGAACCCCGAGCGAAAGGATTCGTAATGGTTTCCCTTGGTACATTTTGTTGGAAGTCGGTGGTAGTAAATAGCACGGAATCTTTGAAACACGTCTACCAACACCTGCTAGGTGAAGCTGCGGAGTCAGCGCGCATCCAAAATACATGTGAGAAAAAGTCCATCTCGGCAAGGAATCTGAAGGTAGGGATGGACTCATTTTGCTTCACGTGTTTTTAATCGGCAGAAAACTTTGTTACAATATATTTATTTTTTCTTTCCTATGGGGACTTCGTTCCGCATTTTCGGTCTTTTGCTTTGCATCGGGCTCCCTAGCGGCTCCGTACACATGTCTTTGGAAATATAAGTTACACACTCAAGATCAGCGAGGCTGCGTGTTCATTGTTATGCGTTTTTAATGAACAGTTGTCCCCCAAATCATTACATTATTATTTACAAGAATCAAGTGTATATCTTCCATTTTTATCAGCAGATAACTTATTATCAGTAGCGATAGCTTATGTTATGAAGTGAATAATGCAATTGTTCAACAATTATGTACTGCAATCTGTGCTGGAGTGCCTGTTGGTTTCTTGTATATAGAACATAATTCACCTTTCAAAATTATACTTATCTGAAATATATTTTAAACAAATGAGTAAAAAATAAAAAGTTTTTAATTTAGCAATGTTCATTTAGCAAACGATTAGTATAAACGCATTCATATCGAATGCGAATTAGTTTCCTGATATTTGTTTTGTAATATGGGTTCCATTAAATACTTTCCCTATCAGACACATATAAAATCTGAATTATTATTTTGAAATCTCTTCTTTTTATACCAAGTTAAAGTATAAGAAAAATCAATAATAAAGTTTATGAAAGAGTTTAAAGTGTTCGATTGATGTCTGTTTTGTGCTGATAATGTTTCAACATTCATAGATAACATACACACAAAACGTGTGAGGATCGTAAACGAGAAATTAAATGGTGGTGAGTGATGACTGCACTTAAATGCATCGTCCTTATTCTTGCGCAAGTGGCCTCAAAAATCATATTTGTGGTCTTTTCAAGCAGTAGAGGGAAAATATTAAAACAAAAACAAATCGCCTTAGGCGACATGGTATGGACGCACAGGAGGTCTCAAGCGGAAAACTCAAGAGCAAATTAATTTTAAATTATCAGAACGGTCAGAGAAAACGGCACCTGTCACAACCTATTTTTTTCCGCGTTTAATCATATCCAGGCGGTTACGGCGAGATACTCGACAGCCGGCGTCATTAAAAAGACGCACTTTACTTGCATGCTGCAGAGAAAAGACCAGGGATAAACTGATCAAAACATGGCAGTGTAATCAGATTTCCCGGAACAAACCCTGCATTAATCTGCATAAAGCAGAATGCATGCAGACTTTCATATTAGACCACAACTTTTGGGAATTTAGGTGGGAAAAATATGAATTTGCGTTAACTTCCGTCAAATCTTTATAGATATTAAATAATAATTTTCACAATGTATTCCAGCAAATATGACGTCCTCGCTGGTCCGTGATAAACGAGTTCCATCTTTATTTTAAAATTTATATTCTTTCTTGTGCACCATGACATTAAAATCGTAAAATAAAAGGCCCACCGTGAATAACAAATTATCAAGCGTCCCACATTCAACTGGATGGACAGGATAAAAATACGTATGAAACGCAGAAACCGCCAAGTAAATCGTTTTAAATGTTGCGCCGCAAAAAGCTTTTTCTTTAAGCTTATTTTTACTGCGATACATTCCAATGTATTTCACAAATGCTTAAACCACTGCTGGGGCGGATATTACTTAGTATTATATTTAACGTAAAATTAAAAAGAAGTATTTATATAATATTTAAGGTATTAAGGTTAAGGATAACAAAAGTAACAGTAACAATAAGACAACATTTTATGATAATATGAAAAGATCACAGTGGTATATTTACAAAGTAAGCTTTCAAATATCCATTCATTTCTACGTATGTAAACAGTGAAATATACAAGCATTTAGTAACGGCATATATCAATGTAAAGTAATATATGCAACGTTATTTAAAATAAAATAATTTACCTTTGGTTTTATCGGTCTTTCGTCTAGATGTATGCATCCCATTCTCTGCTCTCAAAACATTAAATTATATCCCGATTACGAATCAGTCTCTAATAATTTCAGTGCTATTTGATTCGTTAAAAGAGTGCGTGTGGAACTAACTTGGACAATAAACAAACCTGTGTCGAAAAGAGAAAGCAAATAACGACAAATGCAAGTAAAACACATTTCTAATTTCAAATCAGACGCTGAATAATAAAATTAAATCGAGATACTGCAGTTATATACGAGGCAATGAGCGATATTTTGTCACACTGGTTTTGATTATAGCACTTGCCATATCGATGATAATCACTTAATTTACTCTTCGACCTAGAGGTGATTTAACCTCTGCCTTCGTTTCTGAAATGTCTCCCTAAAATAAATCAGACGATCTTCTCATATCTGGTAATAAAACTCTTCGAAACAGACATTCCTGTGTCAAATGGCTAAAATAAAACCAGGAAAAAAAGAAACTCTTTGTGCGTTTAATTATTTTTAAAGAGATCTGATGGACTTAATTTACAGCGAATTGTAACATTAAATGCATGCATAATAACAGAATTAAATTTATACAAGTGGAAGACATATATCAAAACCATTCCCAGTGTCCAAATATACACAGTGACAGGCCATATGATCAGTGGTGTTAAAGTTCCTTAATTTTTTGGACTATTTATTTGTTTGTTTGTTTACGGTAATAATTAGGACTCTGTTTTGTTCGATTGCGGTCATTGACCGATGTATTTGTCCTCTTTGTTACTCTGCCTTTACTCTGCAACGGTGCCTGTCCTCCCCTTTAGCTCCCAAATCAGCCGGGTGTCACAGGATGGCATGGCTGCCCCCCCCCATTTCCCTCCCCTCCCCCACACTACCCCCACCCTCCTCTGACCTGTGCCACCTGGGGAGAGCGGGCACCCCCGTCCAGGTGACAGAGACTGCCCCTCGCCCGGCGTGCCAGCATCAAAGTTTTCCAGAAGCCTCGCCGCTTAACCCACGCCGGTCCGCACGCTGACCCGCGGTTAACCGACCGACGGTCAGCCCGTACCGCCTGTGCCAGAGCCTCACGCTGCCCCCCCCACCCCCCCCCCCCAACTCCCTGGCCAGTGGGTCCCGTCTGCTGACCAGCACAACCAGCTCATCCAGTAACAGCACTACTGGTTTCCGTCCTCCTCACTTCCCGCGTGGAGAGAATCGTCCGGAACACGCCGGTGGGCCTCTGATCTCTGGGCACAGCCAGTGTTCACTCTGAAGAGTCTGCCATCGCACATAAAGGAATGAATCATATTATGTACAGTGTGATTTTTTAAACAGAACTTCAAATCGCCCAACTAAAAAGCCACGGACGAAAATAATGAGTAAAAAAAAGTCACGTTTTGCATGTTTTCTGTTACCGCGACTCCTACTGTGGTCACATGGTTCCGAACGCCTTGAATATGGAAAGCAGTGACGATGCGTGACCCTGTCGATCCAAAGCCGGTCCCAGAGAAGCCCGTGGACTCAACGGGG
>JABFDZ020000112.1:395886-406922 GCA_019775955.2 Pollimyrus isidori
CACACCATCACCTCATGCGGCAGATACCCAACTGCACGGACAAACCCATTCATTACGGGGACTTCAATGCACACTGCACTTTGCACACCATCACCTCATGCGTCACCACTTGCCACTTTTTTTGTATATGTTGGATTATTATTATGTTTGGAATATTTTGGATATTTTGTGATATTTTGTCTGCACTTTTTTACTCTCTTTTTGCACAGTCCTTGGATCGGTCAGGGTTAATTTCACTGCATGTTGTACCTGTTATAATTATGTACGTGACGAACAAAGAATCTGCAATCTTGCAGGATGTTCTAACAGTCGTGCTGTCAGGAATTTGCCGACTCGCAGGGAATCCCCATCCTGGAGAGCAGTGGCAGGGACCCCACCACCATAGAGCTGGGTGTCTCAGCTCTGGTCAGTGACATCATCAATGGACATGAAGCCCATGAGGTGAGGTCATCCCCTGCCAGATGCCACCTGCAGTCGGTGTCACCCCAACAGTATGGATTTCCTGATTCATTCTACAAAGGTTGCAATTGCTCTATTCATAATTCTGGCGTTGTTAAGTTTTAAATAATGGCCACTGAAATTAGTTAATGTTCCAACCGCCAACAAATTATACATGGAACTTTTTTCCCACACTCGTACTGTTGTTCTCATTCCGATCATAGCTGCATTTGACTTTGTACGACAACTTCTTGTTGTAAATGTGCTCCATAAATAAATCATGATCTGAAGTAATGCATTCAAATATATTAAAATAAAGATAAAATTCATCGAGGAGCTAATTTATACATTCATTGCAGTATGCTAGCTTGAAGCACCTTTCAACTCAGGATAATGGGGGGGGGGACACTCTGCCCTAGGCAGGGGCACATCCCAGACAGAATGCCAGTTTATCAGAGGGCAGTCACGCACAGATGCCACCATACCCACAGATCGTGGGGGGATTCCAGTCGCCAGTCACTGGAAATGAGGCAACGGAACCACTTCCGACAGCAGACGACCACTTGCGCAACTTAAGTCAATTTACGCAACTTAAGTAAACCCACATGCAGAATTCTTAAGTGCAAAAGAGCCAGAGATCCATATCAAATTATAGCCGTTTTGCTGAGAAGTTTCCACATGAATCGATGCATTATACAGGAAAACATATCAACCCCCTGAAGAATTAAAAATAGCTTGCAGTAGCGACGGCTTATGATGTAAATCAATTTCTCGACGTTTTTAAATATTGGAATCACCGGCGGTGAAGAGACAATATCTGAAAAGACGTTAATCTGAAATACACAGAAGCGGGTCACAGCGCCTGCAACAGGGGGCTGAAACCCAAATTCACACTGAGGGCTAAAATAAACACACCAGCGAAGCATTTATGTCAGATTTATTCTCAGGATGGGATTTCATGCAAAGTGAATTTGGTCCTTTGATTTCTCGCTCGTTCCTCTACACAGATGCCTCCCTCTCTGTGCTCGGGGAAGGAAAGGTCTCTCTCCAGAATGCAAATCGACATCACTTTCGGTACATTAGGGCCACTAGCGCTAAAGACCATCCATTAAAATGACGCAGCCGGAAATAATAAAAAAAAAAAAAAAAAAAACCACACACTGTTGGTAAATGGTTTTCACTAATGAGATCGAAGGCTGTATGACCCAATCGTAAATGTCCCATTTACATACTATTAAAATTTTAAGCCTTACAGATGTTGCATGAATGAGAACACAAAAAGACCAAGTCACAAAACATACAGGTCACATTTTTGCAGCCTCATCCAGTTCCTCACACCCGACTCCAGGGGGCAGCAGTGAGCTGAACCCGACCAGAGGCAGGCCCCCGGAGGGACAGCTGCTTCTGGCGCCTTCCCAGCCATCTCTGGGCCGGCGTATGGGCGGGGGCGGGGGCAGGTGGCCGACGTCGTCGCCGTGCCGCCGTCCGCACGGCATCAGGAAGCCGCCCCGGTGGTGGCGCCGGTACATCGCCACGGCGACGCCGAGCAGAATCAGCAGGAAGAGGCTGAGCAGGAAACACATGGCGTACAGGGCTCCCAGCACCTCGCTCGGCGCCGCCCTGCTGGAGGCTGGAGGAGAAGCACAGGTCTGGCACCGGCCCAGAGAAGCCCTACCCCGCACACGTCCAGAGTGCGCTCGCAGTACCTGCGGGATCCCGACAGGTTGTCCCCCCAAAATGGAGGGGAGACGTATCCTCGAACCCCGGCCGGCAGCGGCAAGCATAGGAGCCGAACAGGTTGATGCAGTCAGCGTGGACGTCACACCACAAGAGCTGCGTCCTGCATTCATCCACATCTAAACACAGGAGGGTAGCAAGATATCAGAATGCAGGGCAAAAACACGCACCACGCTATACAGTACATCGTAGGGTCCCATCCCAACACATCCAGACCCATCGTAGGGGCAACATTATCGGGTTCGCGATACCACTTCCCCACTACAAATGAGCAAAAGCCACACCTTCTGTGGTGATGGAGGCGATGGTCCCGTTGAAGCGCCGGTCGGCAGCGGGTCGAACCTCCTTTCTCAGAAGCCGCCGGAGAGCCCGGCTCAGCGAGTCATAGAGGCGAGGGCTCTCAAAGCCTCCCGGAAACCGGACCCACATGATGAAGAGCACACCGGCATGGAGCCTACACATGTGACAGCTCGTTAGCTCTCCCTCATCCACTAGGGGGAGCACTGCATAGGAGCCCGACCCAACTTAACCCTCACCCATAATCACTACTGGTGAAGCTTTGGCTTGGGAAGGAACATACCTCTTTGTTCTCTCAGAGGATATGGCTTTCGGCTGAAGTTCAAAACCCAGCTCTGCCTGAACCTGAACCCCCCCACAAAAATACACAAAATTCACATTATGCAAGGCATCCCAGTCTAGACCTAAAAAACAAAGTGACTATGAGAGTCACTTACGATGTTTTCCACCGATTTCTGGAGGGACAGCAACACATGGTCCAAACTCCCGGCTCTACGTGGATTTGTATAAACCTCTACAGCCACTTCGAATAGAGAGTCTGACGGGTGCAAGAAAGTTCACGCAGCTACAGGTTGTGTAAACATCACGTTGGTGCTTCAAGAACGTAGATTAAACCCAACCATGTGACGGCGCTCGGCGTGAAACCAAATCGAACAACCTCCAGGCCGTTTGTTCTCTCACCTCCAGGTAAGTGCGGCAGTCGGGTCGAATTCTTAGAGCGTTCCAGAGAGAGGGTCAGCTCTGTGTGGGAAGCAGAGGAAAGGCCGTGAGCGAGTCTTGCACAGGCACCCATCGGGCGAGTGGCGAAGGGCTGGAGTGCCCACCGGCCAAACACCGGCGCGAAGGATCGATTGGCTATGCCGCAAGAGCTTTAATGTGACTGGCCGGCTTCCTTGGATGCAAGGGCAGGGATCTCAATCCACATTCTACATGAGGGTGCATTAATTCTGTGCAGACATAGCATGTACAAGTGTCACAAGTATTATAAAACTGGGGAAATTAAAAGAAAAATAAAAAAATCTATGTACCATTTTAGTGTTCCAGACTAATTTCTGGTTCCTAAATTTAAATGTTAATAATGCATAGGCTGCAGAGAGTGTGTGTGGTGGGGGTGGTGGGTCAATTACACAGGGCACCTGCTGACAAAAATATATACACGTGTCCATGCAGTGTCGAGTCACAAATGACTCAGAAACATAACCGCCATTTCCTGCACACCATTGGATCTACTGTCCATAACGACATTCAGATGCTTCTCACCGGGGGTCATGTGGCCTAATTCATCCCACTCTCCTCTCATCTGGCTGCCACTGGCGTTAAAGGGAGACTGGGTGCTTTGGAGCGCTGGAGGCAGTCCGGCTGTGAGCCCATCCCAGCTGCCCTTCTTTGTCCTTCCGCTCGATGTTTGCATTTCAGGACTTCCGAAGTTACGGGTCGTGCCGCGCCACACTTCCGGAGGGGCGGATGGGAGAGGGTGCCCTCCGCCGGCGGGCCCACTCTCGGACGGCGGCACCCCGTGATTAGCGGCCACCATGACGGGCGCGGCACGCCTGTGGCTGGGGTCTTCGACCCTATTAGGATTCGGGTGTCTTTCTTCGACGGAGACGCCTTTCGGGGTGCTGGCGAAGACCGCAGAGACGTCAGCGGCGGACCGGAAGCGGCTCCAGGTGCCTTTGGAACTCCACACGGAACCTAATGGATGTTCGACGATCTCATCTTCAGTTTCACGCCGTGCGACCGTTGTGGGCGGAGTCGACGTCGGTAATCCCGGAAGGCCGAACCCCAACGTAACCGTGGAAGAAGAACCAATCGTGCTCGGTTCCGTCACGCTTACATCATCTCCACCCTCCATTAAAGAGGGCTTGGTCTTCTCGTCCCATTCCACACCACCTCTTTCACTGTGTGTCGGATCTGGCCAAAGAGCGCGGTACTGAGCATGGAACCCTCTGAGAGGTGGTCTGGGATTCCCTCCAATGAGCAGAACAACATGCAGGGTGCTGGACTGGGACTTGTACACGGTCTTCCTCCAGCACCTATGCAGAACCCGCTGCCTTCCAGAGCTTGGGGACTCATCCAGATGAATTTGGTCGTTCTTATGGTGACAAGCGTCAGCAGGGGTCAAGTCCTCCAGGTGCAGTTGAACCTGCATACCAGCTTTCACTTGGATGGTCCAGTTACACCACAGCGGGGGGCTGGAGCACATGTAGTCCGGAGAGAAGAACTCACCACGGTCCCCGCGCAGCACCTGGTGGCAACTCCGCAGAGCGAAAAAGGCGTTACCTTCTTTACCAAAGCTGTGCCCTAAAAAATATAAAGATAGGAAAAAGTAAATCGATGGTTGAAAGGAAAGCTGTCGGGATGATTCAGGGGTAGGGTTACAAAATTCTGTGGAATTCTCTCATCAAAATGACCATTTATTCCCCTGGAAAGTTTCCAACTTGGAATATTTCCAAAATCCCCTACTTAACTGAAAGGTTTCTCGGAATTTCCCACCCCTTTGCAACCCTGCTTAGGGTAGGAATATACCACACAGAAAGATGAAAAAAAAAAAAAAAGAAAAAAGTAAAAATGAAAGAATTCAACATTACTAAACATCAAAAATCCAGTACATTTTAGTCTTTTTGACATGGAGCTTTAATGTTACAGAAAGTCAGTGGTGCTAAAATTAAGGTTTGGACAAGGTTACACAATGATGGCAATTTAATTTGTCTACAATCATAGATGAACAATGCCGAAGTTCAAAGGAACAAAAAAATATTGGCAAATAGTGCACTTCACTTACGGCGCTGGTATTCAGTATGTAGTTACAGATAATTAACTCCCAAATGAACGAACCCTAGCTCGATAAAGAGAAAGCTTCAGACTAAACAAAGTTCAAATTTTTTTAACCATGAAGAAAACAAAATGCTTCGTCTTTTCTAGCGAGAAATGGAAAAACTACAATTCCCGTCAAACACCAGTTCTCGGGTTCTTTGACCTTTGCAGTCGGTACACTGGATGAAAATCATACGAGTCATAGTAAATCATCATTATTGCATACAGCAAACAATAAATTAAGTTTTTTTTCCCGCGTCACCTGCAGTCAGGAGCACATAGTGGTGCGCTGCAGTTACAATAAAATGTCATTAAAACCAAATAAACTGTCTGTACTTGCAATCGTTCCTATAGGCCTAACAGCATTTCTGGGCTATATAATTAAACCCAGTGAAACGGACGTGTGATCCTTTACACAGTACATTGATTTAATGTATAGGTTCTAGAATCCTTTGCAAGGGATGTCGTTTCAGCAGGACGAAACATGCAGCAGCATTTTGCGCAACATACGTAAATTGCATATATTGAAAATATCGCATATTACGTGGCGGGTGAACAACTTAAATGATTAAATCTCACCTGTGAATTTGTACGTCGCATCTTCATTATCCTAGAATAGGCAAAACACAAGGGCAGTGTGGGACTTTGAAGACAGAAACTGTGTTTTCAACAACTAGGCCTATTTCTCTCTTAACCACAGAACACGTAAGAGAGGAGACTAAACTAGAGGAGACTTTACTAAAGTGAGTTCACTCACCAGTTCCGCACATTTAATTGGTAATAGAACGTATATTGCAACAAGTGTGTATACATGCAAGAAAAGGAAATGCTCGTGTCGAGCTTTAAACTTCATAATTTGCTTTTGCTGTTCTGATTACCGGTTAAGAAACAAAACACTCCCAACTTTCGTCGTTTTCCTTAAACGAACAGTTTTGCCCAATTTACCATTTCTCCAAAATACTCCAGGTGAAGTCACGTGCCATAACGCAATTAACCAATCACTGTGAAACACATTTGCCATTCGGCCGTTTCCGTATTATTCCTGCAGGTGTCGCTACTAACTTCATGGTAGCACGGAGAAACTACGTACTGAATATACAGCAATGCCCCATATTGGAAGACGGTACGTCCCAAGAGCGATCCACCATACTATCAAACGTATATCTGATTTTCGTGTGCAAACGTATATATAGTAAATCTTAATTAATGAATTACTCACTATACCATAATTAAAGTAATAATAAAAGTCACTCCAAATCGAAATGAGCTTTTTCTGTGTATTTGGCTGATTTATCTACTGCGCACAGTGACGCCCTATTAATTGAATTGAAATTCTGCCGTATTACCTTTTTACTTTCTTAATCTTACATATTAATCATCATTATAAGTACTCAGACAATATGCTCTCTTATATGAAGACGCCTTGTTAAGAGAAATTAAGTATTTAAAAACAGGATGGAGGCTATATTTATAATAAAGTGAACTATTCATGGTAGTATTGCAATAAATTATCAGTTCTCCGGGAGACATGTTAATACATGAAATGACCTAAGATTTCACTTGGTTTTCGTCTTATAATTTCGTTGCAGGAAACTCATTGGCAGTACAGAAATGCTGTGAACATAATGTACTCTACATACCGCCCAGAGCCACATGTGATTAAACGAAGCCCATAGCCCTCATTGACTGTGACTCTTTATACTCAACTCCTTGGTGGAAACTAAATCTCGGTCTGGATTTTTACTTTCAGAGCTATGGAAAGCCTATAGACAATTCGGTAATTCCGATTCTTTTCAGGATTTTGGACTGTGAGGGGAAACTGGAGAGCCTAGCAGAAACCACACCCCACCCAACCAACCACTGCATTACCCCCCCACTTTATACTCAGATTTTTAACTAAATGTTTTACCATCCGATAAATGTTTGAAACACAACACTTTTGTCAGAGAGTCAACATGATTCGCGCCACGTGAGGGTGGTCATTACGTTTTGGCTCATCGGTACGTTGAAAAATAAAAGAAACTGGTCTCCCGAAGGGCTGTTTTTGGGTCTTGCTGATGATCGGGACGCAGCTGGGTGGTAGCGCACCAACTAACTTATACGGCTACGAGTTCAAACCCGGCTATGAAGATCGCCACAGCAATCCTGAAGCGAGGCACTTTCCTCGACATTTTGGTACACAGCCAGCCACATGCATCGCGATGAATTCATCAGCGGGTACGGTAGGGTAGGGCTTCTATCCCAACAGCAGGAAACGTTCAAGTAGCTGTCAGGAGGAAACAAAAAAACGACACACACCCCATATTTCTTCTCTCAGAGGTCACATGAAGTCTGAGTCTCACGTATGTAGTGCCCATGACACTTTAGGTACAGAAATGTAGACGTGGAAGGTGAATGACATTAAGTTGGGAAGAGACATGACAGATGTACAGATCACTCTGCCTGCTGGCAACCATATCATTTGGCTCCGGCACAGTTGCAGATTTGTATCAATGCAATAATCTGAGTGCCAATTAACACACAGCGATCATCCTTTAACAGATACAGAGCTGGAAATACCTAATACTATGCAGCTATGTGCATACGGGGATACAATCCAGGCCCTCAGCCCTGGCCACCATAAGCAGTTGGAAGATGGTCAAAGTCACAACACGCTTAAGTTTTTTCTTTTTATGAAAACGCTCCAGTTTTTCCAAACAGAGGTAAAAGGACCCATTATGTTGAGGCTGGAGTGTACTGAGGAACAACCGTGTACAGTGGCCTACCACCCCTTATCAACCGTGTACAGTGGCCTACCACCCCTTATCAACCGTGTACAGTGGCCTACCACCACTTAACTGCTGAAACACAGGTTTACTAAATACCATCTCAGTTCGCGTAGAAGGCAGCGGACAAATGTTTGTTTCAGGAAAGAGACGATTTTCCACAGACATTTTATTATTGGTGCATTTTACCTCACATATAAAACCATAGTTTGTGGGGGGGGGTGAGGAACAGAACTGCTTTAACCAACATCTTGAATGTGACATTCCTTGCCAGTACAAATGGGAATTCATGTCTCAAAACAGTCATTTCCAATGTGCTCCAATCTTTACCATAAAAACACACACAATCATTACATCTGAATTTGTCAGAATAATCTGACTAATCTAGGGTAGCTTTGCATCTCCACATGTACAGTAAGGCTGACCTAAACTATGCAACTTCACAGCATAACAAAAAGCAACCAATCAAGAAGCACAGACTCATGAACATGTACATAAAGTGCACTTTTAAATAATAATAATAATAATAATAAACAACCCACACAAAATCCTGGAATGAATATTGTCTTCAGCGCCATAATGGTTGAAAAATTGGGATTGACAATCAAATGGCTCAATTTCCAAAAGGGGACCCATTACTACATATGACCTGATTGTTCAATTGATCATCGTCTTCTCGGAAACCAAAGACATGAACAGGGCGCGGAGGCGGGCACTGCACGAGCTAACAAAGTAATCAAAAATATTCAGCATGATCATTTCTTGAAGGACACAGTGTATAATACTAAAAAAAAAAAAAACACACAAAACTAATATTCTAAAGTAACAGAACTAGGTCACATTTTGGATGCAAAAAAAAATGTAGTTAAAATCTTTTGCCGCTACAATGATAACATTGCTAGTTTAGCTGCCAAGACATTATCATCCAAGACGTCAAACTTCTTACTGTAGAATGTTTACAATAAACGTGAAAACACAATTTGTTCCTCACACTACCAGGATTTAATACAATTTGAAGCGGTTTCAGGAATTGAGGGGCACCTTCGCCGTTTACAAAGAACGAGGTTCCCACAAAACGACCCGACAAAGAATTATCCTCTCGGCCATGGACCTCGAAATTGCAATGTTTCTTAAAAAAAATATATATATATACCCACATCAACTACCCATTGGTTTTTGGAACAAGTGAAGCTCACCATTCTTTCATCGTGATAAAAGATCTGATCTCAGGTCAGAGGATTTCAAATTTCCGCCTACGATCACTGACAGTTCAAATTGGGGTCACTGAGCCACGTCCATATTTTAATCATCTCCTGTGGAGTCCTGCTGTGCACCAGTATCAAGCTCTTGTAAGCACAGGCGTTGTCTCTGTACTTCTCCTCGATGTCGAAGGTCCGGAAGCCCTTGTGCTTCTCAGGACTCAGTCCCAGCTTCCTAAGACACATGCCAGTGTAGACGTCGTCGATGGGGTAGAGGAACACTTGTTGAGACACATTGTACAAACGCGATGCCAAGTCTCCTGAGTACAGGAACCCCCCTCCCCCTGCATATGGGGGGTACATGCCCACAAAAATGCTCTCCGGGATGAAGTATTTCAGCTTCTTGTCCCGGTGGGGGCCAGCGTTGGTGATCACATCCCCAATAAAGAGGTCTTTCGCCTTGTCCGGGGACAAGTCCGTGAGGAACTCCATGATGCGCTGCGTGTTGACGAAGACGTCGTCGTCCCCCTTGAAGACGAAACTGGCCGAGGGACAGCGGTGGCGGAACCAGTCCAGGAACAGCACCTCCTTGACGGTGAGGTTGAAGAAGGTGTCCCTGTAGTCCCACATGAGGATGTCGTGGTGGATGGAGCTCTCGTACTGCACCATCCGCGACAGGTCGGGGAAATGGTCCACCTCTGTGGCACTGCCCAGAAGGAAGACCGTGGCGACCGTGCGGTTGGCGATGCGGCCGGCCCGCCCCCACGACTCCCGGATGGCCTGGCGCCGGTCAAAGTGCGGCGCCAGGGACTTGACGGCCAGCAGCAGGAAGGGCCCGTCCTTGCACACGTCGGGCTGGTCCAACACCATGGGGTACGACCTGCATTTCATATACAGCAGGAAGTCCCTAAAGCGCCCGGGCAGGGAATTATAATCGCTCACCTTGGTGGCGACGCCAAAGTCCGGGTCACACGACGCGGAGAAATCCGTGTCGTTCAGCCACTGCTGCAGCTCCGCCTTGGAGCCGTTGCTCCTCATCAGGACGGGGTTGTGCAGGTAATCCAGCTTCTGCTGCTCCCGATTCCAGAAGCCCTCCTTGGGCACCAGCTTCGCCCAGAAGGGCTTCGTCGGCACGACCACCTTGGGCCCGTCCCCCTTGCCCTGGCCACTGCTCCGCAGCACCTCTGCCATGATGAAGATGAAGACGTTCACGGTCATCATCACCCCGACTAACTTCAGTTTCTTCCTTGTTGGGTTCATAGTGCCACTTATCACCTGCTGGGGCAGAGAAAAGCACAGAGAGCAACCAATAAGAACGCAGGGAACTGTCATGGCAACAAGTTTCAACTCGTCTTATCACCTCAAAGCAAACTTCTGCTGTTTCGCCTTTAAGCTCATGTCTTCTGGAATGAGGTGAACACCTCCCTGAGAGCAGTGAAAGAACGTTCAATATATTCCAAGACTGCTCTTTCGACTGAAAGAGAGGCCACGTTAAGGTTTAAATGGAAAATCTCTGTTGAAGAGTCAATCATTTCTCAGGGCCTTTAAGCCTTCCAGGGTACGATTAAGCTCTGCAGAAGGTGCATTACAGGAGTTGAGACATTCAGAACTCCAAGTACTTAAAAGGAAATTCCAGGTAGAGGGAAGGTCTGTAACATGTTAAAATGGGATCAAAGGCATCGGAAAAACAGCCTCCCTCTCCCCCCCCGGGGGGGGGGGGGGGGGGGGGGGGGGGGGGGGGGGGGGGGGGGGGCGGGGGGCGGGGGGGGGGGCGGGGGGGTGGGGG
>JABFDZ020000112.1:486116-496164 GCA_019775955.2 Pollimyrus isidori
CAGATTCGCATGGGTGGGATGTGTCCCCGCAGATTCGCATGGGTGGGATGTGTCCCCGCAGATTCGCATGAGTGGGATGTGTCCCCGCAGATTCGCATGGTTGGGATGTGACCCCGCAGATTTGCATGGGTGGGATGTGTCTCCGCAGATTCGCATGGGTGGGATGTGTCTCCGCAGATTCGCATGGGTGGGATGTGACCCCGCAGATTCGCATGGGTGGGATGTGACCCTGCAGATTCGCATGGGTGGGATGTGTTTCCGCAGATTCGCATGGGTGGGATGTGTCCCCACAGATTTGCATGAGTGGAATGTGTCCCCACAGATTCGCGTGGTTGGGATTTGACCCCACAGATTCGCATGAGTGGGATGTGTCCCCACAGATTCGCATGGGTGGGATGTGTCCCCGCAGATTCGCATGAGTGGGATGTGTCCCCGCAGATTCGCATGAGTGGGATGTGTCCCCACAGATTCGCATGAGTGGGATGTGTCCCCACAGATTCGCATGGTTGGGATGTGTCCCCACAGATTCGCATGGTTGGGATGTGTCCCCACAGATTCGCATGGGTGGGATGTGTCCCCGCAGATTCGCATGGGTGGGATGTGTCCCCGCAGATTCGCATGAGTGGGATGTGTCCCCGCAGATTCGCATGGTTGGGATGTGACCCCGCAGATTTGCATGGGTGGGATGTGTCTCCGCAGATTCGCATGGGTGGGATGTGTCTCCGCAGATTCGCATGGGTGGGATGTGACCCCGCAGATTCGCATGGGTGGGATGTGACCCTGCAGATTCGCATGGGTGGGATGTGTTTCCGCAGATTCGCATGGGTGGGATGTGTCCCCACAGATTTGCATGAGTGGAATGTGTCCCCACAGATTCGCGTGGTTGGGATTTGACCCCACAGATTCGCATGAGTGGGATGTGTCCCCACAGATTCGCATGGGTGGGATGTGTCCCCGCAGATTCGCATGAGTGGGATGTGTCTCCGCAGATTCGCATGGGTGGGATGTGTCCCCGCAGATTTGCATGGGTGGGATGTGTCTCCGCAGATTCGCATGGGTGGGATGTGTTTCCGCAGATTCGCATGGGTGGGATGTGACCCCGCAGATTTGCATGGGTGGGATGTGACCCCGCAGATTCGCATGGGTGGGATGTGACCCCGCAGATTCGCATGGGTGGGATGTGACCCCGCAGATTTGCATGGGTGGGATGTGTTTCCTCAGATTTCGGCTGCTTTGCCCCAGCAGGGTCTGAGGTAAACATCTTGCAGGCTGGGCAGATCAGCCTCGATGATGCCTTCAGCTGAACTTACCATCCTCTGCAGAGCTTTGCAGTCCAGAGTAGAGCAGTTACGAAACCAGGCTGTGATTCCAATGGTGGGGACGTTCTGTAATGCTCCCAAGTAGAAGGTTGAATGGCTGGTGAGACCTGGACCATCGTGGCAGTCTGAGATGGTACGGGCAATGCCTGGCCTTAGGTATCTGAGTCTGTACATGATTTGACTAGGCGAGGTCAACAGAGATGCAGACTCCCAGGTATCTCGAAGTGCTCACACTCTCCATTGGGACCCTTTTGATGTTGAGAGGATTGTAGGTACCAAAGTCGTTTAAAACTAAGGAGATGTCCTTAGTTTTAATGGTGCCGAGTTAGAGGCAGTTAGCTGGACACCATCGCGTCAAACTGTCCACCTCTTCCATGCAGGCCTTCTCAAAGATTCTGGAGATCAGGCCAATTGCTAATGTGTCAGCTCTGAGTTTGGTTGTTTTACTTGAACTGTATTTGACCACACAGTCATGCATGTACAGAAACTACTGCAGTGAGCTCAGGACAGAGCCTTGGGGCGCCAACATTGGGGGTGATGGGAGGCAAAGTGCAGGGTCTCACCTGCTGGGGTCTGCTGGTGAGAAAGTCTATAACCCAATCAGAGAGCAGTGCATTCAGAGACAGGTTCTTGAATTTGGAGAACGGCACCCCTTCATAACAAGGCTCCCTTTTGCCATTTGTAAATTACTTGTTAAAAATTGTCTATTGAAAACTTACAAAGTGTCACAACCTAATTAATAACCAGATTATACACCATTCATAAACCCTTTATATGGGTAGCCTTATTGTACAGTGGCACTGGAGAACAGTGTAAAGGGGACTGTGGCATTAAAAGCTGAAGTAAAATGTATGAACAGGAATCTCACATGGCTCCCCCTGTCAGAATGTATGAGTGGAATGCAGGGCATGGCATGTTAGGGAGGTTCGCAAAACTGAAGCAGATCAGTGATCCTGGAGAAGGTGGAACAGGAATCATCTCTGACCAGCCTCTCAAAGCAAAGCGCTTCAGGGCAATAGGGTGATAAGCATTTAGAGAGGTAGGGCTGGGAGTCGTAACAATATGAACAGGAATGGGATTTTAAGCTGCCAGCCGCTGGTGGTCTGAAGATACCATTCCAGCCACATTTAGACAAATAGCTATAAAAGTGTCCTAATTAGTTCGGTAATAATAGCACATTCAAATTGCATAATATCTATGCAGTGCATTAAACTAATGAATTAACCATTTTTCTTCTCTTAAAACTGCTTGAATAACAACAGCAAACACTGTACATTTGGCTGCATTCACTGGAATCTTCTTAAACAGATTACATTGCTGAAATTAAAAGTAGGAATTGCCCTTCAGCTGACAGGCAGAATAAATAAGATCCCTGATTGGACTGCAGTTTTCCCAGTCAGCCATGAGGGTTCACTGTGCACCCTGGTAATCAGCTAACAGTTCCAAATTAGCAGGAATGTAAATACCTAATCCTTACATTTTAATGGGCATTATTATGAGGCCCATGGAAATGCCAAGTCTTACCATGCAACACATCTTTGTTCCTTTTTTAATCACTCCACTATGCACTTTAAATCCATTTTACCATCCAGCTATTTTCCAGCTATTTAACCACTGCTGGGTCAATGGAAACTGCACATATAATGTTACTGAAATTTGTTGACTATTTGTATAGCAAAAACCAATGTTGCATTTAATTTACCACATTGTCCTGTTATTTTTGGCAGCCCTCGTTATGTCTTGTCTCCTTATTTATGTGTCATAATGCCACATAAATGAGTAAGTCGGAAAGTAAGTTGCAATAAAGCACAAAGTAAAAGCAATAACCTCAGTATTTTAATAATAAATAAATCCTAATGTTTAAGAAACTGTAAGTTGCTTACAATTACTGAATAACTGCTTTATTCAGCCTAAATTCTATTTGGTAACACATTCCCAAAAATCTCCCGTGTGAAGTTTCAAAAAAGGTTCTGCAACAGTGTGACCATAACAAACAAAAAACGACTTACATGAAATTTTATATACAAATCCTTTTTCAAATTTTCCAAAAAGTATATTCTTATGGAACAATGCATTTAGTAAAAGTTTCGTTTCCTCTTTGTCACTCTTTGAATAACAAAGGTTTTATTTTCAAAGATGTAGCCAAATTTCACAAACAGTATTATTCATTTTACTATAAAGTAATTTACGGTGAGGATTCACAACAATCCTATACAGGATAAGCGATTGTAAGTTGGATCAGCGGAGGGAGGGGTCATCGGTATTTTTTTTTCACTCTTTTCTTGTGAATATGTGGTATTCTCATTGGAAATTTCCAAATTCTCCGTGAGCACGGTCTTCAAATTTAAATATTTAAAACTATGTAAATCATTGCAAATTGTGCTCATCACCATAATTCATCATTTTAAACAACACACTTCATTTAATTACACCATTTTCATTTTAATTGTCTGAGTTTGTGTTAGGTGTCCCAGAGTTAATGTGACTCGTTAGTTAAATGAAGGCTCGCAAAACTCTGAAGAGGTTTGCCCTGCTATTCTTGTCCTGCAGATCTCCATCTATGATTCATCAAAATACCCGTCCACCCTCTCTGTTTTATTTTGAACTTCACCGTTCACCTTTAGAAGATATGCTTGGGATCTTTCTTTACATCTGAATAGAGTCAGGAATGGGCTATTTCGTCCTAGTCAGTTTGAAACATGTTTTCCTGAAAGGTCGACAGCTGGCCTGGATGGTCAAAAAGATTCAGTGCTGGCATGTTTGCATGATCAGTTTTTGTAATGTCTTTCTGGATAAACTCAGTAAGAGTGGTGACAAGTGGTTCTGTTGATCATCGGATAGAAGGTTGTCAGTTCAAATCCCATGGACGGCAGACAAGTATCAACACCGGGCTCCTGAACAAGACCTTTAAAACTAACTGCTCCAGAAACACAGTCCAGCTCAATCCTGATTTCTGCGTTGTTTTGGAGAGAAACGTGTAATATATGTAATTTAAGTGAATAATCAATGTAAGTATAACGCTCCCCACTATGTGATAAAGACAACACTTACCAAGGCCCCAACACGAGCCGTTTTTACGCATGAATACAAATTTCCCAGGGATCGAGAGCCAAACCGCTTCTGTCTAGGAAGCTGGCCACTGCTCAGATACTTGGAAAGGCCGGGGAAAATGCCAGCAGAACATGCAGGAGAGGATTTCATTCTTTCTTTTTTCATTTGTCGCTGGAGGGGTCTCGTCCCTCCCCCGAGTGTTCTTGGAGATAACGTTCTGTGGGTGGGTGTCTGCCATTACGCTGATTTAATGGACCCTTAAAACTTCAGGGACCACAGCAGGTACTAAAACGGGTATTTAGCTTGGGCTGCAAATCTTCATATGCTGTGGGGGGAGGTGATAGAGAAATCCTCTTCTCATTGGTCGAGGAACGATTTTAATGAGCACTTTTTTCCATTGAACATAATTGTTTTTCTCTGCCCATTTTGGGGTCCTGTTTCTCATTAGGCAAATGAAATTATAACAGGCGTAGTACACTTTGCATTTATATACTGTTCAGTTTAAAATGATCGTGGGCTTGCCCACAGTTAGTGGTCACAAACATTTTCAGGTGACATGTTAATATAAACTAAATTCACATCTGTGAAACTCAGGCTACTGAACAATAGGGATGTTATGCTTTTCTGTTCCCTGTTGTCCTATATATGGGGCTTTAAATGAAGGATTAACCATCCATCCATCTTCCATAGCTGCTTCTTCAGTCTAGGCTTGTGGCCTGAAGCCTCCTTTATAAAGTATAAGGATATGACTCTGAAAACAGCACGCAACCAGCTTCTGTACATTATTCATTGAAAATGTGCCTATTATTTTCCATCTCTGTGTATTTTAGTGAAGAGGACCCATCTTAAGCCCTGATTATTTTGTCTGATTATGATGTTGCTCCATGAGCAATGGAATTTGACATACAGCCACACGTCATCTGTTCAACTGCCCCTTAACCTGAACTTTTGTGCTTGCTGATACATGTGTAAGCTGTGAGATGATCCCTGTGTCACCCATTTACCTTTGAAACGGATGCACATAGGAGGGAATACCGAATGTCCAAGGACGACCAATCCGTTTTGATCCTAGAGCTGCTAGTGACGTCATTGATCCAGCAGTGTGTTTGGCCAAAACCTCTATTAATAAACCCAGATGGTGCCTAATACCTTAATTCCTTTAAGTACGTGAAGTTCAGTGCAACCAAGTATGCTGTTTTATTTTTTTTCATGGTTGAGTGTAGCTTTGCGAGTGAATTATACCATTCGTTGTTGTTGTTATTATTACTTTTCTTTGTATTCATTTGTGCTTCGTTCTGGGGTTTTCCACATAGCGTGTGCTGTGCATAATATGACAATGCAATTTTCCCATTTGTCTTCTTGTCATTTGTACGTGCACGCGCACAGTCCACATTATACTTAAATCAGAATATGTTCTTTTGGACCAATAAGAAAATTGTTGCTGTGCACGAAAAGAAAAACGTCGGTGGCCAATCAAAATGCAGCAGCAACATTACCTGACAAGCGCGATTCATTGGCCCTTTCTGACCCTGGACTGGAAGGGGAGGGTGTGACCGCGAGACTTCCGAAAAAAGCCGACAGGGACGGGGAGGACAGAACGAAAAGTGACGATTTTTTACTGATACCCGAGTGCCCCGACCCCCTCCCTTTTTCAATATGGCTGCCGTATCTGCACTCTTCAGTACCGCTCCAATTGGAGAGTGACTCCGATCTCCCTTCTCTGCTGCCTCTCAGTCCTGTCGCTGTCGCCAAGACTTTTGAAAACAAATCGGTTTTGCATTTATCCATCTCCCTGTTCGTCGGTTTCTGCTTCAGCCTCCACCAAGCATCGCTTCGGGCCTTTTTCCTCCAAAACAACCAGCTTCCAGAAATCCTAATCAATCACCAATTTCCAATGGTTTGAAAACACTTTTCGCTCTCTATTTCCTTTTTAATGAACAATGTGTGAAAACTGCGCCGAGCTGGTGGATGTTTTAAATGAAAGTAAGTAGACATTGAGCATGTTTCCCCGTCGTCCGTGCCTTCACGGTGTAGCGTAGCTCCTCGGCTAACATTGTCTTATTTTTATTTTTTAGTTTTGCAGTTTCTGCTCCCACCACTAGCTAAGCTAGCCAGTCAGCTGCTAGGCCTTCGGTACTGGGGACTCGGGCAGCTCTGGGGTTAGTTGGTTAATCACAAACCTGGCAGTTCAAGAACCTTCGGGCTGCAACTTTACCTATTTTAAGCTGCTAATTTAACCCACCCTGAGCCATCTAGTCAGTGCTGCCCATCTCCGTAGTGCCGTCGGCTTCACAGCCACCTTTTCCGTATTGTGGTCCGGCCGGTGCGACGTCGCCTTCGTACATTTCCCTCAGGTTGTCGTTTTTTGTGTGGGGCTTGCAGCTCCCGGCTGTGCGGCCCCTGAGTCTTTCTCAGTTCGGCAGCGGAGCGTTATAAGCGGCGGCGCCGTGCTGTGGGCCCGGGGTCTGTGGGGTAAATGTCAGTGACAGCTCGGGTACAGACCGCGGGCTCGGCTGTATGGCGCCGGCCGGTGGCTGGCTGCTCCAGTCGGATTTTGTTGTGGTTCAACGGAGCGGTGCAGCCTTGGCAGTGGCGTGGCTCCGCTTGTCCGCTATTTGCCCGGCTATTAACGTTCTATATTTCCAAATCCCTCATCGCGCCTGTTGTTCCGGCGCAGCCTTGTAGTCTGTTGAAACCGTGGACGGGCTTTTTATTCCCGCTGACTTCGGAGCGCAATGCCGCTGACCAGGAGGGCCCAGGACTCGCTGATGTCTCCGTCCCCCTTCCTGACTTTCGCATTAAAGTCTGGTTTCCCGAAACGTTACCATCCTTATTCATTGAATGTTGGCGAGTGAGGCCGTTTTCTACCCCCGACACTAGGATACGGAGGGTTGAAGGAGCGGAGCGGTGTGACAGCGGGTTCGCGGCCTGCCGGCGGCAGGGCAGTAAACGGCCCGGCCGTTATTTATGCGACCTAGGCTAAGCTTGCTTTTTTCCTGCTTTTGTTTCCCTTTTTGCGGTGGTGTTTTTATTAAGGACCGGTATAACGGGTGACCATCGAGATGTTTTGTGGTGCCGAAAGCCATACGCGGCCTTGAGGTGCAGCCTGTCATTTTTCTGCGCTCTCTCTCCAGAAGGTGGAAAATGTGACATTTGTTTGCGGCGGATGGCCTAATGATAAAATGGCTAACGTTAGCCTGCACTGCCAGCCCGGATCTTTCCGATGTTGTGTTCTTGACGGGGGAAGCGTGTTCTTGTCTGTGTTTCTTTTAATGCTCTTGAGGGACATTAGTCTATTTCTCGAGCAACTTGCTGAACAAGTTTTTGTATCGATTCAGCGTTGTGTGGCTGGCCGGCACTAGATAAAAGCAGTGCTATATAAATGTAGCTAGCAAAACATCGCTGCCGTCTTGTGTTTTATGCATGTTACTTGTCACATTTGCGGGATCGAAACTTGTGTTTCAGTTTTGCAGTCTGTTAATGTCACGAGTTTACAACAACGCTACATAACGTGTGAAACTGACATTACCATTTTTTAAAATGGCTCCTTATTTGAAGAACACTGATGGGCTCTCAAACTTGAATAAAGACATTTCTGTGGTGATAATGAATTATGCACGCTTTGGAAAGGGTGGGCTGAGTAGGGGTACAGATCAAATTAAACCGAAATGTGTATCCATAGAAAAGCTAAACAGGTGACCCCCCCCTCCCCCCCCCCAACCTCTATCAGTATCTTTTCAGTTCTGTATGAAATGTGCTGTCTACTTTTCGCAAGTAGGTTGTTACTGCTGTAGATAAATTTATTTTAGGAAAGTACAAACGGTATTGCTACTTAGAATTTACATATGGAGTCTGCCTGGTATACTGATAGATACATGTCAGTAGACTTGTATGTCTTGGCCCATATGCTCAGTTTGTACGCAAAACATTAACCGATCAATGGGAGAAGATGGCTCACAGCAGTAGGATGGGACTCTCCTGCGATTTAAATTTAAATCCACATCCTGTAGGAAAGGTGTCAACCCACCTGGACTTTGTTCTCCTTTACCATTTAGCTGCCATGAAGGAGCTATCTGTATTATGCTGGTTTTTCTACTGAGACTCTTGATGTTGTTCCAAAGACACAAAGATGCAACTGAAGCTTTTCAGTTTGTGTGTGTGCAGGATGTTCCTGGGCAGCCCAGGACACAATGAGGGGTGTGACTTTCCCTGCTCTCTCATGACATTCTTCTGTCACCATTGTCATCAGTTTGTCATCCCTCCGTTTTTGTACCGTAGAAGTTTTCAGTATAATACTGGTACTTTCCTTCACCCAACAGTAGTTTTTTTTTAAATATTCTCCCTACAGCCTCATACCTTGCTGGATGTCACACTGCTTTAAGAATGCGGCAGAGAGAAACGTTTGTTCACGGTCCGAAAAGTTGCATTTACATTCCACCATGTGAACATTATATTGTCTTCAACTGTTTAAATCGATGTCTGCAAGTTCTGCAGTATCTATTGGCTGTGATTTACATTAAGTGAAGTAGGCCTAATTATTGTAAAAATAATATATTGCTGGTGCAGATCGGTGTGTGGTTTCAAAAAAACACGTTAACTTGACGTGCTTATTTTTGCTGTTAACCAGAGTCCTGGGTGTCATTGTACTACAGACGGCGAGTTAGAGTGTGGTCTGTATGGGTATTTGACAGTGAGAACACCCAGCCAAGACAAAGGCACCAAAGGCTTAACCTTGGCCCTTTCCCTAGACTTTGCAAATGTTTCTAACTCTCACTCTTGCGTTTTGCCATTTTTCTCTCCCCCCGCCGCCCATGACACATTTGCATGAGTTAATGGTGTTGGTATCTTGAGGAAAATCACTCGCAGTCGAAATGAAGTGCCAGTGAATTTTGGAGGCTGGACCTAAATGATCCTTGTGACTTTTAAAGATCGGGCTAAACTTGTAATGGCTTATATATCACAACTTCCCCATTAAAGTCCTGAATAGTCGCCTTGTGAAATCATGACTTGTATATGTCTGCTTTGTGTAAGAATGTTTTGAATGTTTCCATCATGCCCAAATATGGAGTACGGACACTGCAGAAAGCTGTTCTAAATACATAAAGGAAAGGCAGCTGTGATTGGCTGTGTGATCTGTGCCGTGGCCCAGGGACCTCCGTGGTTGTGGCTTTGTATTGGCCTACAGCGTGTATGCGTGTATGTGGCGGTTTTGTGGGGTCCTTCCTCCTGTCATCCACAGTCGGTGACTATTGATGACGCACATGCTTGTAGGGTGCATGCGTGGGTCTGAGAGCCAAATGTGTTGCTCTCTTGTACAGGTTGTGCCTTTTTTTATAATCTGCTCCCAGCTCAGATGTGCATTTAATGATGATCCGGTGAGTAGATGTTCATGAGTAGATGTTCAGCTGAGTTTTTTGACTATATGGCTTCCTAACCCTCATGAGGAATGGTACGTTCTGTCTGCATGAATTATAATACTTTGCATTACATTGTCTCGCCACTGCAGCAGTCCTGGGTCAAAAGCATTTCTTCCTTGCTGCTTTTGTACATTTTGACCTAATTGACTGGTCTCTTCTAATATGAGACCACTGGGGGGGGGGGGGGGGGGGGGGGCGGGGGGGGGGGGGGGGGGGGGGGGGGGGGGGGGGGGGGTGGTGGGGGAGGGGGGGTGGGGGTGA
>JABFDZ020000112.1:526573-541339 GCA_019775955.2 Pollimyrus isidori
GCCGCTCGCTCCCTGTACGCTGTCGTGCCCCGTGCGCCGCTCGCTCCCTGTACGCTGTCGTGCCCCGTGCGCCGCTCACTCCCTGTACGGTGCCCTCGCAGGTTCATGTGGCAGCTGTGTAGCAGTATCCCCGGCACCCTCCCGGACCCCAAAGCCGTCTCCCTCATGACAGCCAAGGTGAGATGGTCGCCGTGTGGATGCCAGCTCTGTAGGACCCCCTCTGCTGGGTTGTTCTTCATGCACATTCTTTAGGGCCCCTCTTTGACCGTCTGAGACTTCTGTGCCTGACATTTCCTGTTCTTCGTTACAGCTGAGTACATCCTTTGTCCTTGAGACATTCATTCATTCAAAAGAAAAGGTACCTTTCTGCTAATTTCTTTTGCCATTCTGTTTACATGTGATGTTACCCTTAAGCAAATACATTTGAGTTTCCTTGGGTCGGTTGCGTCGCTGTCCTGCTGTAAAGCACATTAGGAGCCTGGAACACTTGAGGATGAGGGGATTGTAACTGGCCTGTTCTGCCTCTGACAGCCCACAATGCTGCAGTGGATCGAGCTCCTCACCAAGCAGTTCAACAACAGCCAGGCGGCCTGCGAGGTGACCCACCATAACCCCTCTCACTCTCCGCGTTCCCACCCACCAGCTGTGCCCACGCCAGAGCTTGACCCTCTCTGTTCCCGTCTCCTTCTGTCTTTAGTGGTTCTTGGACCGGATGGCGGACGACAACTGGTGGCCGATGCAAATCCTTATCAAGTGTCCCAATCAGATCGTGCGGCAGGTAAGGCCTGGCACGTGCCCGTTTGGGGGTCTCTGCGTGGCGTTGCCCGGGGAGATAACGACAGCCCTCACCCCCCCCAGATGTTCCAGCGCCTGTGCATCCATGTCATCCAGAGGCTGCGGCCGGTTCATGCCCACCTGTACCTTCAGCCTGGCATGGAGGATGGGTATGTTCATCTCTGCCCGCTACTCTGTCTGTCGGCGGGTGGATAACATGGTCGGCGCCCTTTGACGTCCATGTCAGAGGTGGCAGCCGCCGTTTCCGTCGGTGACTCGGGGCCGCGATTCAATGGGACCCTGATGGTCGGCGACTCGGGGCCGCGGTTCAATGGGGCCCTGATGGTCGGCGACTCGGGGCCGCGGTTTAATGGGGCCCTGATGGTCGGCGACTCGGGGCCGCGGTTTAATGGGGCCCTGATGGTCGGCGACTAGGGGCCGTGGTTCAATGGGGCTCTGATGGTTGGCGACTCAGGGCCGCGGTTCAGCCTACGGGGCTCTGATGGTCGGCGACTCGGGGGGCCGCGGTTCAGCCTACGGGGCTCTGATGGTCGGCGTCTGGCCCCCCGCAGCTCCGACGACATGGACGGCCCCGTGGAGGACATCGGAAGCCGCTCTTGTGTGACGCGCTTCGTGAAGACTCTGCTCTCCATCATGGAGCACGGCGTCAAGCCGCACAGCAAGCACCTGACCGAGTACTTCGCCTTCCTCTACGAGTTTGCCAAGATGGGCGAGGAGGAGGTTGGTTGACGTGACTGCCTTTGGTATCTCGCACAAGCGTGCGCAGACGCGCTCGCAGGGAGACCGACTTGTTTTCATTTCCGTCAACAGAGTCAGTTCCTCCTTTCCTTGCAAGCCATCAGCATCATGGTGCATTTCTACATGGGCACTAAGGGGCCTGAGAACGTAAGTACTAAGTACTTCTTCCCCGGATTGCTATCGTGCCGCCGCTCTTCATATATCCTCCCACAACTGTGACGTGTGTGTGCCTTCAAAACCTGTCCCCTAGGGTTACTCGTCACTTTCGGGTGTTTCTAAAGCCAATTTCTCCTCAGTGATGCGCCATTTAACACAATACCTCGAGCGCTGGGACCGATTGCCTCCGTCATTGGGTGGTAGAATCAGTGCCGTCAAAATCAACGTCTAAATTTTTTGTATTTGTATCGGTGTTTATTTATCAAAATCCTTTCTGGAATCAGATAAATTGATCTTTGGATTTATCTGGAATGAAAAATCCCCGTCCTGCTAAGCCAGAGTCTGACCATCGAGTGGCTTTGAATTGTGCCGTGGCTCTTCTCTGGTGGTTTGATCCAAACCATCCCCCAAAAGGAGCCCCAGTTAGACGTTGGCCTGGATGCTCATCCCATGTCTGTCTGCCTGCTTTCTGGAGATGCAGATGTTTGTAGAGGAATGAGGGTCCGAATGGCACGATTCAGCAGCCTAAGAGCCTGAGTGCGGCTTGTGATGTTCCATGCTATGGGCAAGGATAAACAGGAGCTATCTGGACACACTTTCATCGATTCAGTATTTTAAAGCTAAAACGGGCATGTTTACACCTCAGTAGGGCTTGACTGCTCTGTCTGTGGGAGGCGCTGTGTGAGTGATGGAGCTCTCGCAGAAGGCTCCTCTTCTACGTTCATCCCTCAGCTGAACCTCATTCCAGTCCTGGTCTTCTCCCAGCCACAGGTGGAGGTGCTCTCGGAGGAAGAGGGGGAGGAGGAGGATGAGGAGGAGGACATTCTCTCCCTGGCGGAGGAGAAGTACCGGCCTGCGGCGCTGGAGAAGATGATCGCGCTGATCGCTCTGCTGGTGGAGCAGTCTCGCTCGGAGAGGTTTGCCCCATTCTCCATGCCTCTCTGATGGTCTCTGTTAGATCCTCCGCTGCTGGTTCACTAGCTTGGTGCCCAGGGCATTAGGTGGACGTCCCTTTCTTTGTATGTGATCTGGAGATGGTTCATTTTGACTGCATCCCCCTCACGTGAACCTTTCCTCCGGCCGGCAGGCACCTGACCCTCTCCCAGAATGACATGGCGGCGCTGACCGGCGGAAAGGGCTTCCCCTTCCTCTTCCAGCACATCCGAGACGGCATCAACATCCGGCAGACCTGCAACCTGATCTTCAGTCTCTGTCGCTATAACAACCGGCTGGCGGAACACGTAGGCTGCCCCCCGTTAACCGTCCCTCGTCCTGTATTTTGTCGCTGGGTGTTTAAAGGGCTGGGAGCTCCAGCTAAGGAGAAGTGCCTCTGACTGACCTGGTGTTATTGAACGGGGCCTCTACCGTTGTTGTCCATGCGTGTAAATCGGCTTGTTCGCCTTGCAGATCGTCTCCATGCTCTTCACATCTATCGCGAAGCTCACCCCTGAGGTAGGTGTAGGGTCTTTACGGAGATGCGTGTGACTTAAGGATCTGTCTGGCGTTCCTGTGCGTCGCCTGGGCAGTGAAGAGGGGCTGGGGATGGGGGGCCGGCATAGAGGCTGCATGGCGGTCTCTGGGCTGCATGTGGCCTGAGATGTTCTGTGGGATGTCGATCTTTTTCATCTATTGTACTTGCCGCCTCTGTTCCTCCAATGTGTCTCTCTCTCTCTCTCTCCTCCCCCTTCCCCAGGCTGCCAATCCATTCTTTAAGCTGCTCACCATGCTGATGGAGTTTGCCGGTGGCCCCCCTGGGATGCCCTCCTTCGCCTCCTACATCCTGCAGAGGATCTGGGAGGTAAGCCCCCGGGGGGGGGGCACATGATGGGTCCTTGTTTTTGCTCCCCCTCCAGCTCCCTGCCAGATAATCAACATTTTTGCTTCCAGCAGGGAGGGAGCAAAAACAAGTGTTGAGAAACACTGCAATCGCGATCTTATGGCGTGGCCCCCCCCACCCTCAGGTCCTGGGGTTTCGGTCTCTCGGCGCCCCGCTCGGTGGCACCCACCTCCTCGCCCGTTTCTCTGACCCCGTCCGGTTCCGTGTGCCCCCCCTCCAGGTGATAGAGTACAACCCCTCGCAGTGCCTGGACTGGCTGGCGGTGCAGACCCCCCGCAACAAACTGGCCCACAGCTGGGTGCTGCAGAACATGGAGAACTGGGTGGAGAGGTTCCTGCTGGCACATAACTACCCGCGTGTGCGGACATGTACGCCCCCTCCGATGCCACCCGACCCCAACACCTCTGCACCCACCACTGGCACGAAATAACAGGATGTGCATGTCACACCTCTCACTGGATTTTTTTTAAATCCAGTTAATCCAACAAAATATTTTAAGCCTACAGAACTTTTCAAGACTAAATTCAATTTTGAAATCAACAGAATAATAAATCGGTTAGAAATTCTGCCAAAACAAAAACTTAGGCTATGGTTAAGGGGAGTTTCAGAATCCGAGTTGGTTTCGTATCAGTGGGTCTTTAAATGGGGGTGGTGAGTGTTTGCATGCTCTCCGGTGACTGGTAAACTTGTATCACAATCAGCACCCCTGTGGGGGCTACCAAAGTGGGGAAAATGTGAAGCAGGGGTGTGCAGTCTTATCCAAGGTCTAATTAGAGGCCTGATTGGCTGAGGGGTCCTCACAGCTGGGTTGGAACCGCTTACCTAACTGTTATCCTAAAAACCTGCATACACACCAGTCCTCGACCACCCGCCCCCCCCCCCCACTCTAATATCTGAATGGTCTGCATTTCTCCCCCCCTAGCTGCGGCCTACCTCCTGGTGTCCCTGATTCCCAGCAACTCCTTCCGCCAGATGTTCCGCTCCACGCGCTCCTTGCACATCCCCACGCGGGATCTCCCCCTCAGCCCCGACACCACGGTGGTCCTCCACCAGGTCTACAACCTGCTGCTGGGCCTGCTGGCCCGGGCCAAGCTCTACGTGGACGTGGCTGTTCACGGAACCACCAAGCTGGTGCAGTACTTCAGCTTCATGACCTACTGCCTCATCTCCAAGACCGAGAAGCTCATGTTCTCCGGCTACTTCATGGACCTGTGGAACCTCTTCCAGGTGCCTCCAGGGGCCCGAGGCTGGGTGAGGGACCCTCTGCTGACCTTCTGGGTCTTTCTGATGCCCATTTTCTGCTCTCTCCCTCCCCTACAGCCCAAGCTGTCTGAGCCGGCCATCGCCACCAACCACAACAAGCAGGCCCTGCTCTCTTTCTGGTACAACGTGTGTGTAGACTGTGCGGAGAACGTGCGTCTGGTGGTGCAGAGCCCTGTGGTGACCAAGAACATCGCCTTCAACTATATCCTGGCCGACCACGACGACCAGGAGGTGGTGCTGTTCAACCGCAGCATGCTGCCCGCCTACTACGGCATCCTGCGCATGTGCTGCGAGCAATCGCCCGCCTTCACGCGCCAGCTGGCCTCGCACCAGAACATCCAGTGGGCCTTCAAGAACCTGACGCCCCACGCCAGCCAGTACCCCGGGGTACGCCGTCCGGTTGAGCTCCTGTTTTGACCTTGTGCCCTTTGGGTCCTGATGTCTATGTCTAGATGTTAATGATGTACTGTAGATCGAGGGCTCCGTGATGCACCGTAGGTTTTCCCCCCAAGATTCATTGAGGTTCCCGAACCGTCCATGGGAGACAGGTTTGCGCCCCCTGCCTGGGTTATTCCCTAGAGGGGCCTCAGACACCCGCAACGCTGCATAAGGCAAGCGGTGTAGAAGATGAATGCAAAGAAATATGTACAGTTTGGCTTGATTCCAAAGACTGAACACAGTCCCATTCCTGTACTAATTTAAGTGACGAATACAGACCGTCCTACTCTATCTTTTTTTAGCGATATACACTCATAGCAGTCGGGAAATTAACGGTTCTCGATCACGGGCCACTCAGACATCGCAGCCGCGTAGAAGTACGATACCCGTGAATTCTGTGAAAGGTTTCCGACCGCTTCCCGCTCCGTTGAACCAAGCCCGCGCTTTGAAGGCTTCTCAGAGGGGGTTGTAGATGGAGGACGAGCGAATCTCGGGCCCTGCAGCAACATCTCCTAACTCCTGGCTTCCTGCCACCTCCCCCCAGGCAGTGGAAGAGCTGTTCAACCTCATGCAGCTCTTTGTGGCTCAGCGGCCGGACATGAGAGAGGAGGAGCTGGAAGACATCAAGCAGTTCAAGAAGACCACCATCAGCTGCTACCTGCGCTGCCTGGATGGGCGATCCTGCTGGACGACGCTCATTAGGTGGGCCTCCTCTCTGTGCCCCTCTCTCACCCGCCTACCCGCGCCGTCTGCCGCATCTCGACGTGTCGAGCCCCGGTCTAAACCCAAACCTCTCCTCCTGCTTGACAGTGCCTTCCGGGTCCTGCTGGAGAACGACGAGGATCGCTTGCTCGTCGTTTTTAACCGAGGGCTCATCCTGATGACCGAGGTATTCGGAGTCCTGTGCTTTTATGCGTGACGTCGGCCGAGTGAGATTAAAGCGTGAGGCAGGTGGAGGTGGGGTGCTTCTGAACCTGGAGAGGTTTAACCGAGCCGCGTCGTGTGTGTGTGTGTGTGTGTGTGTGTGTGTGTGTGTGTGTGATGCCCCACAGTCTTTCAACACGTTGCACATGATGTACCACGAGGCGACGGCCTGCCATGTGACCGGGGACCTGGTAGAGCTGCTCTCCATATTCCTGTCTGTCCTGAAGGCCACCAGGCCTTACCTTCAGCGCAAAGGTCAGATCGCCGCCTCGACACGCCGCAAGCAGCTTTTCTCGACCCCCCCCTGGTCGTCATCTGATACCTGTGTGCCCTTCTGATCGTGTGCCAGGGCAGGGTGGTCACACCGCCCAGCTTGTCCTGCCACCGTGTCCCTTAGGGTTCTGGCCCCCGATGGGGGGTTCCAGCACTAACCTGGCTTCTTGTGTCTCAGATGTGAAGCAGGCCTTGATTCAGTGGCAGGAGAGGATCGACTTTGCACACAAGCTGTTGACGCTGCTCAACTCCTACAGCCCCCCTGAGCTCCGCAATGCCTGCCTGGGTGCGGACCCCTCCCTGCCTCTCACACGTCCGGCCGCCGGGGGTGGGTGGGGGGTGCCAGCCGAAGCGCCTTGTGGTTTGTAACACGGCGTCCCCTTGTGCCCGCAGACGTGCTGAAGGAGCTCGTCCTCCTCAGCCCGCACGACTTCCTCCACACCCTGGTCCCCTTCCTGCAGCATAACCACTGCACCTACCATCACAGCAACATCCCCAGTGAGTGTGACTCCGCCGCCATGGTTACCGCCTGCCGCCATGGTTACCGCCAGTCGCCGGTTTTGAGGCACCGTTTTTAGAGCTGGCCTGACCTCCTGGTTTCTTTAACTCTGTATTGGCGCCTTTACCATCCTCCTAAGCCCCCTCCTCCCGCTCCACTCGTGTCCCTCCTGTGCTTTCAGTGTCCTTCGGCCCCTACCTGCCCTGCAGAGAGAACATCAAGCTCATGGGGAGCAAGAACAACATCCGTCCCCCCAGACCCGAGCTCAACATGTGCCTCTTGCCCTCCATGGTGGAGACCAGCAAGGTGGGTGGGTGGGCAGGGGGCCTCCAGGACGTGCCCGAAGGTGCCGTTTCGTCCGCCGACCTTTCCATCCCTCCCTTTCACTCCCTCTTCCCGTCCCGCAGGGCAAAGATGAGGTCTACGACCGAATGCTGCTGGATTACTTTTTATCCTATCACCAGTTCATCCACCTGCTCTGCCGCGTGGCCATCAACTGCGAGAAGTTCACTGAGACGCTGGTCAAACTAAGTACGCCCCTTTCGTCCGGCGCCGGCTGCCTTGTACGACTGTCGGCCGACGTGTTAGACGAGGGCGACGCAGCCTTGCCAACTGCGCGGTGGCGTTGAGACTATGAAGAGCGTTAGCTTCTGGGTCTGATCGTTGAACCTTCGCTGCCGGGGCTCTGCTCCGTCTTTTTTCAGGTGTCCTGGTTGCTTATGAAGGTCTCCCTTTGCACCTGGCTCTCTTCCCCAAGCTGTGGACCGAGCTCTGTCAGTCTCAGGTGAGCGTCGCCCGTCCGGCAGCGACCACAGCGCCGGTGGGGGGGTCTGTATCCAGCGTGTCGATGTTCTCTGTCCAGTCTCCCATGGCTAAAAGCTGCGTGAAGCTGCTGTGCGAAGACCCGGCCTTCGGAGAGTACATCAAGTGCATCCTGATGGACGAGAGGACCTTCCTTAACAACAACCTGGCGCACTCCTTCCTGACCTGCTTCCTGCCCAAAGTGGGTCCCGTTAGTCTTTTAACTTAGACCTTCTCCGGCTGATGTGGGGTGGCTGGTCAGCTTTACCGTTTTAAGTGGGTTAGGATAATTCACAGCTGAAACCTGTTATGAGGCTGAAACGGCAAAGAAGCACAGCCCGCCACAGTCTCGGTGACCCGGAGTAAGTCGTGCCCTCGATCCCCCTAAAGGTGCAGAGCCAGGTCCTGTCTGGTCCCAGCTGTGCCAACCTGATCAGTGTCTTGGTGGGCAACCTGATCAGCGAGTACCGCAGCTTGGAGCCTGAGCTGACCAACCAGCGAGCGGAGATCTGCGAGAGCGGGGGCATCCTCAACTCGGTGAGCCCCCCCCGACACTCTGCCTGTCCCCGATGTGTACCGGACGTCCCGATGTACGCACGTGTTTTCGTTCGGTCTGTGTCTGCAGGCGCTCGTACAACGTAACTTCACTGTTTTTCATGTTCCTTTTGTCATGTCATCTCACAAAATCAGATCGCTGGGGAATCCCATTCGGGTTCTTTCTGTTGGACCTTTCGTACTGATTCTGTTAAATCTGATTCTCTCCCCGTGCCGTTTTCCCCGACCGTTCCCTGACGGGCCTCTCCACACCCCACGTGCCCCCCGTTTCAGGACCTCCGGGCCCTGGTTCTGCTGCTCTCAGTACACACACCTCAGCAGCTGGACCCCGCCCTGGGCCCCACCCTGCAGGAGCTGCTGGCTAAGTGCCGCACCTGCCTGCAGCAACGCAGCGCGCTGGAGGTCGAGCCCAAGGACCGCAAGACCAAAGGTATCTCCCGGAGACGGCCGCTCGCCTGGCCTCTGCACCTCTGTCCCGCAGCATCAAAAATCTGACGAGCGCTGCCGCATGGAGAGATTTTAGTTTTCACCAGTCTTGCTCTCCTGAGACTCTCGCATAAACGGGTGCCACCTGTTCTGCAGAAGCTGGAATTTGAACCGGTGATCTTCCAGTCACAGGCACAGGGTCCGAATTCGCAGAGCCAAACGCTGTATTATAATAAGCATCGCTCATCTGAGCTGCCAGTACAGCTTTTTTAACTGTAGAAATACTGCCCCTTGTGGCCTGTATGGTCCATGTTCAGAAACTGATTACTGCAGAGACTATGCTAGACTACAGCGTTGGGCCCTGGTTAGTTACCCCTCGTCTAGGGGGGGGGGCTTCTTGACCTTAGGTCTTAGGCCCCCCTGAAAGGAGTTTTCAGTTAGGAAGCCCAAAATGAAATAGACCCACTACCAGTAATGAATGATTATTTTCATATTTCGTGATGTGTACGTCGCCTGTGAATACGGACATTTTCATCACTTTACGAAATATCTCTGCCGTTACATAACAGGGGGGGGGACGCGGACCCCCCAGGTCTGAGAATGGCGTTTCGTCAGTGAGGGAGACTCCTGTAGCCTGTGCGTGCAGTTCAGTGTAACCGGCGGGAGATGAGTTCGCTTCCCGGTACCCTGGCCTGAAGCGCTGCTTCAAACTCTTCCCCTGCAGCAGAGGAAGAGGGGGCCACCCCTGTGAAGCGGCGGCGTGTGAGCAGTGAGGGGGAGCGGCCTCCCGACGCTGGCAGCGGAGGCTGCGGCCCGTCTTCGTGCCCAGAACTCAAACCCGATACCCGGGAGGCACTGACGCCAGCCAGCACCTCCGACACGGAGACTCGGGACTCGTCCGTCATCGACCCAGGCACCGAGCAGGACCCCCACTCCCCGGAGAGTGTCTCTCCTA
This sequence comes from Pollimyrus isidori, assembly GCA_019775955.2. Lineage (NCBI taxonomy): Eukaryota > Metazoa > Chordata > Actinopteri > Osteoglossiformes > Mormyridae > Pollimyrus > Pollimyrus isidori. Next base: position 536,234 of record JABFDZ020000112.1, read on the forward strand.
AGGAGGAGAAGATGGAGGCGTCGTCCTCGTCGTCCTCCTCCTCTTCATCGCTGCCAGAGGAGGTGCTACCACCCGGGCCGCCGGTGTTGGAGGAAGAGGAGGAGGAGCAGCCTGCGGCGGGAGGCGGCAAGGCCGAAGAGGGAGAGGGGAGAGGAGAGGAAGGGGGGCAGCCGAAGGAGGTGCCGGAGCCCGGCGCCAAGACTTGCGGGGTCACCACCTCCATCGAGGACGTGGACTTGGCGCTGCCCTCCACCTCGGTGCTGGCGGGGATCCAGGAGGCCGGGGAGGCGCAGGGCTGCCCCCTGCAGGAGGCGGACGCCGCCAGCCTGGTGCCCGGGTATAGCCACGTGGCTTCGCACGGCCTCTTGAACTTGATGCAGCGGCAGGACGTGTGGGACACCCTCTGCAGGACCGTGGAAGCCGCCATCAGCGCGCTCAGCAAACTCTCCGCCGGCAAGGCCGCCCGCACCACGGCCTCTTGACAACATTTCTAGCACGTCAGCTTTTAAAACCTTTTTTATTATCATTATTGTGATTTAATTATGCTGTTTGTATACTACTTTGGTTGTTTTCTTCCTTACTCCTGTTTTCCCTCCTCTCCCTGTTTTTGTTCGGCGCAAACGTCTCGCTGTCTTGCCCCCGTTTCCTGCTCCACGCTGTCATGTGACCTTTCTTTGGCTTGAATGGCAATAGATCCATATAAAATATGCTTGAAGACATCTGAGACATCAACACGCGTAGCCTCAGATCTATTTAATTAAAAGAAATAAGAAAAGTGCAGCTGTTGCACATCGGACGGAGCAGTACTTCATTTTCCTTAATTCTTTCTTATTTCAGAGTAATTTGAAGTGATTTATTTGTTTTGAGGTTGCTGTATTGGGGGAAGGTTTACAGAATTTTAGTATTCTCTCTCCTGTATGTAATTTAATTTTATTGCATTTTTACTGTGTATAAAATGTCTTCTGTGCCAGTTTTGTACTTTATTAAAGAGGCAAGTTGCCTTGCATTTTCTGTGGTTATATTCAAACTAAGTTTACTTGTACATTAAAGAACCACAACAAACTTGATTCTGTTAAGAATCCTTCCTAGTTGCGGCCTGGCAGTGTATATGAGTATATCTGGTGCTTTATTTGGCAGGATGCCTGTGGACAGAATAAAGCACATTTGGTGTAACAGTCGGGGCTTTATTTTATTTACCGAAATACATTCCATATTCTATAATGTCGTCCTTGCATTTCCTGATTCTTCATTTTATTTTAGGGTCCGTGTTTCTCAATCTGGTCCACATGCCCCCCCCCAACCCTAACCCTCCCCCAACCAGTCAGTCCACGTTTTTACTCCCTCCCAAGACATAAGAGACCCAAAATGTGGACTGACTAGGGGAACCAAGTTGAGAAACACTAACTTAGGATAACTTACTTTTATATGGAGACTTCTGAACCAAATTTGGAGACTGAGTGAAAGTTTTATCCTCCTTCCTCAGAAAGTTTTATTCCATTTCATCTCTCTCCCTCCTGTCTCCCCCAGCATGTGAATAATTTCATTGCACAGCTGTGTTTTTTACCCAGTTTATTTAGTGGATTCCAACATTTCCCAGGTATCCATTCTCCTTTGCATATTTTAAGACCCCCCCCTGCTCCCTGTGTGGTACAGTCCTCCTCTCTCTTTTCCATGCTTCACTGGGTTGAGTTCCAAATAGGCATGATCCACCAGTGCCTTGTTACAGGGTTTTTTTTCTCCCTTTTAGTATTTTTTTTCCCCTTAATTCTCCAATTCTTGTCTTGAAATCATCAGTTTTTGCGCTTGAATCTTTCCAGCAGCGTGCTTACAACCCCCCCACCCCCCCAGGTTTAAATTAATTTTAGTCCAAATGAGGGGACCGGTTCTACGAGGTCAATTACCCGGTTTTAGAGGACGGTTTAAATAAAGCTCTGTAGTCATGCGTCATTTCATTTTTCTTGATTGGCACTTTACTGTAACTGTTTTTGTTTTAATCTCTGTGAAATAATGTAAAACAATAACAGTTAATTGTAATAAAATTAAATTTCAAATTTCCATTACGGAGTCACTTCTTTGTACTCATCATGTAATGATGAGTGTCCTGTTTTATACTCAGAGTAATGATGAATCACCAGGCTGATTATTGCCATTCACCAACATGCATTTAATGCTGACAACAATGATTTACTTCTGTACAGTCAGTAATGGGTCAAATATTCATGTGTGCACTTAATGGCTTTTAAAGATTTTTTAATAGTTTTACTGAATGATTATATAAATAAATTAGTAAAACATACAAGTATATCTGTATGGCTTTCCGACACATTCCCTGTTTTGACGGTGTTATATTTGCTGTGATGATGCAATGTATCCTGGCATGCGAGCTACCCACTGCCCCACCAGCACCCCCATCTCAGAACTCGGACGTGTGGCTGTTTTCACTGCTGTCCTGGTCCATTTCCTCATCCCCTTCGTTCCTGGCACCAGAGGGACTCTTATTCTGAAACACACATGTCGCTCTCATTAAGACCACAACACACACCATCAGACTTTGGCCTACATTTGCAGGCTGCATCGTGGTTCTCATTTACACGACGAACATGGACCGGTGACTTACCAGGTGTGCGGGGACATCCATTGAATTTCTGAACAGAAGAAAAGAAAGACTATAGTCGCATTTACTCTCGGAAATATTTTAAATAATAGTGCATTAATGATTGTGCTTTTCGCGTAACGATGACTCAGATTCCAGGACCAAAGGCATCTTGGTACCTGGGGATGATGCATTGCAAATCGTCACCGCCCTTGGTCGTCTTCCCCTTCCTGGAGAGAAACGGGCCTCAGACAACTCCATTTCTTTTTTAACGCGTTTGTCAATCGCGGGGCTTATCGCAGAAGCGCAGGGACTCACCTGACCATCACGAATAGCGTAGCCGACACGACCAGCAAGACTGCAACGCTGAGAGCCAGCAGGACGCCCAGGGTGATGACCGCCGCCTGGTCGGGGCCCGGCGCTTGGGCCACGTCCTCGATGGTGAACGTCATCTCCTGTCCAAACACCATCTTCAGCTGCTCCTCCATCTCCTCCCTCCGGTCCTCCAGCTCGCTGCGTGCGACACGTACGGCGTGTCGCCTGGGCCACTCTCGGCACCAGGAGGGGGAGGGGTTCGACGCTCGCCGCTCCCTACCTCCGGACTTGTTCCGAGGGCACGATGTTCTGCATGGAGTCCTTGGCGATGAAGCCCACGTTCGTCGCCACATCCGACCGCTGCCGTATGCTGCCCACTGCCCAGATGCTGATGACCGTCACGCTCATGCCCAGGACCTGTTCCAGCGACCTGCGTCACACGGCCCCCCCTCGTTTCAGATCCTCGCAGCAGAAGGACTGGCGGCTGATCCAGCTCACGCCTGATTGGCTACACCATCGGTCTTACTTCTCTAGCTGCGGCGCTTTTCTCTCCACGGTGTTTGCCGCCGCGGCGATGGAGATGACCACGATGTCGCTGGTGGAGCTTCTCTCCACGGTAACCTGTGTGAATCACACCCAACAGTCATTAGAGATCCACGCTCATTGATTTTCTAGATGACTGAAACATTTTTTTATTTTTTGAAAGACCCATACCAATTTGATATAAAGACGTCCCATTTCGTTAGATCGAGACGTCATTTTGATGAAAATATTTCATTTATTAAATCAAAATTATTACTGTCCCTACATTAGCTGTTAGCAGAATACTTTATGTAAAACAGTTTATGCACCTTAAGTGAATCTTCTCGTACTTACTTTTTAAACATTGGTAATGTTCTTATATATTTTTCTATTTATTGCATTTTTACTGAAACATTCTCTTCATTCTCTGAGACTTTTACTGACCGTATGTCTAAAAAATCAGCTTAAAATCATTTTGCTCCCTTTTCTCACCCTGTTTTCCTATACAAAAATGTAGACTGTCCGTCAGGGAGCTCGGAGGGAGCCAAAATGCAGACCGGATTGGGAGGCACTACTACAGGGCCCTGCAGACCACTTGCTTGGCTCTGGCCCTGCAGACCACTTGCTTGGCTCTGGCCCTGCAGACCACTTGCTTGGCTTTGGTAAACCTCCACTTACCTCCACTTCGGCTGTGGCGAAGAGCCCCTGAGAGTCAGTGGCCTTGACTCGCAGAGCCACCCGTCCTGCCTGACCGAGCAGAGACACCACGTACACCTGCCCAGAGGAGGCCTCCACGTCGAACAGAGGGCTGGCCTCCTGCAGGCTGTACTCCAGCTCCCCCTTCTGCCCCACATCTGGGTCTGTCGCCTGGAACCAACCAGAAGCCACACTGTCAGGTGTCTGCCCTGCTCTGTGCTCATTCGCAGCAGTTGGGGAGCATCTCAAAAGTGTCTCAGCTCAGCACTTGAAATAATTCTAACCGGTAGGCGATTTGTTCATTTTTATCACGGGGGGGGTGTCCCAATAGAGCCACGCCGTTGATCTCACGCCACCAATAAACATACACCTCCCAAAGGATGTTGTTGCAGGACACCTAAACCATAACTGTCAAATATCTAATTACGTCAGGGGAAAAATAACCTTCAACAATCCAATTCGGTCCCATTTATATCCAAAATTATTTCAAATTTCCCAGATTCTAATCAGTGAATTACATTACTGGGAAAAAGACTGAGGGTCTGTCCCAAACCCCTCTGTAGTCGATAAATACTTCCATCCATCCATTTTCTATAATTGGTTGTCCTATTCAGGGTTGTAGGAGTCTGGCGCTAATGGGCCCAAGGCTGGGAACAACCCCTTATATGGCGCACACACTCAAACATGCACAGTCACACATCCATGGGCAATTTGGCAACTCCAATTAACCACAGCGCTTTTTAGACTATGGGGGGAAACCCCACAATGAAAGGAAGAACATGCAAACTGTACATACATGGAGTCATGGAGGAGGTTCAAACCAGAGGTGTGACGCAAGAGGGACCACCACTGCACCACCACTGCACCACCACTGCATCACCACTGCACAACCACTGCATCACCACTGCACAACCACTGCATCACCACTGCTCCACCGCTGCACGACCACTGCAGCACCACTGCGGCACCACTGCACCGCC
>JABFDZ020000112.1:546135-560787 GCA_019775955.2 Pollimyrus isidori
TTGGACTGTGGGGGGAAACCGGAGTACCCGGAGGAAACCCCACAACGACACGGGGAGAACATGCAAGCTCCACACACATGTGACCCAGGCAGAGACTTGAACCCGGGTCCCAGAGGTGTGAGGCAACAGTGCTAACCATTTTAGGAAAAATATTTTCTACAGTTATAGAAGTTATGGAAATCTTCAACGTGTCCAGTTTTCCCGATGTTCCCAGAACCTTATCCCACTACTGCAATTACTACTACTGTGTATGATAATACCAAAGCCAGTGAAGGCCATGGATGAGCCAGAAGGTGACACAGTCACTCAAGATTGTGGATCCAAGCCTGAACGACATTTTTTGCAGTATATACATATAGCACTTTTAGAAAATTATATTACAAAACAATATTTTTAAATATTAGCAGTCTTAAGCGGCTGTTCATGTAATAATATCATCGTAATGACATTGACAGAACTTTTGTTACGATGTAAAACGTTGAAACAACGTCCCATTAACATTACAGTAAGAATGTTCTCTACCAACTCTGAGAAGATATAAAACGTTAGCTAAAGTTCCCCTTTTAGCTGGGAAGGCTATTTTTGAATAAATATAGTTTGCTTAGTTATTTAGTCAGTAATCTTAATGCAGATGTGCAATGATGAAGTAGTTGAGAACTGGGGGCCGAGCTGATCTCACCTCTCCGATCTCGAACAGCGGGTCAGCTCCGGACGAGAATATGGTCAAGGTGACCCTGCCGTTGTCGCCTTCATCGGCGTCGGTGGTGTTAAGGTGGCAGAGCTCCTTGGGGGATTCGGGTGAGTACCCCCCCTCGGGAACCTCAACACGCCCCGGGTGGAGGGAGAACTGCGGGTCGTTGTCATTGACGTCCAAGACGGTGATGTTGAGTTGAGCTGTAGAAGTCAGTCCATCGACGGGAGAGTCCACCGCCATCACCTGAGTATGTACGAAATGCAACGTTAAAGTTTATTCACGTAGCCTTTCATGTTACCTGCCATAGATGATATCAGATGATGAAGCATGTACCAAAGGCCGTTCTCTGCTTTAACTACTTTATAAAGAATCCAAAGCAGTAATTTACCTCTAAGATATAATGATCACGTTCTTCTCTGTCTAAGGTAGCGTTTCTGTTGAGAAACACGTTGCCTTGCTTGTTCGTGCCGAAGACGTCGCTTTTTAGAAGAAAGTGACCGGCTGAAAATCCAGCCTGAAAACAGCATTTCAGTCAATATTCCATCAATAGACTGTGAATGAGCAATAAATACTTAATCGGAGTCGTTTTGGATCAGAATCATCACATTTTTGGAATTACCGAACGCAGTTCTGAGACATTTGTCGTGAGCCATTAAAGCCTGACACAGTTGTTAGTCGTTTAGAATGAGGAACGGAAAACGTAATATCAGTGTTGGGCATTTTAGGTTCACAAGCTACAAATCCAGACCAGGATTTTGTTTTTACCAACCAGTTCAACATAAGGAGTCATGGTCACAGAGTATTCAGCTGCTGGGTAGAAACAAAATCATGGTTTGGATTTGTAGCTTCTGGACCTGAAATGCCCAACACTGCTTAATATAAAACTGGAGCCCTCTTCCTGACCTCGTCTTTATCTGTGACGTCCAGCGTGATAAAGGCAGCTCCGCTCTGCAGGTCCTCATAAACGGCCACGTCATACTTCTCGCTCCCAAACTCAGGTGCGTTGTCGTTCACATCCTGAACGCGGACCCGAACGGAGCACGTTCCGTTGAGCCTCGGCGTCCCGCCGTCTGAGGCCTCCACCAGAAGGTCGTACTCTTTGACCGTCTCGAAATCCAGAGGTCGGTTAAGCAGCAGGTCCCCAGAATCGGGGTCTAGGGTGAAGACGGGCAAATCAGAGGGGGGACTCTCCTGGGCGATGCGGTAGCTGATCACGGCGTTGGCGCCCTCGTCCGGGTCCACAGCAGCCAGCCTGAGAACGGTGGCACCTACACTGGCATTCTCTGGCACCTGGTCTGTCAGAGCAGGTGCCAGAAACTGGGGGGGGTTGTCATTGACATCCAGCACCGTGACGAGTACGCTGCCCGTAGCAGACCGGGGGGGCTGGCCTTGGTCTTGGGCGACAACCTCCATCCGGATCTCAGCCAAAGTCTCTCTGTCAAGCTCACTGGCCAGAAAGACTTCGCCGGACTGGGAATCGATCCGGAACTTCCCTTCTCCTCCTTGTAGTGAGTAGGAGAGCTTGCCGTTGAAGCCCTCGTCGCTATCTCTGGCGGCCATCACCGTCACGCTGGTGCCAATCTCGGCATCCTCGAAGACCGTGACGTTGGTGGCATTCCGCGTAAATATCGGGGGATTGTCGTTGATGTCGGTCACCTCCACGAACACCGTGGCTTCATCGCGACTCGTGCCGTCCGACAGGGACACAGACACTGTGTAGTTACGCGCGCTCTCGTAGTCCAGTTTCCTCGAGGCCGAGAAGTGGCCCTCTGAATCGATGGAGAATTTGTCTCCGTGTGTCATGACCTGCAGGTCCACTTTATTTATGGATGATGCAGACAGGAAGGTCATCTGAAAAGAAAAAGTTGAGGATGAAAATAAAAAGAACATTATATCATGCGGCAGAGTTCTCCAATTCCGGTCCTGCTGGGCCAAGTCTGCAGATTCAAGTAAGTCCCTGTTGATACAATATATTAGTCAGCACCAAACACCCTCTTTACTGTCTTATATGCTATTTTAATAAAAAGCTTTCAAATGATCTGATCCACGTACTGGTCTGTAATGCACCTTTTTTTCCTTCCTGTAATTATAAAAGGACTATGAAGCATGAACGTTATTGTCATACAAATTATTGTCAGTACAACGAATTTCTTACTTGTACCCTTACCGACAGTAAGCAAAGCAGATGACAATCAATAAAGATAAACAACAAGTCACCACTGTAGACACTTAACATGTTTGATAGGTGCACTGGAGGTAGAACCCCACTAGAGTGAAGTACAGTATATGTGGCTCTGTAAGTAAGGACTCTCTGTCTGTGATCAGAAGGCAATCGGTTCAGATCCCGTCGCTAGACTGATCTCACCATTGGCCCACTGAGCCAAGGCTCTTAAGCCATATTTACCCATATTGTTGACGGCCTGATCCTCTCACTGGTACTTTGCTTTGGACAAAAGCATCTGCCAGATAAATTCTGTTGAAGAGCTTAATGACCTGCAGGTAAAACTGCCCTTGAATCTTATTCTGGTGCCTCATCCGGAAGAGAGTCGGAATTAACCAGAATTATCCGGAATTAACCAGGAAACTGACATCGCATGTTGGATGAGGCCTCGCATGTAGAATGTAGTGGAAGCAGCTGTGACCGTAAGTGTAAGACCCTGAACCTTAAGCCCAGGTGTCTCACCTTCAGGATCTCGACCGGCGGCTCCAGTTCCTCCTGCACGCGACCCTTGTAGGTGGAGCTGAGGAACTGGGGCTTGCTGTCGCCGGGCGCCAGGACGTTTACCAGCACTGACGAAGCACGCGGCGGGGCCCCCTCTGCGGGAGAGCCAAGGACTCCTCTCACAAAAGCATTGTAGCATTTTAACACCTGATGTTATAGGAGGCCGGCGGGTCACGTCGTCACGGAAACGCCCAGTGCGGCGGCTCACCGTCTCGTGACGTCACAAGCAGGGAGAACTGGAGCACCTGATCCTCCTTCAAAGGGATCTCTCTGCTTAAGGAGACGTCCCCAGTGTCTCCGCTGATGTTAAAGTAGCCGTCCTGGTTTCCTCCTACTATGGCATATTTTACTCTCCCATTTGGACCCTCATCTGGGTCTTCAGCCGTAACCTGTGAGCGAGTAACACACGGTGATGTGGGAAGGTCTCCTATTCTGGGCAGCAGGGGCACTACAAGGGGGTGGGAGAGTTCAGATGGGGTCCTAAAAGGCCCACAGGGGCCCTGGTTTTTGGGGCCCGGTATCTCTAGAGGCCGCCCTGCTGGCCAGAGTCAGGTTTTCTCAGCTAAACAAAAACACACATTTGTGAAAGTTAAAGATTCTCAGATGTGATTATAATAGCAATAAAACTAAAAGTGAGTGCCAGATTTTAAGAAACTATGAATGTGATTAGTATTATGATTTCATAAACTGGATATTTCAAACAATTTTTAGGCTTTTTGTAGAGATGAATAAGCGGTGTTATTCTGTCACTGGCCTCAACAAATCACCTAATCCCCAGTGTCGTCGTAACACGGTGATTTTACCCAACAACAATTTTTATTTTTCATGCAAGCAAGCTGGCCGTGGAGAAACGCTGTCAGTGCATACCTTAGTGACCCATATGCCCACTGTTTGGTTGGCAAAAACCTTTCCTTCGTACACGGAGTTGTCAAACTGGGGATTGTTATCGTTTTCATCCAAAAGGGTTATGTTGACGTCGGCCACAGCAGTGCGGAAGGGGGCCTGGTTTTCTTGAGCTTCAATCTTAGAAAAGCAGAAGAAATGAGACAACCTGGTACCGACCTAAAATACACACATACAGGTATGTGACACTGTACCCTCTGATTACATGACGAAGCCACTACTACAGGGGATATGGGACACATTTAATATCAGTTCTGTTAATTCACATTTTCCCTAATAAAACAGGTGTCTAATGTGTCGCGAAGGAGGGAAAGTCACTCGGAATATAACTGGATCGCTCTGAATTGGGGACCCACGCGTCAGGATTTAGCAACGCAGATAAGCAGGGCCTTGGATCCTGGTCCAGATGTGTCACTTTCGGCTGAAATATAAATAAATCGGGTTATTCTTACCTGAAAAGTAAAACTGGGGCTTGTTTCTCTGTCTAGAAGAGTGTAATCCTTAACCATCAGGCTGCCGTCGGAGGAGAAGGAGAAAGGGACGTTCTCTGGAAGAACTTTGAGTGTCCCATTAAACCCTCCCTAAAAGGCCAATAAAAAATTCACAGCGTCACACTCTCAAGAATAACCCCAGAGAAACCGTCACCCGTGTACTTATAACGTCTTATAACCTACTTCGTCTTTGTCGCTCACTATTGGCCTGAAGAGGATGAAGCTGTTTGGGGAATTTTCGAGAATGCTTATGAAGTAACTGCTTTTGTCGAATTCGGGCGGGTTGTCGTCGATGTCTTCGATGTTTAAAAAGACTGCAGCGTTCGCTGTTTTCAGACTGTCCGACGCTTGAGTGGCCTGATGCACACAGCGAAAGATGGATGATAAAAACAGGGCCAATCAAAAGTCCGGACGATGCCAAGCCGCCTAAAAAGGAGAGTGATAGTGTCGCGTCACGTGACCTGACCACCTGACCTAAGCACAACAGAGGTGGCTTTGGAGGAGTTTGATCAAAGAGTGACGGAAAAGCAGTCAATTGGAACTCAGCATATGCAGGACCTCCTTCGGGACAGCTGGACGAGCATCCCAGGAGGTCACCTCGATGGAACTGCCGTAAAGTCGACCGTAGAGTCAGCCAGTGCCGGCAGCAATTGGGGTTAAGGGCCTTCCTCAAGGGCCCAACGGTGGCACCACTCTCCCAACCACAGAATTTGAACCAGCAACCTTCTGAGTCCCAACCCACAACAGATTATAATTTCTGTTTGTTTAATACTTTTTTGGTCAGTGAATAATTATGTTATTTTATAGTTTTGATGTCTTTATAGTTATCAAAATGTCGAGAATAGTTCAAAGACATTTTGACTGTTACTGTAAATAGAGAGAAATAATTCTATTCGTTCATCATCTTTATTTATGGCAGTCACTTTAATATACATCAATTTAAGTTAGGATCCGGCAGCAAGGTTAGCAAATGGAAATGGAAGTAAGTGCCTTGCTCATTGGCTAACAAAGACATAGTTACATTGACAGCCATGGGATTTTAACCAATGACCTTGCATGCATGGGCCTTGAACCCACAACCTACTAGACACCGGCACTGATCCTAACCCCACCAAGCATCCCACCATCTACATGCCATTTATTGAAGTTCATACAATGTGACATCCAGGTTAAATACAGAGATATGCTCAGACCAAGTCCCATACCTGGATGCTCAAAATGATGGAGCCGATCTCCTCTCTGTCTAGCGATGATTCTACGGTGATGACACCAGTGTCTTTATCAATGATGAAGTAAGACTGATACTTATCTGGAGAAACTGCAATTGACAAAACAATCACATAAGAAAAACAAGAACAACAGGCTCATTCATAGATATAAATCTCTTAGGGTGTGTTCCCATATTTTAATATGAACTGTGAAACTGCTGGCTACATTTAACAATGATACATTAAACTACAATCATGTTATATCAAAAATAAACATAATTATACATACATTTTACAGAGATTATCTACTGTATTGTGCATGACAAGACTGATAGCACAATTAGTGTTAGGAGATAAAGCTGATGCTAACAGAATAAAGAGCTAATTTATGCAGGTATCTTAGCGGAATACCTTGTTTAATGCTGTAGATCACAGACTCATTAATGCCGATATCTCCATCTCTGGCGAGGATGGCTTCAGGGAGGATCTCTCTGAACATCCCCGTCTTAAACGGAAAGTGAAATGTCAGTAAGAGAAAAATAAAAAGCAAAAAGGAAAGCAAGCCGCGTGCTGGGTGTTCCTCCGTCGGGATACTCCACGGGGTCTCACTTGGTCTTCCTGTATGGCTGCACGATACAGGCTGTGCTGAAAGTAAGGCCCGGTGTTGTCAAAGTCCTCAACTGCGAAAAACACTTCGGTGGTGTTTGTCAACCCCCCTCCATCCTACAAAAAAATTACATCAGATGAGAGACAGACAGATAGACAAGCAGGCAGACAGGCAGACAGACAGACAGACAGGCAGACAGACAGGCAGACAGGCAGGCAGACAGAAAGGTAGACAAACAGACAGACAGGTAGATAGACAGGCAGGCAGGCAGACAGCCAGACAGGCAGGTAGGCAGACAGACAGGCAGGCAGACAGATAGACAGGCAGACAGAAAGGTAGACAAACAGACAGACAGGTAGATAGACAGGCAGGCAGGCAGACAGGCAGGTAGGCAGACAGACAGGCAGGCAGACAGATAGACAGGCAGGCAGAAAGGTAGACAAACAGACAGACAGACAGGCAGATAGGCAGGTAGACACACAGGCAGACAGACAGACAGGCAGGCAGGCAGACAGACAGGCAGACAGGCAGACAGACAGGGAGACAGGCAGGCAGACAGGCAGACAGGCAGACAGACAGGGAGACAGGCAGGCAGACAGACAGACAGGCAGACAGACAGGCAGGCAGGCAGACAGATAGACAGGCAGGCAGACAGGCAGACAGGCAGGCAGACAGGCAGACAAAGATGCTACATACCTGAGCTTGCACAGTGAAGTTGTAGCTCTTGGCTAGGTTGTAGTTTAGGACACTCTTTAGAGTGATATCCCCATCACTTTCAATCATAAATTTGTCTGGTACTGGGTCCTTTTGAGGTGGAAGAAAATAAGTTACCATTTCATCAAACATATCTGCTATACACACACAAAAAAACATTACACTCCGTTATTGCATTTCTTTCTTATATAATAATTATATACATGACAGGTTATCACTAAGTTTTGCCTTATTTGTTACTAGATTTATGACGACTATAAAACTTCATATTAAAGAATTCAATTAAGGCCAGGTTAATATTTCCAAATTTATTTTTATGGATATTTATATAAAAACTGGAATTAAATACTTTAATTGGAATGATTTCCCTGGCAATTCTTAGTCACAGACACATTCCATTAATGTCTATATAATTATATAGTCTATTAGATATATATTTTTTTTTTTTCCAAAAACAAGGTTTTACCAGTATGGAATATGTTATTCTGTTGTTTTCTGTGCTAACATCTGCATCCTCTGCTTCAACCTTCACCAGCACTGAGCCCACGGGGAGTGCCTAATGTGGAGAAGATTAGATGATTTACGAAGGAACAAGACACAGACATGATCTATACCAGTGTTTCACCGCCCATTCCTTGTTTTTGCTCCCTTCCAGTGCCCTGGATTTGAGTAACACTGATCTATGCCACAATATCTGGAGCATAGCTGGACATTCTGTGTACAAAATGTCACCTTTGGTCCCGTTTCATCTATTTTTCAGCATTTCCTTTTTTGCAATATCCCAGCTAACAATTCTTTGTTCCAGGAACTTCTGCTGAACAGTACGATTAAGGCAGGCCTCAGGAAAGTTCAAAATGTCCATTTCGCATATTCTCAGAATGTTATTCCACTACTACTACAACTACTCCAGCTAAAAGTTATAATATATAGAAAACAAACGGCCTGGGTGGGCAGCGGGTGACATGGTGGCTTTGCCTCTTGAGTAGTGGGTTCAAGGCTGATTGGTACTAAAGTACTGGGCCTATTATAAAACGGTGTTTTATTATAAAACAATATTTATTGCATTCATTGGATGTTCAGGTAATAATGTTATTGTGCTGACATTGACGTACGTGCTGGGTCCCTGAAAGTGCCGTGATTATGAGGATCAACAAACCGATGGCCATTTAACAAGGCGGAAAAAAAATTATGTACATCGAGAAGATTTCACTGGATGTGACAATACCTCAGATATTGTTTTCTGGTATTGCTTCTGCTTAAAAACGGGATAATTGTCGTTGCTGTCATTTATTTTCAGCATCCTTCTGTTAGGAACCTGAACAAAGAGACAGATGCGGGTGAAATTAGCCTAAGTAAGAAATAAGGCTTACCTGAAGATCTCGGATATACTGTACAACTATACCATACTTACCCCCGTGCTCTCACATTTCACTATGTAGTAAAGCACACCATTTGTCTAAAGAGAGTGCAACATAAAAAGTATGAGACTACGATCTAAAATTAAATATCGCAGATACACTATACGTAAAATGTGAAGTTATTCATAATTCAGGCAGAAGCACAGAACTTAAAATATATGGAGTAAATAATAAGATGTACATCCTACTCTGAATTTGGTTTTTAGATAATGAATTTAAACTTCCATAGATCTTTCGTGGAAGATACAAGTATAAATATGTAATGTTCCATTGTTGTTGTTTGTTGCCGATTGAACTTACATCAATCAGGTCGTCAGCATCCAGAGGGGCTTTAGTCTGAACTACCGCGAATGTGTCTCCAGGCGTGAAAATCAACTCCAGGTAACGCAAGTGGTCTGGAAATGAAAATTCCTCGAGCACCACATTCTCACCTGGTTCGATACCAGTCAAATTCTCCACAGCCCCTATATCAAAGCATTGGGAATAGTAAAACTACAGTTAGACGTCTCAGTCAACGTTTTAACTGAGCTTTGATAATTATGATCCCGTTATAATCTCAAACGTTTGCATGACATTATAAGTCCAACATTTAAAATATATAAAGCATATGAACATGCCAATAACATAGCCTAGACCGCAGAATGTCAAGCTTCCATGTGTGCGTATAGGAAATGTTAAAAAGATTTACCAGTATATCCTTCTTCCACTGCTTTCAATTCTTGAAGATTGTCAGACTGACAGTTTATGTATGAAGTGCCTGGACAAATAATTAAAACATAAATAAAAAAGAAACAATGTACATATCCGCCACTAACAGCACTGATGACATACACAGAGGCAGTGAAATCATGGCCTGAATAGGCACCTATGACAACCTTACAAATACAAAACAGCGACTGTGTTTGAGAACTTTACAGATACAAAGTGTTTGGTTGGCGGTTTCAGAGAAAACGGTTAAAAGGTATTACATGTATTACAGAATTACATGTAGACGCACAGTTACTCGATCGTACAAGATTTCATCTTAGAGTGTACCAAAATTCCAGGATTCTTCAATTTAAGTTGGCGCTTCAGATCTGTGTCCCTGTCGAAACACTTTCTCTCGCAACGTAACAGATGTGAAGACTGACCCTACATTTCGCATTCACCAAACGGAAGAGCCGGTCTGCTTACCGATACGGTTCCCTCCGACACCGTGTGAAAAGAAGCAGCACATGAATATGAAGGCTGAAAATAAAATGACGCTCCCCATGTCAAAAAGGCATCCAGCTCTGGTAGGGTGAGAAGATGCCCAGCTTCCACTGAACAGCTGCATCCGCCCTGAGATCGTGAGCTTAAAGTTCTGAGGGATCTGATTACCTAAACCGGCCACACCTTCCGTATAACATGTTTTTATTGCAAGCTATATTCAGGTAATAAACAGGTGCAAAGTACACATGCACAGTCCAGTTATCTGTAAATATAGTGCATGATTTCTCATAGGCCACACACAGACAATACCATTATTAAACCTATAAACACATCAATAAACTAAAATTCCTTTCCCACTTATTTTAATGCATGCAGGTAATTATATTGTTTAACATATATTCCTGATTCAAACAAATCATACGATAAAATCTTACTGACATAAGACCTAGGTCATTATAATTGGTTTATCAACCCTGAGGCTTGACAGTGCAAAGATCATTAGATGCAGCACACATGCTGTCCTCATGCCAGAGTTATTTACAAAGTACAAATAAACAAACTAGTTTTAAAGTTCTAACAAACTGTATTAAAAATGAAATTTTAGTTAGTTACGTATAACTATATTTTATTTATAATAAAAACATACCAGGAAATTTGCAAGAGGCATGTTACAAGAGCATTAAAAATTCCCCAAAAAGATATAATTTGTGATAAAAACGGACATTCAGACATAATGCGTATAATGAAGCAGACATATGAAACTTGTCAGTTTTTCATGGAAGCACGTGGAGTCCGCTTTCAGTCCAAAGGTATACAGGTGTTCTATCAACCAATGGTACCTTTTAGCGCATGTGCAGTTCCACCGTTTTGGGATTAGGGTTAGGTTTTAGGGGTTAGGTAAGGGTTTCAGGGGTTTTTGGGGGATTAGGATTACAGGTATCGATTAGCACTACTATAGCCTAACTCGACAAAGTAGCTCAACTCATCAGAACACCGGGCTTGTGTTCTTCCTGTGTGCCTTATGTTATACTAATGTCCTATTTAGACTATGGTCGATGTCTTGTTATGTGTTTGTGACTCTGTATGGGATTAGGGTTCTGAATCTGAACCCCGCCTCAGGTCTGTGTGTGGAGTTTGACTTCCTCCCGGTGCCCTGCCAGAACAGAACTCCAGCTGCCTCCCATATCTTAGAGTGATCGCGACAACCCCTACACATGACCACACAATTTACATTGTAGTTCTTGTAATGTGCGTAGATATGCAGATTGCCATAATAATCCTACATAGTTTACCGCTAGCGCCACGCATTATATTACATGCGTGCGATACTCAGGGTTGCAACGCGGTTTAAAGTGAAAGCTGCAGTTCAAGCAATCGATCACTCTGCTCATCGAACTCTAGAAGAAACAAAACGTTTCCTTAGCAGGTTTATAATTTTAATTTATTTATGTTTCCATTTACAATTTACAATTACGTCCAAGTCCAATGGAGTGAATTTATACATTATGTTCTATTTATGAGTAAAAGAAATTAGGTTCGATTAATCCTGCCTTAACGTAATGACGACAGCTTTGAATGGTACGACGTATGTATTATGGCACCTAGCTGGTAGTGAAACATTACTGTAAATTAGTCAACTGTTTGGAAATGGTAAGTCGTAGCAATTTTTTGTCGCTTTTCTGTAATGGTTTTGGTGTTTGCACGATGGCTGCAATGTCAGAGATTCCCTAAGAAGAACTGTTTTTATTCTATGTACCTGAAAACTGTGTAATTGGATGATTGTTGCTATCGGTGCGTGAAGCATGTACATCGAGTGCCTAATTTGAATCTCTCTAATAAAACATTTTGCGGCATTAATGTGGAAAATCGTAGTTTACTTCAGCTAGAGACGTCGTCTGAAGAACTACATAGAAAAAGACGAACAGGTTTGATTCTTGCGGTTGACAGTGAGTGCTCTAACATACATGTTAACTGGTGGTAGACAGCTCGGAAGTTTTTTTCGGCGGGACTAATATTACTTTAATCTGTCAAATTAATGTAACGGGTTTGCTGTTTGCCTAAAAATTCACAGACGCACCCAGTAGCCGTGTGTGAACCTGGAAATGGTGACAATTAAGATTTGAATATACTGCACTTGCAAAAAAAAATATTTGTCAAAGTTAAATGGCATTAATCTATACTGTGTGTAAGGATTGCAGCTACACTGCAAAATGTACCAAGGCTGTCAAACCCAGGTGTAAACTGCACGCTCGTCGCTCACTTTCCAGTGTCTGTGCCTGCAGGACAGATGACAGCATGTTGCCACTGAAGGAGAAAGACCGACCGATCGCGGTGGCGCTGCTGGGCGCCGGCTGCTGCCCGAGGTGCATCCTACGGTTCTGCTGTGTGAGCCTACAGTCCGCGTACCGTCAGCCTCATGAGGTACCTGCAGCCCGGGTACCTCCAGTTATAAATGGCACCATTTACTCATAACCACCCTTGACAATTTAAACCGACGTTATAAAGACTCGTGCAACTGAAAAATACAGCCATGGGAAAAATCAAGAGAACACAGCACAATTTTTGTTTTATTTTTCAATTTATGGGTGTCTGAAAAATATATATACAGTGGTACCTCGGTTCTCGAACTCACTAGAAGTCGAATTTCTTGAAAGTCGAACAAACCAGTTTGACCTAGTACTCGATCTGAATATCATAAGTCGAACAGCGAACACTGACCCAATATAAATTGTACACGCCAGGAAATTAGTCGTATTGCAATGCAATTCTTACTTAAATGCCTTTTTCACAGACTGGACGATTAACCAAATAAAGCAGCACAACATTACAGTAACTGTTACAGTAACATTAAATAAACCACTAACTTACGTGTACTATTAGAGCATTTATGTAATTTATTAAAACTTTATTTTACCAGGTAAGTTAACTGAAAACCAGTTCTCACTGCTTTACGTAATATTCGGGAGAATTAGCAGAATATGCATTGGAACTGCCTGGGATACAAACATCATGCATGTAACTAAATTTTTCAGCCAATAAGAGCAAAGATGTGTCGTCACGGAGGCAGTTCCAGTTTGTGCAGCCAGGTGAGAGGTTGCAATGCATCTAACCGTAATGCGTTGTTTTAAACCAGTCGAACGCACCCATTGATCGGACTGGGGAAACAAACTGAAACAGCTGATCACATGGGGATCCCACAGGAGATTAACGAGGGGGTGTGGCACACAGAAGGAGCAGACGAATGGGCCAGGACAGGGGTAATGTTGGGAAAAAATCTTTATCGTTTTGAGAGTCATTAAGAAAAAATGTTCTTCTTGTTTTATCCTGTTCATTTTGTGTTTAAATGCCAAAAAGCACATATTTAGGTGTAATTTTCGGGGGCTGGGAACCAATTAATTTGTTTTCCATTATTTCTTATGGGAAAAATTCGATCAGAACTCAAACTTTTTAGGATTCGATCCGGAGTCCGGAACAGATTAACTTCAAGAACCGAGGCACCACTGTATATATTTTGCAAACTGCAGCCTGGTTTTTGCCTGCTTCTCATGAATGAAGGGCTTCTTCCTTGGTTTATGGGACTTCACTCCTACTTCTGTGAGCCTGATATGAACTGTCCTGGCAGTGCACTTCACACCTGCACTTAATGTTTCCTTTAGAAGGTCACTTGATGTCACCCTACGACTCATGAGAAGTTGACAGTCATCTCTGGCATTAGATAGTCACTTCTGCCCTCTATCTGGCTGGTTTCTGGTCGTTCTCAGTGTCTCCTGCTTCACCTTATTGTTCTGTACTGCTGTCTTAGAAACTTTGAGCATGGAAGTAACCTGCCGCTCAGCGTAGCCGTCTGCCAGCAGAACCACGATTAAACCAGGATTTAAAAATACATCTTTTTAAATATGGAGTGGTCTCAGTTTTTTTTTTTTTTTAACAGCTGTATAACAGCGGACTCACTAATCAAAATTGTTTTATTTCAGGATATACTGTTTGAGCTGCAGTGCTTTATCCAAGCAAAAGTCGCAGATGAATCACGCGTCACCACAGAGGAGGCACCGGCGGACTCGCCGCCTTGTAAGAAGGTTAAACTGGAGGCGGAACAGGGCGGCGAAGTGCATGGAGATGGGGAGGGAATTTCCGTCGTCGAAGGAAAATCAAAGATCTGCGTAGTGTGTTTGGGAGTACTGCAGGACTTCTGCGATGAAGACTTTGCCAAAAAGGTCTGTTTGGTTGTTTCCCTCCTGCACAGTCTAAATATCACTTGGACCAACAAATACATTTTTTGTCCAACTTTTTAAAAACATAACAGCAGCTGATACTTTTACCTTATGCTGATCTACGGCAGTACAGTACATCAAAACATTTGCAGTATTCTTAACCTAATATGGTAATATATTTAAAAACATCAATGCATTTGCTTTCTTCTGGTTGTACGTGACTCTGAACAGGACGGAGCGGTTACAGAAAATGGATGGACGCACATTGCTTTTGAGTAACATACACTGTCAAAAAAAAAAAGAGTATCTTTGCTTGTTACTGGGGCTGTACCCTCAAGGGTCTTCCAGGTGTACCCTTAGCTGTAGGTAAATACACTCACCTAAAGGATTATTAGGAACACCTGTTCAACTTCTTGTTAATGCAATTATGTAATCAACCAATCACATGGCAGTTGCTTCAATGCATTTAGGGGTGTGGTCCTGGTCAAGACAA
>JABFDZ020000112.1:576497-588736 GCA_019775955.2 Pollimyrus isidori
TCATCGGGCGGGGCTCGAACCAGCAACTCTCTGGTTGCTGAACGACAGCACTGCCCTCTGCACCACCATCTTCCCAACACAACCGTCGTACTTTTGGTCTCGCTGACTTTGTCTCCCGAGAACGAACTCGGGCCACAGTGAATGGTGGCACCGCCCTCATTCAGAAGCAGGAATGACATCCGGGGATTTTTCTCACCATCCTCCGTACTACTGTTCTTAGTGTTGGAACATGCTTTTCCAACATGTCCCAGCATGCAACAGGGCATCAATAACTATAGGAGAGGTCACCTTCAAGAATCAGACACCTGGAAGCCGTGATGAAGTGTAGATATCAGGTAATGATCGATATTGTAGCCATTATTAAATCATTGTAACTAATATATCAGCAAAGTACCCTGTAGAATTAACCATAATAGCTAAGGCTTGCGTAAAAAATATTTAACTATATTGAAAGTGACCTAGAAAACAGAGGAGATAAATTGCTTGGTATTCTTGGGGCCTGAGCTAAAAACTGGGAAAGAAATACTGTCAACTACAGAAAAGATTTGACTACAGGAAACCATATGAGACCGTCCGCTGAATTAAACAGCACTGAAGCTCTGCCATAATGTTGTAACCGCAAACCTAGACTAGCGACCGTAAATAAGCACAAAGGGCTTCATTCTTCCACGCAGTACGACGGGTCCGTTGAGTACGACACACTTTCCTGTTTCAGAGAAACATCCGTCGAAAACCGGAACGCGAGGCATGCTAGGGCCATGTCAGGCCGAGGACGTACAGGGCGTGTGTGGGCGGCGACCGCGGACAGCTTCCTGTATTCTCAGGGAGGTGAAGAAGCGGCAGGAGGTGAGCGAGAGGCTGACGGGCCGCGGGAGGTGAGCGTGAGAGAGGAGCGAGGCTGTGCCCCTGCAAGTCGCAACGTTCTCTACTTCCGCCCCCAGGACCTTCAGCCTCTTGTGAACGTTCACACTTCGTGCCGCACCGACGCCCAAAGTACATGGCCAGTGTATGTGTGCCCACACGTGTGAGCGTGTACCGCACAGGCATATACTTGCACACCTCCGCCCACGTGCTTTCAGCCTGCCCTGCCCCCGGATACGTGCCTTGTGGTCACTGACGACACACAACCGCCGGGGCGACAGCAGAGTGAGAGAAGCGAGGCCAGATGTATGGCCCGATGGAGACGCGGCCTAACCAGGCCGTGACGCGGCGTCAGGGACGATGGGGAACTGGGCCACAAAGAGATGGGGCGTGGAGGTGTGTCACAGGCCTGCTTGGGCACAGGGAAGACATTGTAGGGGCACGGATCTTGTTTTTTGGAGCGAAATACGAATGAGGAAGCAGACAAAAGGTGATGTCAGAGGGAGTGACTCGTGTCTGTTACGCCGTGGGCATCGAACGCAGGGAAAGTGCACCAGCGGGGGTGGAGTGGGTGAGCAAACACTGAAGGTCAGACGGCCAGTGGAATTTTGATTCTATCGTTCTTCTCGGGACTCCCTCTCTCCCTCCCTCCCTCTCTCTTGTTCCCCTCAAAGTTACACTTGCGAAACCAAAACAAAAGCGACAGCTAAGTGCGGCCGGAGCAAGGCGGGGGTTAAAGCGACAGAGCTGCCGAACAACACGCCCGCTTATGCAGGATGAGTTTGACCTCAGATAGACCCTCGGTGCCGACGTGGTGATAGATTCAGGATCTGATGAGGTTTCAGAAACGGAGGAACCTCACTCACAAAGCCGTGGTTCTGAACCTCCCGGCAGGGGCTTCCGCTGGAGGTCTCACCGTTAAAGGGGTTGATGCACTGCTTCATCCTCTGCACTATGGCGTCCTTCACCTCCTTCCGTTTGACGCACTGTATCCCCAGGTTCTGAAACCTGAGGGCAGAGGAGACCATGGGTGTTAAACCTGGGTGTTGCGATGAGGCGCCCAGCTGGTGGGGTCGGCACAGACAGAGAGCACCGATTTCTATCCCGAGTCCCTGGGGGGGGGTCAAGTTAGTCCATATCTTTGCTCCTTCCCAACTCGCAGCACATCTGTACGAAACAAAAGCAGCACTGAGGAACAGTGTAGGCTGAGGAACACTGACGTGGACAGAGTATAAAGGTGGACAGGGCAACTGGAGCCTGTTCCAGGCAGCGTATATGGGTACAAGGCAGCAGTACACTATGGATTACATCACAAGGTATAAACACACACTCAGTCACATGAGCCGTAACACTATAGGGGCATGGGGTGTGACGGGGGTGTGCCATTCTCCTTGGCAGATTCTCTATGACACTATAGGGGGTGTGCCATTCTCATTGGCAGATTCTCTATGACACTATAGGGGGTTCGCCATTCTCATTGGCAGATCCTCTATGACACTATAGGGGGTGTGCCATTCTCATTGGCAGATTCTCTATGACACTATAGGGGGCGTGCCATTCTCCTTGGCAGATTTTCTGGGTGGGTTTGCCTATTTTACACAGATGCTCCCTGGGTTACGATGGTCCTACAATATTTCGACTTTTTCACATTCGATACATTAGTTGATATATTACATGAGATATTCTACACTGTATTATAAAGTATTATGTATTATAAAATAGTATTTGTGTTAATGATTTTGTTCGACTTATCTAATGTAGGTGTTATCTAATGTAGGCTAATGTAGGTGTTCTAAGCATGTTTAAGGTAGGCTTGGCTAGGCTATGGTGTTTGTTAGGTTAGGTGTACTGTATTAAAATGCATTTTTGCCTTAAGAGAGGTTTATGGAACGCAAGCCCATCATAACCTGGCTGTACTGCATATGAGGCGTGCTGGTTTTTCTCTCTACACGCTGGCCAGCCCCAGGTGGTACCTCAGAGTTTCATGCTGTCATGGGAAACAGCCAGGGGATTTCCCGGAGCGAGAACCCACTGGTCATCTTATGCAAAGCGTTCGCCGTAGTACTCTTTTCCTACTGTGGTTTTCAAAGAGACTAGTCTGACCACACTGGAAAATCAAATAGGAAACTCCTTTGAAGCTTTTCAGTATTACGATTAACTGGTTTTTCTGACTTGAAACTTAAAAATACGGGAATACAAATCTCTTTTTAGGTGATTTTAGGCTGGACATTTTAAGTTCTGCATATGGATGGTCACCCAGATTTCAATAAATCAATTATTAAAAAAAAGGAATTAGCTTGAATGAGTGCACTTTTTTCTTACTAGAGTATCATCGTATTAATGAGGTGAGAATGTCACGCCTATCTCCTTATTATTCCCGCAGTGTCACTGCTCGTGTGAGTGAGTGTTTATACCTTGTGATGCAATCCATAATGTATCGCTGGCCTTAACATGCTCCAGGTGCACTGTCCACCATTCCACCCTGTCGTTACTCTACATCAGTGTTCCTCAGCTCAGTTACCCCGAGACACTCCATGTTCCAACTCCCTGCCCATCCAGGCATCGTGCTCGAATCTGCCGCGCCTTCGGTGTTACTCTAAGCATCGGAGCCAGAGCGGCTAGGGGACGGGGGACTGACGATGACTTACGCGTAGATCCTGCGGTCCGCGCTCATTTCCGCCTCGTAGTAGCCGTCCTTGCAGTCCTTGCCAACCACCTCGTGGGGGTGTGGCCTGTACGGCTCATTCTTCGTCACCAATGACACGCGGATCTTCCCTTTCCCAAATACGTTAAAAATCTAACGATGGAAGTAATGGACAAAAAAAGTCACGTTAGAACTTGGAGCACTTGCCTGTGTCCAAAACACACTATTGATATTACCTACAGCAAACAAATGACTTTCTTCCCAATCTATTACAACAAGCATTGATCCCAGGGGGATAACATAATAGCTTAAGTGCTATGCTATCATTCAACTGTTCATTCATTTCCTCTATTTCATTTAAAGGTACCGGGGACACCAGTTCATTGAAAAGTGCAGCTCGGGCGTGCTTTTGCCTCCCTCTTACCTGGATGGTGGGGTAGGTCTTGTTGTCGTCGGTGCTCCTCTCCCCCAGGATGCTGCCCGCCGATCGCCCCTCGCACTTGTATCGGTAACGCATGCCCCTTTGTTTCGGCTGCTCGAATATCTCCGCGTAAGGCTTACACACTGCAATGGAGCGGGAGAGTTGTCATCCAGTAAAAGCCATTCCCATCATCCATCAATCCACCGTGACGACAGGGGCTCAGAGTCATTACAAAAAACGAAAAAGAACTGTTTCCGTCAACTGTCACGTTTCATTTATAAACACCCCTGTGACGAACGCATATTATAGGGATTGTGAAGAATTACTTACGCGCAAATAGAGAGGATTCATGTTTAAGAGTAACGATAGAGTCGGGATTGTATGTGTTCAGTACTACACCAGTTACTGCGTTTTACACGTTGACTATTATAATCGAGGTTAAATATAGGGTACTATTGTAAGCCTCGGTTTCTCATTCATTTAATGTGCTGTATCTTTGAGAAGACTGATGACGTTATAAGCTAGAGACGCACAAAGTTTAAATACGATGGAAATTAGGGTGTATGGGTCTGTGGCAATTACCCGCGTAAATATATATAAACTTTTTGCAGTAAGAGAACTTGATAGTAGGCACAATGGAAATCACATGATCAGAATCCTACATTCTATACAGAGGTATTTATTGTCAATAACTATTACTGCTATTTACAACCACGTTTGAAAGCAATTTCAATACGTGCATAGAAAATGCAGAAATGGAAAATAAACGCAGAATTGAGCTACCCACGTACCAAACGGCGTCATATTCGCCTAAACCGTCATTGGCCAGATAAGACGTACAGGGAGCATTCACTGTAGTGACCAAAATTTAGGTTACTGATCATGCAGTGTGTTCATTAGCACAATGAATCGGACGCAGTATTCAAATTAACTAAAAAGGGGCAAAACGTTTATTGAAAGTCGTGTTTCTAAAAAAAAAAGGAAGCTGGAATTTCATTACTTCCCCAATTACATTCGCATTTTCGTCCAACTTTGAAAACAATTCACTCCCGTATAAAACTGCGTTTTTCTGAGATTGTGTTTATGACTTGATGGTACAGTATTCATTCCGCGGGTTTAGCTTTTAGGCGTTAATTTCCTTCCGCATTTCTGCGAATTAGCTGCATAATACGGGTCGAACGCGTAGTGGCGCCATAGAGTTTCATTTTTAAATAACAATCGGGTCTCTGTTAAAAATGCTCTGCACCAAGCATTTCGTAAAAGTTGAAGTTGGTAAAACAACTCCATCTGTGCGCTATACTGATACAACAGCAGCATATGAAACAACGGTACAATGCGGATATCAAGTTTCTAAATTAGAAAGTAATTTTCACCGGCATTTTAAACTGAGGTTAACATTTTGCAGTAGGCGTCATGCGACAGCGACAGTCTTGTAGTTGTGCTCATTTTTTAGTCCCGCAAAGAAAAACGGGTTAATATAAAACCATATTTAAACTTTTATATATGGAATATATATGACAAGGAGTAATAACATTTTTGTTTTTTATGTGTATGAAAAAGATTACAGTTTTCGTCCATGGCACCAGGAAGACAATTTAAAACAGCAGGCATAGATGCAA
Organism: Pollimyrus isidori; assembly: GCA_019775955.2. NCBI lineage: Eukaryota > Metazoa > Chordata > Actinopteri > Osteoglossiformes > Mormyridae > Pollimyrus > Pollimyrus isidori. The sequence continues at coordinate 582,043 of JABFDZ020000112.1, forward strand.
TAATCATCGTTACAAACCTAAGTTATAAAAAAAACTCCCGTAGCGCTAAGAGCATAAAATGGTTCTCTACTCACAGTTCATGTTGTGGACGGTCTTATCACACTTTATCATTTCAACGTCAAGTTTCAACTAATACTAAAGAGGTGATGTATTAAGTTTAAAAGACGGAGCCGGGAATTCCCCCCACCAGATCCCCGCCCATTTTGGGCGGTCTTATTATTAATACGTCACATAATCAAACATACTGTATATTACGGCGGTAAACTACCTGTTAATTACGAGTCAGTCAACAATAACAGGAAGCACAGCAAGTGCTGTAGAAGGCCATAGTTTACAATATTAAAATACACTTTTATTAAACAAACTAAGCGGAGTGACAGCGTTCTCGTAAAGCACAAACTTTTTGTTTAAACATGCCTCACTATATTCTTTTCAAAACAGCTATCGTGATTTCTCCGGCCACAAACAGGAGAGGGACCTGTGTCCAGTGAGTTGGCTCACATATCCCAACATTACAATGAGGTCACTGGTTATTACTACAGGCGAGGTGACTTCATGTATTAGGAATAAAAACTGCGAGCGTTTCCAAAGTGAAAAACATGAAAACTTTCGCCGAGTCTTGACCTGCATCGGGTAAAGTGTAGAGGTTATTCAATCCTAATATTTATTATTATTAGGATTATTACTATTAGGATGAACACAGGCATGTGCTAATTAGGCCTATCTGTATTTAAACGTTTGCTTAAGCAAATTTAATCCGTTATTTACGTTAAGACATTGTATGTGTAGCCTATATTATATACATTCTGGGTAATCCCCGCACGACATCCGAAGTGGGAATCTCCCGGGTAGCCTATTATTTAATATTAAACATGTCATGCTATTCGCTTTCTCATAAAAAAGTAGGTTAATTCGCCAAATGGCGCTAAATTCCTACGCATCACGAATTGTATTTTATACTAGCGAAGAAATTAAAAAAACATTCAGGAATCAGGGGATTATCACCTTTTCACTTTGTGTGTGCAGAGCGCTTGGTGTAAAATATGGTAGCCAATACTGTATTTCTCTCTATTAAAACTGAACGAAATCGGAGTTAATATCAACGGAGCTGGCAGATTTAGAACATCGCTTAGAGTTAATATCCTTATTAAAAGTGATTTACCCTCCGCGTCGAAATGTAACTGCACGTCTCAGCGTCGTAGATAGCTGTAACTGTGATTGGTCCACAGGGTAGCATATTCGCTTATTATGGGAGCGACAACAGCGTACATCCCAGCTATACTTATATCACCGATTGAAACTGGAGCCTTGTTTTTATCTGACATTAAATAACCGACCTTAAAGCATCATAGCAAGACATCTACAAAACACTCAGGATGACAGCGCCAACTTCACTTACCTCCAAGTTTATTAGCGCTCTGCAACACTAAAAATTAGCATAGACACTAATAGAGGATGCATAAAAGTGACTTTGTAGCGGCTCGACATTTTTCAAATTTGCCTACGAGAAGTTAGGAGCAGCACGAACGTAACCAGGACTCGATAAATGGATACCTTGCTAAATGTTTGCTTTTCTGTTCAACTGCATGATTACACAATTGAATATGTCGCAGTATGGCAAGAAAAATAACCCGAAACATCCAAAATTATGTATCACCTGGCGTCTTGGCAGAGTCATTGTTGAGCCAGCCACCCACCACACACAAAAATTAATAAAAACTCTTAAATAGGCGCACTAAATTCAAAACTCTACGCCCGTGTCGAGAAGTAACGGAATCAACGCGAGGAAAAAAGCAAAGGTCTGTTAGGGGTTTTACAGTTTTTTGGTGTTATTTTAAAGGAGGCAATATACATTACATACAAAAATACCCTTTCAAATACATTTATTACCTTACAAAACAATACCAAAATCAACGGTTTATTGTGATAAATGAAAAGACTGACAGAGCGCTCTGCATGTAAATCGACTGCAAGGTTTGTGACGTTCACATTTATATAAAAGTACGTTACAAATATGCTAATATAAATAAAATAACCCCGTCAAAGAATGCATCTTCAAAGTAGGTAATCGGTGGATGTATAACTTCAAAATATCAGGGTGGAATCATTCTGCAGATGAGAGTGTGAAGCTTGAAGTCCCTTCGGAAGACGGACGCTAGAGGAGCGCTTTGGGGAGGGGGGGCCTCCCTAGGAGGCACACGCAGTCACCAGCCCGTGCTCATGCTAAGGGAGTCACAACAGCAGGATGAGAAAAGCCAGAGAGCCGCCCCACGAAGATAAACACGAGAGCCGGGCGCTACACGCCGGGCAACCCGACCTGTCACAGGAGGAAAAAAGGGATCAGCTATCGGTTCCTGTTCTGTGCATCCCGAAGAGGGGCGGAGAGAGAGAGAGGCATCCAAACTGGAGGGTTGTTGTGGGGGGGCCTGAAGAAGCACCGTAGCTTCCACAGAAGGGTCCTTCTTAGCTCAGCTATTTCCAACTGAATCGGAAACGGAAGATTGAAAAGGGAGGCAGGAAAAAGGAGGGGTGTGTGTGGAGGTGAGAGGGCGGGTCTCGGGCGTCAGATAGATATGAAATCAAAAACGGACTCGACTGCTTACTTTCAGTGAATAAAACTGAAATTTTCAGTGCATTAGAGGGGAAGAGAAACACTTTGTGAAAACCGTGATTTTTAGGGCAGTTATTTACAGAAACTGTATCCACTGCACAAATGATGCCTTTGACAAGTTCGGCGCCAACAGTGATGACGGCCTGACCGGGCAAAGAAAAGCGGAATCGCCGCGAAACGTGGCAGGACCCGGGCTAATCCACTCTCCATTCAGGCGGCACCGGGTCTCACCCAGGGTGCCAACGCAGGGCCCTCGGTCCATTTTCACATTCACCACACTCTCACACTCGGGTCCAGCAGGGCGGCAGTGGATCGGCGTCGACGGCGTTTTAAAACGGAAAAGCACCGGAGGATCTCGAAATTAAACGACGGAGGAGGAGCATGAGTGTCGAGCGCGCCGGCTGACTGCTATCGGTTCAAGGTGAGTCTGATGGAGTTCTTGACAACGCGCAGGTTACTGGTGGGGAGAGGCGAGGACGCATCTGGAAGCTCCTTGCTGGAGAGCCTCTGAAACACATGACAGACAGGAGAAATAGCGCATGCGCGCGCACACGCACGCACACACACACACACACAGGCGCACACACACACACAGGCGCACACACACACAGGCACAGGGTTATTCACAGGTTGGAGTATCTCTTTATGCCGAGGGAATTTCCAGCACCTTGTCTTTGCCCAGATTTCACTATTGTTGTGTCTTTCATGAGATTTGGGGGGGGGGGGGGCATTTTTACCTGTGTTCTCGACGTGTCGATGGTTGGAATAGGCATGGGCTTTGTGGCATCAAGACTCTAAGAGGGGATGTAGACAGCACCCTGCACTTAATATACGCTTATCGATAGCGCGACACAGACACAACGTTAAACATTAAAATGCAGGTATAATGACACCAGTTTGGACAAAGGAAAACGGCAGATAGACACAGCAGCTGCTGTTTGGAGGGGAGGGGGACTCAGCCCTGCGTGACATTCACACGCAGTGACCCTACCACCTACCGGTGCGGGGCCTTCCCTGTGCTCGAGCCTCTCCTCGGAAGCGGGAGACGCGTCCCGAGCCGTCGAACCGTCAGCGGGAACCTGCAGTCCGGAGGGGACAGGAAAAAGGTCACATGGGATCAGCGTGGAGCATAGACACGCGTCTCACAAGCAGCCTGCCATTCCCCAACGATCTGCAGACATCAGCAGTGCCACCTTCTCTGTGCCCCTGAGCCTCTTGGGAGATTCCTCCAACGGGGGCGGAGAGTGTGGTCTCTTGGGCGCAGAGCTGGCGCTGCCCGCGCCGTTGACTGTGACGGGCTTGGTGGTGGGCGAGGTTAGGTGTGGGGCACCCCGACTCAAGGGCGCGGGGGTGCAGTTCCCAGCTGCGGAGCGGGGGGGGGAACGCTGGTTAGACCATGTTTCACACCACACAGGAGCCACTGAAAATGGCGGCAAACTGAGGAGGACGTACTTGTTCCAATCACGGGGATGGACATGCCTTGCTCTGGACCAGGGGAGGAGCTCTCCTTCACGGGAGAAACTTCACAAAACAGAGGCACTTGTGGCTTGGGTGGCGAGATTCTGCAGGGAGACAGGATGGGGTGGCCCTCATAGCCTGCCGCTCTGAAACCAACAGGTGACGAGGGACACGCTGGGGGGGAGAGCCGGTACCTGTCCTCGCCGTCGGAGTCCGCCTTGCAGGGCTTGCTGACGGGGGCTGGCGAGCTGAAGGGCGTGCTGCAGTCCGTGTCCCTGGAGCTGTCCAGCTGGCTCCCGTCCAGCGACGTGCGTTTCGACCCCCCGGTGGAGGTGCGGCTTATATCTGCCAAACTCTGAAGCGGGGGAGACGTCTCAGTGGCACGTTAACATGCGGCATCACTGCACGAGGCGGGCGGCGAAAGAGCGGCGTCAGGGAGTCCATGCTCTCGCCCGCGGCCTCCTAACCTTCTTCTTCTTCTGAAGGACCTCCGGGGGAAGATACTGGTGGAGCTGCTTCTTCTTCACGTGAGTCGCCTCGATCTTCATGCCGTCCTTCAGCATGTTGATGTTGTTGGCCTGCCTGTACACTGACGGGAGGGGCAACTCGCAGTCAACTCCGTGAACCGTAGTATCCTCCCGCACTGGGATCACCGACATGGAGGTTTCGAACTTACGGACAAAATTTAAAATATGCAGAATGGCGAGGAATAAGGAGCCTTTTCAGACGCGCGGCGATAGAATTTGCTGCAGTCACGAGTGAGTTTTAATACGTTGTGGCATTTTAAACCAAGATAAAACTTGTAGAATTTCCCGGCCGGCTCTGTGCGTTATGGGGGCGTGGCCTTGCCGGTGTGGGGGCGTGGCCTTGCCGGTGTGGGGGCGTGGCCGCACGAAAGCAGGAATAATCCTATTTGAGCAGCACCAAAAGCAAGACTGCCTTTCAGGGATCCGCACGTGGCAGAGCTTCAGAGGGGAGCGGCATGCTTACCAGTGTCTGTAAAGGCCTGGATGTCGTAGGTCAGGTCGATGTTCACACTCTCAGGGGTCTCGACTTTTTTGAAGATGATCCCGATGAACCACATGGACACGAACTCGTTCCTGTTTGACGGAAGGGTTTTGCAGGAGGCCAAGCATCTCTCAAAATCCAGCCTAACGCTTCTGGCCTGTGACGGCTCACATCATAGAGTGTCTGTACATCATAAGATCCTCAACGTCTATGCAAAACCAACGGCAGCTCTAGTGCAAGTTAACCTAAATGGACATTACATGCATTTGAAAAGGAAAGCAGGTAACACTTTAGTTGAGGGGGCACAAATAATTAGTACTAACTCAGTTACTACTGAAGTATGAACAGATAAGTCACTTAGTAACTCAGTTACTACTCAAGTACAAATCATGAACAAAAATAGTATCTGCATGAAATACATGAACCATTAAAACTGAGCAATGATGAACAAACATGGAATCAGCACATAACTAACAGTTAATTGATGTACTAAGTAACCATAAACTAAGTGTGTACTACTAATTATTTGTGCCCCCTCAACTAAAGTGTTACCGGAAAGCAGAACTGAAGCAATCTGCAGCCATTAAACCCATGACATAATCTGCATGCCAGGGTGCGGCTCCCCCTGGCCCCCCCAGGTCAGCAGCCAACCGGTCAGCTGATGCATGCTCACTCGCTATGGCTGTCCTTGCTCCCCGGGAAAGACTGGGGATTGACGTGAGCCAGAGTGATGTATTCGTTACGCTCCAGGTTCCCAATCAGCACCCTTATCTTGGACTCCACAAGGCCGATCCTGTCGAGAGAGGACAGATGCTCATAAAAATCGTCGCCTCGACCAGAAACGCGGCAAAATTCGACAAGCAAAAGTTCAGGTAACAGAGGGAAGGCTTGTGTATAAACACTCTGTACGGGAGACCAACCAATGAAATAAAGTTGAACTCTGTTGGTAGCAAACATGAAAAGGCAGCCAACTACCATGTAGGGAAATAGTCATTTAAATATGAAAAGAGCCGGTCAGGTTATATTTACAAACTTATGAAGTCACCACTTTAGTGACTAAAATTGTATAGTTCAGTTTCTGTCTGGATTTAAAACAGGGTGACGTAGTGACTAAGTGGACCATTTGTCACCTATGACATTTACAGATACCACACATCTGTAAAAAAAAAAAAAAACTAACAGCACATTACTTTGATGTCTCATCTTCAAAAATGAGAGCGAAATCCACAATGAGGTGGCAATGAGCCGTGTAAGAAGCTGAACGCCCACATCCAGAGCCACAAGGGGTTCTGTGCATTCCAACAGAAGTAGATCAGGGTTACAGCGACCCCATGTGGACACACTGCAACATATCCAATATCTTGCACAACGGCAGCATCTTAATACCAGTGTTGTTTTCGTCAATGATGACAAAATCATTTCGTTGACGCCACTTTTTTTCATGACGATAACGAGACGATGAAGAGATAAACAAACACTGCTCTTTGATGATTAAAACATGACGAGACTTGTGCGAGTTTTCGTTGACGAGACGAGAATAGACGAAAATGTTAGTGGGTGGTCTGTCAGACGTTTAAAATGCATGACATTTCTGCTTATTGTGCGTGTCAATTAAAA